>CAWUFW010014714.1:0-400601 GCA_963921515.1 Calotriton arnoldi
GCAAAATCCAGACCATCATGGACTGTGTTGCTCCAACTACCCAGACTCAGGTGAGAGCCTTCTTAGGCCTGACTGGGTACTATAGGAGATTTGTCAAGGGGTATGGATCAATAGTGACACCCCTGAATGACTTAACTTCCAAGAAAATGCCCAAAAAGGTTCAGTGGACAGTTAGCTGTCAAAAGGCATTTGATGACCTGAAGCAGGCAATGTGCACTGCTCCCATTCTCCAGAGTCCTGATTACTCCAAGAAGTTCATTGTCCAAACAGATTCATCTGAATTGGGGGTAGGGGCTGTACTGTCACAATTGAATGATGAAGGTCAGGATCAGCCAGTAGCTTTTATTAGCAGAAGGCTGACCCCTAGAGAGAAACGTTGGTCAGCCATAGAGAGGGAGGCCTTTGCTGTGGTTTGGGCTCTGAAGAAGTTGAGGCCATACTTGTTTGGTACTCACTTCCTTGTTCAAACAGACCACAAGCCCCTCCTATGGCTAAAACAAATGAAGGGTGAAAACCCCAAACTGCTTAGGTGGTCCATTTCCTACAGGGGATGGACTTTACAGTGGAACATAGACCTGGGAGTAACCATGCCAATGCAGATGGACTCTCTAGGTACTTCCACTTAGAACTCAACTGGTCAAGGTTAGTTTAATGTCCCTACGTTTGGGGGGGGGGGTTGTGTAGGAGAGTAGGATCTGCTTCACATGGGTACCCCCACTTTTTGCTGATGCTTCAATGTTTTTCGACTTTAGTCTGGCTGGGGCCCTGCTAATCAGAACACCAGCCTAGCTGCTTCCTCTCTAAAATGGTTTCCATGTGCCTTAGGCACATCTCTGATTGGAATCTGGAGTGCCCTTATAAGTCCCTAGTATATGGTATACTATGTACCCAGGGCATAGGTACCTCAGAGGCCTACCAGGGGCTGCAGCATGTATTGTGCCACCCCTGGAAGGACATCCAAAATGACACCACAGGTCTGCTACTGCAGCCTGGGTAAGGTGGTGCATGCACCCCTTACAGTGGTATGGGCTACCTATATCACTACATTGCACACACATATAAACCTATAAGTCACTCCTATGGCAGGCCTTACCAATCCTGAAGGCAGAGTGCTTGGTTTTTATGTGAGAGGGTGCCCCTGCATGAGCAGAGCCCCTCTGCAGCGTTCGGAGTCCCTCCTCTGATGCTGTTTGTGGTACAGCCTGACCATATACTCTTAAGTGCATTATATCCTCGCGGTACAATGCTAACTTTGGACTGGCTGCACCAAAACATGTCGTGTTTGGTGTCAAACATCTTGGAATACTACCCCCCCCCCCCCGGGGGTAGCATTCCACCCTTCTAGAGGAAGAGACATGTACACACCGGGCTACCCGGTAACTTCTTTCCAGAGCCCTGGCATCACAAAATGGATGCCGCTGCCACAGACATGGGTCTGGCCTCCTGCTGCTGACTGAAACTCCGGCAGGGGAGGCCTGGACAATAGGTTTCCTGTCCCAAGGAGGTGTAACCACCTCCCCAGACAGGATAATGTGTATTGGGGCTGGGCGGGAGCACCCTCTGGTGCTTTGAAGTCCTGCACTGGGGGCACACTTGGTGTCCCTGTGCATATGCCAGTTCAAACCGGTTGCAGGGGCTACCTGCCCCTGCTCTGGCGCGAAACTGGACAAAGGGAATGGGTGTAACCACCCCTCTTCCCTGACCCTCCCATAGGTGGGTCCCCAGAGTATGTCCAACCCCCTAACTTTGTATAAGTATGGGACCCCAGTCCTTAGGACTTTAGATTACCCTGGACGAAACTCTGACACTGAATCCTGGACCTTCGACGCTCTACCTGAAGATTAGAGGACTGAAGAATCTCCCTTGGGGTCAAGGAGTGACTCCCCTGCTTGGCAGGCACCTAAGAAGCATTTGTCCGGTCTGCATCGCTGAAGCTCCCACCGGATGCCGAAGTCTTTGCATCACCAGAGGTGGATTTCCAGACTTCCCCGAGGCTGCCCTGAGTCCCCAGCAAAGCTGAGGCACGTAGCTGTCGTGGGTAATGTGGAACCCTGACCCCTGGACACCGAGTACTTTTGTAAGTGCTTCCTCTTCCTGGTCTCCCACGAAGTTGTGCTTTGGGCTCCAAGTAGCCTCCGCCTCCAGCACCGACTGCACTGAAGATCACTGGCCTCCACTCCACGAGTGTCCTGTGAGCCAGCTCCAAGTGCGTCCACTCAAGGCTCCTTTGCGGTCGCTAGTCCATTGGCTAGTGGGCCCTCCCGAAGGCAACTCTTCTTCTGCTTGGGCTTTCCTGGTTGCTCCAGACGTGCCCTGACTTATCCTCGCTGGGTGAGTCCCTCAGACCTTGCTGGTCTGTACCACCGTCCTTCTTCTATTTACACATGACTTGCTGTTGCCAAGGCTTGTTGGGTCCAATCCAGTCGCCGACACCCCTGCAATCGACAGACGCCGTGGGACAGCTCGAATCCAGCTCCTGGTCATCGTCGATGCCTCCTGGACCTCGTGGCTGAAGAGTCAAGACAACCGTCAACCTACCTGAAGCACCCGACATCGGTGGGCATCTGCTCATCGCCTTCCTGGTCACTGGCTAGTGACCCAGACTCTGTCCCCTCTGCTTTCAGGTTCTTCAGATCTTCGATCCACCCTTGGATCCAACCGAACACTTTCGACTTGGTCGCCAGCAGCACTTTGCAGCAGATCGCCATTGAAAACGACGACGAAACCCGACCCCGAAAGACACCTATGCACCCGGCTTCCCTGGGTGAGGTAACTCGAGTACTCCGGTGCTCCCGTGGGTATAGACTCTAGAACAACCTAGTTCTAAAGGGGTTTGCTCCAAGTCCTCCTCTAAGTGTCCTTTTTCTTTAAAACTCCAACCGCGACATTCCCCATAGAAGTCAACGGCGGCTCGCGGCTGTGTTCTCACACTGCACGCGTCCCCCGTGGGTCCCCTGTGTCACTACCTTGGGTGGTTCCTTAAGGGCCAAGCACTTCTACAGGCTCTAGGCCTTGTGTCTAGCTCAGTCGTGGTTCTTATACCACTTTATTGGTATATGGTTTGGTACGCCCCTAGGGCTCAAACGTGTATTTGTGCTATTACTGTTGATATTCGACTTGTAACTTATGTACTTTGAACTCTAGCCTCATAAAGAGACTAGAGGGGTGTGTTTAAGACTAAATACATATATTTTAAATATATACCTGGTGTGGTCCTCTTTCATTTGGTCACTCAAGAGATTATAGACTGGTAAAACAAGCTGCTTTACATTCCTTCAAGACTTAGCCTGAAGGCTGCTCTCCATAGCTACCACTAGGATAGCTTTCAATAAAGGTTGTCTTTAACCTATCTCCAATAAGGGGTTGTTTGGACTGGTGCAAGGTGCCCAATATATTTAGTGGACAGCATATACCAGGCCAACTTCTCACACCTTGGACCACCTCTCTGCAACGCAGCTCTGTGGCGCTTACTGGAGGTACCTGGTGGGCTAGTTGGCCCCAGGGACCCTCAGGATTCAAGGGAAATTAATCCCCCAACTTAAAACCCGCATGGGGGCGCGTTTGCACAGTGGTGGAGGGAGGGGGCGGGCCTGATGTGACATGTGTGTACTTATCCAATCACTCCGCCAAAACCCAAGCACTTATAAATTCACCATGCACTCTACTTGCAGTATTCTAATCATCCAATTAGTACCCATACACTCATGCAATGACCCATGCACTAACTCATGCACTGCTACAATACTCTGAGCACTACTGATGCAGTCCAGCCATCACCCTGTCACTACCCATGCACTCCTCCTATCACCCAGCGAGCACCATGTACTTATCCAATTACTCCGCCAAAACCCAAGCACTTATAAATTCACCATGCACTCTCATTGCATTACTCTAATCATCCAGTCAGTACCCATGTACTCATCCAATGACCCAGGCACTAACTCATGCACTGCTACAATACCCTGAGCACTACTGATGCAGTCCAGCCATCGCCCTGTCACTACCCATGCACTCCTCCAATCACCCAACGAGCACCATGTACTTATCCAATCACTCCGCCAAAATGCAAGCACTTATAAATTCACCATGCACTCTCCTTGCAGTACTCTAATCATCCAGGCACTACCCATGTACTCATGCAATAACCCAGGCACTAACACATGCACTGCTACAATCCCCTGAGCACTACTGATGCAGGCCAGCCATCTCTTTGTCACTACCCATGCACTCCTCCAATCACCCAGCCAGCACCATGTACTTATCGAATCACTCCGCCAAAACCCAAGCACTTATAGATTCACCATGCACTCTCCTTGCAGTACTCTAATCATCCAGTCAGTACCCATGCACTCATGCAATGACCCATGCACTAACTCATGCACTGCTACAATACTCTGAGTACTACTGATGCAGTCCAGCCATCGCCGTGTCACTACCCATGTACTCCTCCAATCACCCAGCCAGCACCATGTACTTATCGAATCACTCCGCCAAAACCGAAGCACTTATAAATTCACTGTGCACTCTCATTGCATTACTCTAATCATCCAGTCAGTACCCATGCACTCATGCAATGACCCATGCACTAACTCATGCACTGCTACAATCCCCTGAGGACTACTGATGCAGTCCAGCCATCTCCTTGTCACTACCCATGCCCTCCTCCAATCACCCAACCAGTTACATGTCCTTATCCAATCACTCCGCCAAAACACAAGCGTTTCTAAATTCACCATCCACTCTCCTTGCAGTACTCTAATCATCTAGTCAGTACCCATGTACTCATCCAATGACCCAGGCACTAACTCATGCACTGCTACAATACTCTGAGCACTACTGATGCAGTCCAGCCATCGCCCTGTCACTACCCATGCACTCCTCCTATCACCCAGCGAGCACCATGTACTTATCCAATCACTCCGCCAAAACCCAAGCACTTATAAATTCACCATGCACTCTCCTTGCATTACTCTAATCATCCAGTCAGTACCCATGCACTCATGCAATGACCCATGCACTAACTCATGCACTGCTACAATACTCTGAGCACTACTGATGCAATCCAGCCATCGCCCTGTCACTACCCATGCACTCCTCCGATCACCCAGCGAGCACCACGTACTTAACCAATCACTCCGCCAAAACCCAAGCACTTATAAATTCACCATGCACTCTCCTTGCATTACTCTAATCATCCAGTCAGTACCCATGCACTCATGCAATGACCCATGCACTAACTCATGCACTGCTACAATACCCTGAGCACTACTGATGCAGTCCAGCCATCGCCCTGTCACTACCCATGCACTCCTCCAATCACCCAGCGAGCACCATGTACTTATCCAATCACTCCGCCAAAACACAAGCACTTATAAATTCACCATGCACTCTCCTTGCAGTACTCTAATCATCCAGTCACTACCCATGTACTCATGCAATGACGCAGGCACTAACACATGCACTGCTACAATCCCCTGAGGACTACTGATGCAGTCCAGCCATTTCCTTGTCACTACCCATGCACTCCTCCAATTACCCAACCAGTTCCATGTCCTTATCCAATCACTCCGCCAAAACACAAGCGTTTATAAATTCACCATCCACTCTCCTTGCAGTACTCTAATCATCCAGTCAGTACCCATGTACTCATCCAATGACGCAGGCACTAACTCATGCACTGCTACAATACCCTGAGCACTACTGATGCAGTCCAGCCATCGCCCTGTCACTACCCATGCACTCCTCCAATCACCCAGCGAGCACCATGTACTTATCCAATCACTCCGCCAAAACACAAGCGTTTATAAATTCACCATCCACTCTCCTTGCAGTACTCTAATCATCCAGTCACTACCCATGTACTCATGCAATGACCCAGGCACTAACTCATGGCAAATACAGAGGAGGTCATGCTAATCACACAGGTACCCCAACGCATAGTGTTCCCTAGTGTATGTAGGTGTTTTCACTGTATTCTAAGTGTCTTTTAGCATAGCACTGGCTCTAGGGCCGGTTAGTCAGTCAGTTACCACCAGTACCCGTCAGCAAAAAGTTGGGGGCACAGGAGGACTTTCTGCTCCTCTGTTGGTTCTTTCTGCACATCTCTTGCTTCTTCTTGCACTTTTCTTCGTCTTTCTGGACTTCTGTTGCCTCTTTCTGCATTTGTCTTGCTTCTTTGTGCGCTTTTCTTCCTCTTTCTTCACATGTCCTACCTTTGTAAGCATAGTTAGAAATTAGCATTTAAAAAACCTTTGAAATTCACTGAAAAAACCATAGGTTTCAGGCACGTTATAGTTAGAAATTAGCATTTAAAAAACCTTTGAAATTCACTGAAAAAACCAAAGGTTTCAGGCACGTTATAGTTAGCAATTAGCATTTAAAAAACCTTAGAAATTCACTGAAAAAACCATACGTTTCAGGCACGTTATAGTTAGAAATTAGCATTTAAAAAACCATAGAAATTCACTGAAAAACCATAGGTTTCAGGGGCGTTATAGTTAGTTGGACATTTCACTCGTACAAAACCATAGAAATTCCCCTGTTATAGTTAGTTCAGCTAACTATAACTCGCGCCCCCGCAATGCACTGCTGATGACGTCACATATTACATCACTCATGACATGGTCAGTGACATCACTGATGACATCACTGATGACATCTCAAATGACATCACTGATGACATCATCCATGTGACAATTTGCTGCATCTTCTCACACCCTAATATAATCTTTGATACACCCACTATAAATTACAGAGTGCCATTCTCAAAACCATAGACACTCCAACACCAATAACTACATACCCACTCACTGATTCTTAGGTCTACACACACATCCACTCACTCACCCATACAGTCACTCATACTTACGGTCACTCAGTACAGGACTATCATATGCACTCATACACCTACATAGACACTCACACACCGCCACTCATCCATAGAGGTACTCACACACCTAGTCAGTCATGCAAATAATTAATCACACTGCCATTTACTCACCTATACAGTTATACACACACCAGCTCACTTACTCATACAAATACTAGCACATTCTTACGCTCTTATACAATCACTGATACAAGTACACACTCATCCATACAGCCACTCTCACAATCACACACTCTCACTTATAGCCATTTATATACTCCAACACACATATATACTGCCTTTCACATATGTAGTTACTCACACATGTACCACTGAGATATACATTTCACTCACTAACACACCCATACACACACTCACCCACCCATACAGTCCATCACAGATGCACTCTTGAAACCATGCACCCAGTGAATCACCCACTCACACATCTATGCACAGAGTCACACAGACCTCACCCACACAAACACTCAGGCACCCATACAGATACTCAGACAACCAATCAATAACCCATGTAGACACTCATGTAGCTATTCACAAACCCATGCAGCCGCTTACACACCAACAGACAGACGGATACAGACATTCACACAGTTTAGTCACTAACCCATGCATTCAGTAAGATACGTTTAATCACTCACTTATAGAGTCAGTCACGCACCTACTAAATCATCCATTCAGACACTTATACACCCACTCATTCTTCAATACGCCTTTCCCTATATATATTAAACATATTTAAACTTTACAGAAACACACAGTCACTGGATGATGTCATCAGTGATGTCATTTGATATGTCATCAGTGATGTCATCAGTGATGTCACTGACCATGTCATGAGTGATGTAATATGTGACGTCATCAGCAGTGCATTGCGGGGCGCGAGTTATAGTTAGCTGAACTAACTATAACGGGGAATTTCTATGGTTTTGTACGAGTGAAATGTCCAACTAACTATAACGCCCCTGAAACCTATGGTTTTTTCAGTGAATTTCTAAGGTTTTTTAAATGCTAATTTCTAACTATAACGTGCCTGAAACCTATGGTTTTTTCAGTGAATATATATATATGTTGATATATATCCCGCCCTCTCCAGCAAACGGACCATCCTCTCTTGCACCAAACTAGTAAGAGTTTATATGGCGCGAACGTGACCGAACGGTTTCAGAGCGCTTTGCGGGAGCACCAGTTGCGTTAAAGGAAGACACATTCATTTTTGTTTGACACAAGGAAGTTAATTGAATTGACAGAATAGAGGAAGGGCGATCCTAAAATGCTAGCAACGGTAAATCAAGTCACTGCTGGGATTTGAACCCCTGACCATCAAGTGTGTCGCACAGATCTTAGTAGCAGGTGTTTAACCAAATCAAGCCACTGCTGGGATAACCATTTGAGCTAACTTTCCAGGTCCTCCCAACTTAATTAAATAATGCAAACGATATAATAAATCTTTCCCTGCTAGAATATTTGGACCTATAGGCCCTTACTCCATTATTATGGCCTTTGCCTCGATACTTCAGAGGGCACGAAACGCAGTTCACCTGAGCCCCAACTACCTTCCACCAGGGCATGTTCATTTCCGTTTTTTTGGGGGGGTTTTTTAAGCACAGGTCACACGGACCTGTTTTCTCGGCTCGGATTTGGGTTAAGGGCTTTATCCCGGAAAGGCTGTTGAGCCGCCACACGCCCTCTTTCTCCTTGGCCGATTAGTAACCCAACCAAGCAGGTAGGATGCCACCTATGCCCATAGCGTGCAATAACCAGAGCGCTCCAAGTGAGCACTTAACCATGGTAGGCACGGGAGACTGCCTGCCGCTACCAGGTCGGCAGCCCCAGCGCTACGCCATTGCCTCTCCCAGCCCCCGGGGGCTCCACTCACAACCCACCACGCCTGGGCTCGACGCCACCACACGCTCTGCTACTGCACATTATTATCGCACCCATACCGTTTAGAGGGGCAAGGGTCATCGTCTGGCGTGATTCTTCGGTCCACGGCACTGCTGGCCTCCTCGCGTCCCCGGGGTGCTCCATTCGCCCAGCTGCGGTGCCAATCCAGGCCGTAACACCGATGGGGTGACGCAGCGCTCAGCTGCCTCCAGCAAAACTCGAAATTCGTTGGCGCCGCTCCCCCAGCTCCCTGACGTAAAGGTGAGCTGCCCAGGGGGAGCGTCGCCTTATATCTCCCTACCCCCTTCCTCTCTTCCCTTTGTCCTTGGAAGGGGGGGGAGAGGGCCTTGGGCGCTTTTCGCCGCGCGGCGCAAACCAGGGCAAACCGGATTTGTTCCTTGCGGGCTCTGGCGGCCGTTATGGCGCCGGCCCTCGAGGCCCCCTTCGGTGGCGGCCTTTGTTACTCCAACCCCATCCATTACTGACAGAACCCCTCATGGGGTGCGCCCAGGGTTCATCCAGGCACCCCCCTGATCTACTGCTGCTGAGGTCTAAGGTCCCTTGGTACTGGGCCAGATTCTGAAGAGTTGAAATTGGTTTCTCTTCAGAACTAGAGTTAAAACCTGCGTGACTTTAGCCGATATATTTGATAAAATGTGATGTTAAAGGCATCCCTTCACAAATATTTGAAAACATTCTGGAGGAACAACCCCCAGATTCACCTGGAGAGACTCACCCTCGCTTACCAAGTGGGGTTACTGGTAGGGTGACCAACCGTCCGTAAATTTCACGGACTGCCCCTTATTTGGGCCTCTTGTCCGTTGTCCATGAGGATTTCTTTCACGTAAACCTTTTTGTCCGTAATTTTGGGGATGGCAGCAAGCTGTGCTGTTCCCCTTCTCGCACTTATCTTTTGAACACTTGAGGCTGCAGCAGCCCCTCACCGATCTCGCTCAGTCTGTGGACAGGCCCATGGTCATTCTGACTGTGGATGATTATCACATAAAGAATGACAATGGGCCAAAGGCGTTGTGAAGCACCTGCTATATCTGCTTAAGTGGGGGTGTCACGGGTCAGATAAAAGTGTTTCTTGGCCCTTTCTGACTTTGATCTGTGGCTCTCAGGTCAGCATAAGACAGAATAACAAATAAACACAGCAGAATAATCACTGTGATGCAGCTGTGGGGGAGGGGTGCTAAAGGGTACCAAAGTAGCCAAAAGTGACCACAGAAAGTGAAGTGCACGATTGTCTCAACCTAATATAAACTTATTTTGACATCTACTTATGTTGGTTGTCTATTTACTTACTTATGTACTATTGTGCGACCTCCTCTGATATGTCTGTAAAACGTACCTTTTGTCCCAAACTTTTGCCCTGAATTTTCACCTTCTGTCCTGAATTTTTGTCCTGAATTTTGACCCCTTGTCCTGAATTTTTACGCTCACTGTCCTGAATTTGCACCTATGCCAGTTGGTCACCCTAGTCACTGGGTGCAGCATCGGCTGGTATTAGAGCACCCTCAGTGTGCTGGCTGCAGGGAGGCTGAGCCGTGATGAAAAAGGAAAAAATGAATCCAGTATCACATAAATTGGGGGTCAAGGTGTGCTGGCAGAAAGGTGTGGAGTTAAGAGAGATGGAGTCATAAGGAGTGAAGCCAATGACATTTTTTTTTATACTCTTCCCCAAAGAAATTAAGATTTAGACAGATCTGACAGCAAATCTGTTCTGGCTTTTTCACTTGGACACAAACAGGCTATAATTCAAAGTATAATATGGGGTTAAGGCACCGGCTCCAGAGATCTTTGTGTACCAGGTCATTTCTGTAGCATAACATCGATAACATAGTTGTGGAGAAATCTGTGTATGGTCTATTCACTGGTTGAATCATCATAAAATATCACAGACAATTCATGTGAACGCTGCAAAGTACATTGTGTAACACGCAGGTCACAGATCTGTATTTTATATAAATACCTCAGTGGCCTACTGCTTTTCAAGCAGAGCTCCTTGTGTTATTTGCAGATTACAAGTTACAATGCCTGTCATGCAGCTAGTGCGTTATGAACCGCATCAAAGAGCTACATCCTAACAGCAAGGCATACCGTTAGAAGAACCATTCTGTTTTTTCTGAATCTTTCCTTATTCTAAGTTTGGGGTCCTGGCACAGAGTGGAGTAGAGTGGAGTGGAGTGGAGTGAAATGATATGGGGTAGAGTTGCATGGAGTGAAGTGGTGTAGAGTGTTATAGAGTGTAGGGGTTTAGAGTTGCATAGAGCAGAGTAGAGTGTCGTAGAGTGGAGTTGCGTGAAGTAGCATAGAGTGGAGTGAAGTGAAGTTGCATAGAATGGAGTAGAGTAGCATAGAGTGTCATAGAGTAGAGGGGGTAGATTGGTTTAGAGTGGAGTGGAGTGTCGTAGAGTGGAGTGGAGTGGGATAATGCGGAATGGTATGGTATGAAGTGGAGTAGAACAGAGTGTCATAGAGTAGAGGGGGTAGATTGGCTTAGAGTGGAGTGGAGTGTCTCATACTCGACTCATCACTCTCCATGAACCGACAGGTCAACGCCGTCACCTCCAGCTGCTTCAACACCCTCCGCATCCTCCGCAAGACCTTCAAGTGGATCCCCCCTGAGTCAAGGAAGACAGTCACCCATGCACTCATCACCAGCAGACTGGACTATGGAAACGCACTCTAAGCCGGCATCAACAAGTCCCTACTCCGCAAACTCCAGACAGTACAGAACACCGCCGCCAGACTCGTCCTCGGCATCCCCCGACACGAACACATCAGCCAACACCTACGAAGTCTCCACTGGCTCCCCGTGGAGAAAAGAGTCACTTTCAAAATCCTCACTCACGCCTACAAATACGGACCCAAATACCTCAACGACAGAATCAACTTCCACGTACCCAAAAGAAACCTCCGATCTTCCAACCTCGCACTGGCCGAAACCCCGCGCATTCACAGAGCCAGAGCAGGCGGAAGATCCTTCTCTCACATTGCAGCCAAGACCTGGAACGAGCTACCGGCAGACATCAGACGCGCCCCCTCCCTGAACACCTTCAGGAAGACCCTCAAGACCTGGCTCTTCGGCTAAACAGATCTGCGGACCCCCCTCAGCGCCTTGAGACCCTCACGGGTGAGTAGCGCGCTTACAATTCCTGATTGATTGATTGATTGATACAGTGGAGTGGAATGATGTGGAGTGGCATGGTATGGAGTAGAGTGGCATGGAGTGGAGTGCTGTAGAGTGCCATAGAGTAGAGGCGGTAGATTGACTTAGAGTGGAGTAGAGTGTCATAGAGTGGAGTGGAATGAAGTGGAGTGGCATGGTATGGAGTAGAGTGGCATGGAGTGGAGTGCTGTAGAGTGTCATAGAGTAGAGGGGGTAGATTGGCTTAGAGTGAAGTAGAGTGTCATAGAGTGGAGTGGAATGATGTGGAGTGGCATGGTTTGGAGTAGAGTGGCATGGAGTGGAGTGCTGTAGAGTGTCATAGAGTAGAGGGGGTAGATTGGCCTACAGTGGAGTAGAGTGGAGTGGAATGATGTGGAGCGGCCTGGTATGGAGTAGAGTGGCATGGAGTGGAGTGGTGTGGTGTAGACTGTCATAGAGTAGAGGGGGTAGATTGGCTTAGAGTGGAGTAGAGTGTCTCGTGGAGTGGAATGATGTGGAGTGGCATGGTATGGAATAGAGTGTCGTAGAGTGGAGTGGAGTGGAATGATGTGGAGCGGCATGGTATGGAGTAGAGTGGCATGGAGTGGAGTTGCGCAGAGTGTCCTAGAGTAGAGTGGGTAGGTTGTTTTAGACTGGAGTAGCGTGTCTCATAGAGTGGAGTGACATAGAGTGGAGTATGCATGATATGGTAGGTAGCACTCTGCCATTACAGACAATACTTTTCCAATTGAAAAGACCATAACATTTGCACAGACATACAGTTTTACTGATAAAACTATACAGTGCAAAAACAAAATATGTGAAAATTGTCATCACCTGGTGTACTGATTTGTTTTAATCGTATTAAAAGATCTGTTTCTACCGCACTTGAGAATAAAAAAAAAATGTGCTTCATTGGCTCTTTCCTAATTCTGATATATATGCTGAAATATTTGTACAATTCATTTACTGACATCTAAATTGTGTTGTGTGCTAGAAAAAAATAACATCCTACACCATTTCCTTACACACCCTGTACCCGGCAAGATTGCCACGCAACTCCTCTCACTTCAGCACCTCCAACCCCCTACTTCCAGGCCTAGGGCATGGGCGAGAAATTGAGGGAGAGGATTGTTTATTATAGTATCAGTAAAGTGAACTCACCAAAATAAACAAGCTCATAGACATCAGTCAATCAATCAATCAGTAATCTTATAAAGCGCGACTACTCACCCGTGAGGGTCTCAAGGCGCTGAGTGGGGGGCGGGGGGTCTGCGGTCCAGTCATTGAGTTTATAATAGTAACTCTTATGGTTGAAGCGCCTAGAGACAGTGTGGATGTGTGCTAAATAAAGGATCAGTAATGATCCTGTGAGACGTTCTTCTGGGGACGAAGCCAGCCCTTAGGGCCGTCCCTCTCACCAGTCAAGTGCTGAGAGGCCAGGCAGGGAGTGGAAAGGCGCTCTGCCTCTCTCCCCTCACCAGTCAAGTGCTGAGATGCCAGGCAGCAAATGGACAGGCGCTCTGCCTCTCTCCCCTCACCAGTCAAGTGCTGAGACGCCAGGCAGTGATTTGACAGGCGCTCTGCCTCTCTCCCCTCACCAGTCAAGTGCTGAGATGCCAGGCCGTGATTTGACAGGCGCTCTGCCTCTCCCCCCTCGCCAGTCAAGTGCTGAGACGCCAGGCAGTGAGTGGACAGGCGCTCTGCCTCTCTCCCTCGCCATTCAAGTGCTGAGACGCCAGGCAGTGAGTGGACAGGCGCTCTGCCTCTCTCCCTCGCCAGTCAAGTGCTGAGACGCCAGGCAGTGAGTGGACAGGCGCTCTGCCTCTCTCCCCTCGCCAGTCAAGTGCTGAGACGCCAGGCAGTGAGTGGACAGGTGCTCTGCCTCTCTCCCCTCGCCATTCAAGTGCTGAGACGCCAGGCAGTGAGTGGACAGGCGCTCTGCCTCTCTCCCCTCGCCAGTCAAGTGCTGAGACGCCAGGCAGTGAGTGGACAGGCGCTCTGCCTCTCTCCCCTCACCAGTCAAGTGCTGAGATGCCAGGCAGTGAGTGGACAGGCGCTCTGTCTCTCTCCCCTCACCAGTCAAGTGCTGAGACGCCAGGCAGTGAGTGGACAGGCGCTCTGCCTCTCTCCCCTCACCAGTCAAGTGCTAAGACGCCAGGCAGTGATTTGACAGGCGCTCTGCCTCTCTCCCCTCACCAGTCAAGTGCTGAGACGCCAGGCAGTGATTTGACAGGCGCTCTGCCCCCCTCGCCAGTCAAGTGCTGAGACGCCAGGCAGTGAGTGGACAGGCGCTCTGCCTCTCTCCCTTCGCCAGTCAAGTGCTGAGACGCCAGGCAGTGAGTGGACAGGGGCTCTGCCTCTCTCCCTCGCCAGTCAAGTGCTGAGACGCCAGGCAGTGAGTGGACAGGCGCTCTGCCTCTCTCCCCTCACCAGTCAAGTGCTGAGACGCCAGGCAGTGAGTGGACAGGCGCTCTGCCTCTCTCCCTCGCCAGTCAAGTGCTGAGACGCCAGGCAGTGAGTGGACAGGCGCTCTGCCTCTCTCCCTCGCCAGTCAAGTGCTGAGACGCCAGGCAGTGAGTGGACAGGCGCTCTGCCTCTCTCCCCTCGCCAGTCAAGTGCTGAGACGCCAGGCAGTGAGTGGACAGGCGCTCTGCCTCTCTCCCCTCACCAGTCAAGTGCTGAGACGCCAGGCAGTGAGTGGACAGGCGCTCTGCCTCTCTCCCCTCACCAGTCAAGTGCTGAGATGCCAGGCAGTGAGTGGACAGGCGCTCTGCCTCTCTCCCCTCACCAGTCAAGTGCTGAGACGCCAGGCAGTGATTTGACAGGCGCTCTGCCTCTCTCCCCTCACCAGTCAAGTGCTGAGACGCCAGGCAGGGAGTTGACAGGCGCTCTGCCCCCCTCGCCAGTCAAGTGCTGAGACGCCAGGCAGTGAGTGGACAGGCGCTCTGCCTCTCTCCCTTCGCCAGTCAAGTGCTGAGACGCCAGGCAGTGAGTGGACAGGGGCTCTGCCTCTCTCCCCTCGCCAGTCAAGTGCTGAGATGCCAGGCAGTGAGTGGACAGGCGCTCTGCCTCTCTCCCCTCACCAGTCAAGTGCTGAGATGCCAGGCAGTGAGTGGACAGGCGCTCTGCCTCTCTCCCCTCACCAGTCAAGTGCTGAGATGCCAGGCAGTGAGTGGACAGGCGCTCTGCCTCTCTCCCCTCACCAGTCAAGTGCTGAGATGCCAGGCAGTGAGTAGACAGGCGCTCTGCCTCTCCCCTCACCAGTCAAGTGCTGAGATGCCAGGCAGTGAGTGGACAGGCGCTCTGCCTCTCTCCCCTCACCAGTCAAGTGCTGAGACGCCAGGCAGTGAGTGGACAGGCGCTCTGACTCTCTCCCCTCACCAGTCAAGTGCTGAGACGCCAGGCAGTGAGTGGACAGGCGCTCTGCCTCTCTCCCCTCACCAGTCAAGTGCTGAGACGCCAGGCAGTGAGTGGACAGGCGCTCTGCCTCTCTCCCCTCACCAGTCTAGTGCTGAGACGCCAGGCAGTGAGTGGACAAGCGCTCTGACTCTCTCCCCTCACCAGTCAAGTGCTGAGACGCCATGCAGTGAGTGGACAGGCGCTCTGCCTCTCTCCCAGACTCAATTCCCTCTAATATGTGTAATCTACAAACAGATGTTAAACAAATGCAAGAGCAGAGTCGCTTGTCCTCCCTTTGATGTATGCTCTTGTCACATGCTGGTACATTTCTTGGAATCCTTCCCTCCTGGGCAGAGGAGCTCTGTGCCCTGCAGAATACTAATGCCTCGGCCTCAGGCGCCCCCTGTGATACAGAATTCCCTCATTGAGCTAGTGACGTGCTCTCAGATACTCAAGCAGAGCCTACTGAATCCACTAAAGGCGATACAAGGAAAAATAGACTAAAGCAAGCATTGGCAAACTCAATATGGTATGAGCTTCTTCATTGACTGGCAAATTTGTATGTGGCTGTGTGAATGGGTGAATTTGAGAAGGAGAGAGTGATTGAGAGTGTGGATAATTAGCAGGAGAGTGAGTTCATGCAACTGAAATGGAAGTGCCAGCAGCACACAAGGACTAATGCCAGGAATGACCACAATATATTAAGAATGAACATGTCAGTGCAAGCATTATGAAAAGTGCACCGATGGGAGACTAGAGAAGTATAGGGAAGCGGGCGTAGGGATTGGGAGAATGAAGCACTGACAGGGTAAAGTAGCAAAGGTGGGAGGATAGTGCAGGTGTTTAGACTTAACACATGGATATCACAGGGCAGGTTCCAGGGATCCTGCAGGAAGTGTGCACTGCCCCATCTGCGTCTGACACCCTGTGCATGTTGCGGGATATGGCCACTGTGATGTCATGGGGATCATACCCCCTGTGGGAGGAGCCTGCTGTTGCTGCCAGGGCCTCTCACCTGAGCATGCCCATCTGTACTTCTAACCTCTCGCAGGTGCCAGGTATGCCGACCTCCATCTGCAGGTGGTAGCGCCCTCATTATGCCAGATCAGATTTCTTTTTTACTATATGTTAAGTTATATTGTTTTGTAAAGCGCGCAGCTACTCAGCATAGTGTCCCGGCGCTAGGCAGAGGGAGACCGACCAGGCAAATGGGTTTAGCTGTTAAAAAGCCAGGTTTTTAGTTTCCTCTTGAAGATATCCAGGCTGTGTGCTAGACGAAGGTCTAGTGGGAGTTTATTCCAATTGAGTGGTCCCAGGTAGAAAAAGGATCTCCCACCTATTCTGAGGCAATTAATGTGAGGCACTCTTGCAAGGTGCGCTGTGGAAGAATAAGGGTGCGTGCAGGGATGTATGCGCTGATCCTCCCACTGAGATAGGATGCGCCCGTCTCATGCACAGGCCTTGTGCATTAGGACCATAGCCTTAAAGACCGCCCTCTTTTTTACCGGGAGCCAATGCAGGCTCCTCAAGTGGGGGTTCATGTGTGACCTAGGTGGGAGTCTGAGTAGCAGTCTCGCCACCGAGTTCTGCACCACCTGTAGTCTGTTAATATGGCCAGGTACAGCCGAGTCCCCCTCCTCCCTTAACTCCCGCCCTTGGAGTGGTGACGGCCCCATTTCCCGGTGCCCAAGTTGCTCACCGCCCTTCTTCCCCCAAGGCAAACAACTTCATCAATACCAACTTTGGTACCCCGGTCACCGGAAGGATACCTCACCCCCGGGCACCCCTTATGCCCAGAAGATTATCTCCATAAGGGGCCCGTGCAGTTATGCGCAGCTTACTTGCGCCCTTGTGCGCGTGTGGGGTGGCCAACCAGCCTACCGGAAGCGTAACTCCCCTCCCCCCGCACCCTTCCAGCCTACCGGCTGTAACTGCCCCTGGAGTTCCATGAGAGATCATCTGTCCCACCCCCCCTCGGGCATCCCCATTTTACAATGGCGCCGCCCGCTAAGGACCTTAAATTTATGCTCACCAATCATGACCTTACCGCTGACCAAGGAATAGCATCTAAATACCACAAATTAAATTCCTAAAATGAAAAACCTGTTAATGACAAAATATTATCAAACATAGGAAAAACATAACAAAAACATTCCTCAACAATTTCTGCTTTAGGGGATGGTGGGTGGGTGAATCTGTTGGGACCTCCGATCGAGGTCCTGGCGTGTGGGGTGATCTGCTGTGGAGCAGCGAGGAAAGAGAACGTCCCGCCGCTCCACAGCATTTTTATGCCCCTTCGCGCCGGCAGCCGGTTCAGACCGGCTTTCCCGGCATTAGACCAACGCGCGACCCGGAAGCGATGCATACTGCTTCCGGGTTGCGCGCCCGTCCGCCAATCAGCAAGGGAGGCAAGAGGCGCCGCGTCACTGTTGTGCGCGGCGCAGCCCTGCCTCCCCACCAGCTGCGGGGGACCGGCACGACCGCCATAGTTGCAGCATGTCCGATGCCGTCCCCTGCCTTCCCATATGGCCAGGTACAGCCGAGTTCCCCTCCTCCCTTAACTCCCGCCATTGGAGTAGTGACGGCCCCATTTTCCGGTGTCCAAGTTGTTCACCGCCCATCTTCCCCCAAGGAAAACAACTTCATCAATACCAACTTTTGGATTAGGGGTCGTAAACCCCGGCCGTATTTATTACAAACAATAATCACACATTAATATATTTACATTATATACACAATACGCAGAAAGTCCAGTCCGTTACATTGATAGGTACAGTATGGGGGATATTCACAAGGACTTATCTCCGATTTATCGCCACCTTAACTCATCAAAAGTGGAGATAGATTTAACACCCCATTCACAAGCGGGTGCAAACTGCAGACATCGCCAGTATTCCCGAGATAACTGCCCCAAAATGTATCTCCACGGTGGACACCACCAACTAACCCTAATGAGATACAGAGTAGGCGTTCCCGTGCAAAAACATACGAAAAAACTACAACACCACTTTCACAACGAACTGCCAGATCCGCGATGCGAACCAAAAACAGGCGATAAGCCGCGGTAGCACCAGGGATTTAACACCTGCCTTTTGCTGGTGCTAAGCAGGATGACTACCCGCAGCATGAAAGGGAGCCCAACCAAGAGCCACACCTGAAGACCCACAGATGCCATGGAGACAATGATCATGCAGCTCCGATACCCATGAGGGCCACAACACCCACCTCCACCACCCCCAGACCCGCCACCACCCGCAGGACAAGTCCCGCCCCCTCCCCTCGGGAACACCACAGAGGCAGCGTACACAAAGACAGCGGACCCACCTGAAACGCACCTGCCGCCCAGACCCAACGCCAGAGGAGGACATTGCCCACTACAGGCCCAAAAGGACAACAAACCCCCGCATCCTGACCAACATTCCCCAGCTGCTGATGGTACCAACCCAGCGGACAACCAACATCCCTCCGCAGACAAAGCTGCCGGCTGCGCAGCACATGTCCGCCTCTGGTACCATCCAACCCACAACTGCCAGAGTCGGAGGAGTCACACAAAAGGTTAAAAATTGCGTCCTCTGGGATATGAAAGAAGGTGCGAATGAAACAATATACTAAAACAATCCCAGAGGACGCAATTTTTAGCCTTTTGTCTTAACCCCAGTCCTTTGGGTGTCCATGGGTTCCTCTCTTTTTTTGAAAGAGTCACACAGCCAGCCCCATCCAAGGGCATCACACCTGTCCTGGATGCCAACATCAGCCTGGTACGCCAGCCCCTCTACTTCACCCACACTGCGCAGGAGCAGCTGGAGACCAAGCAAGGCCCCTACGCCATAGCTGGATTCTCTCACGTGTCAGGGCCAACTGCACACATGTACCCCTCGTGCCCCCTGCCGACACTGCACACAACTACCACAACTGAAAGCACACGCATCCCATGAATGTGCAGGCAATAGTGGACCGCCCGGGACCCCTCAACAATGTCGTGGCCAACTCCCCAGGCAGAGTGCCTGATTAACACATCTCCCGACAGTCCATCATCACCCAGCGCACCGAGGATGGCACCCATGGCAATGCAGTGCTCGTTGGTAAGTACCAAATGAACACACCACACACCTCCAGCCCACAGTCATGCAACTCACAACACTGGCAATGGGCACACAGCACAACTACACTCAACATGCTACACAACATGCCAACCGACCAGACACGACAACACGACTCCATTAGGAACTTGGCCTTGCCATGCCCACAACCCAGCCACGGCATGGCACCACAGACACACAATAGCAGGATGTGAGGAGAGGCATGGAGCAGGCATGCGAGAGAGCGGCAAGTGACTAAGGAATGTGAACCTACCCAATGCCAGATGTGGCGTGGAGATGCCGGACAGACCACAGCGTGTAAATCACGGAAATGGCCATGTGGAGATCAACTGCTGGAGCATGGAGAGTAGTGGCCAGTGGACACTACCATGTCCCCACAGGCTGTGGGGCAGAACGCGGAAATGTCGCACGTTACGTCCCCCCTGCATGCGCGGGCGAAGTGGGTTGGCCCTGCGTACGCCAGGCCTGTGTAGGGGTGTGAACAAAAAGCCCGTCGCACTGGGCGTGGTCCTCATTCGGAATGGGCAACGCATCTGCCAGGGCGGCACCTCTCAGCCCGCCACGAGTCCGGCGCCGAGCGCAGCGGGGCCTGCGTCCTTGTGCGCCTGCTGCACCCCGGGCCGCCAACCCGTCATGCCTGCCCCAGCGCACCAACAAGGCTCCGCTCACCTGCCGACACCGGCGTGAGTTAAAAAGGGCCCACCATGTGCCGGTGCAAGCTCCAGGCCCCAGGCCCGCGAGCTTTGCTGCCTCCGCAGCACCTCCCTGGCCTCCATGGTGCATGCCCACAGTACTCCTTTCACATTTACATACTCCACCAGCGTCCTTCTCGGCCCAGTGGAACTGTGTCCTGAGTCATGAATGGCAGTGACCCCAAGTCCGTGGCAGCGGCTACAGCACCAGACTCCCTTCGATCAGTGAGGCATAATTCCATATCGCAGGCCGGCGACACGTGGTGCCACTAACCCTGTTCAACGCAAGCCGGCGACACGTGGTGCCACTAACCGTGTTCAACGCAAGCCGGCGACACGTGGTGCCACCAACCCTGTTCAACGCAAGCCGGCAACCCGTGGTGCCACTAACCCTGTTCAACGCAAGCCAGCGACACGTGGATGAGGGCACAGGCCTACACAGCTGCCCAGTGGGTCCCACATGTGTAACTGTGTCCTGAGTCATGAATGGCAGTGACCAGATGTCTACTGCAGGGGTGATATCACTAAACTCCCTGCTATCAGTGAAGCAAACGAATGCATCACATGCACACGACACGTGTCTGTGGGCCCGTGCTGACCGCTGCTCCCGGCCTACACTGCGGTCCAGTAGGTCCCACATCCAGCACCCAGTCGTGATTCATGGATGGCAGAGTCCATACCAGTGACCGCACGGAGAGGAGTAAGAGGAAGATGTGGTTCAGTCCGGATGAAAGCCGGATCCTCGTTATGGAGGTGACCGAACACTAGCAACAACTGACCTGGTGCCACTAACCCTGTGCAACGCAAGTCCGCGTCCCGTGGTGCCACTGAACCTGAACTACGCAGGCCGGTGGGACCAGCCAACCTAACCCGGCGACACTCAGTGAATGGCCCCTGCTGGCCGCTGCCTCAGGCCTACACTGCGGTCCAGTAGGCCACACATGTGGAACTGTGTCCTGGGTAAGATATGGAGGAGTCCACACCATTGGACATGCCTCATCGCAGGCGGCATCCCCTATCAGCACAGGTGCCACTAACTCTGTGCGCAATGACTCATGGGCACTCTCTGGTTGAACTTTGGTGTCGTCTGAGTCCATGGCCTGGGGATTGTCTGCATCATCATCTGGCTGGGACAGACTTGGTGTCCGACATGTGTTTGCTCCACTCATCTCCACCATGGTGACTGTTTCTGCGTGGTTCTGCCCTCAGCATCATGCCCTGGGGGTACACCTTCCACTGTCCACGAGACACTCCGCGACAACCCCCCTAGTCATCTGTGGGAACATGCTCTGCCCTCGTGACCCTGCCCCAGTGCACCGCAAGTCAGGGGCCCGTGGCGGTAGGCCTGTGCAGGACGCTGTGCATCCGGGGCAACTAACTCTGTGCAGCTCAGGTCATGGGTCCTTTACGGTTGAATGGTTGTGTCCTTTACGATGTACACAGTTGTCGATTTCTGACTGCACCAGGCAGCCCTTGCCGGCTGGTGTGCACCCACCCTACACACATCCAACACTGGTGTCACTCGATATGTGTGCCTGCTAATAAATGTGGCCGGGCGCACGTGCTCATAGCCATTTATACCATCTGAGCAAGTGTGTCCGTGTGGTCATTGCGTCAGCATGATGGGCACGGGCCCTGCAACATCACAGTGTGCTATCCTCAGCGGACGATACCATGTCACCTCAGCGTTGGCAGTGACCTTGGACATGTAGCTTCGCCCGGTCCCCCCTGCATGCACAAGCGGCGTGTGCTGGTCTGGTGTACGTCAGTTCAGTGCAAGGGTGTGCTGCATCGGCAGGGGGAGCAGGGCGTGGCTCGGACCTGGCCTTGGGCAGGATGTGCGGTAAGTGTGTCTCTGTGTTGGGGTGTTGTCGCCACCAGGGCCACAGTAGACGATGTTGCAATGTAGCATGCACCAGGAGGGCGGTCCCGCACGGACAGGGAAATGTAGGAGCGGGGTCTTGGCACATGCATGCCAAGTGTTATGTGTATCGGTCCTGCGGCTGCATGAGTCAGTTGCATAGCCTCATTCGCAGCGTGATCACAGCCAGCCATGGACTGTACACTTGTGTCCGCCCTGTCCGGACCATTGGCCTACACTCACTTGGCCGCACACCTTCAAAGGCCAGCGTCACGGTGTTGGTGGCATGCCGCTGGACATGCGCGGACAGGCATCTCAATGGTGTGCCATAGGAATGCACGTGATACAACCACGCAGGGCACACAAGTGTGGGGGCTCGTGGGAGGGTGGAGTAGCTGTGAGGCAACATAACACACAGTGAGGCCGCACATGTGCCACGTGCTGGGCATATCATCCATGATTCCCAGGGTCGCAGACATCCCACCACACCCACAGCAGGCCTCTGTGCGTCTCCTAAATGCATGCAGATGGTGTAGTTACTGTAGGGATGAATGGTCCTTTGTCTGCACTATCTGGCGGTAGCATATCTGCAGCTCCTAGATGTGACTTGCATGTGCCCAGCACCCCCTGACAGATAGGATAGCATTTCCAGGCGACTCCCACACTACGCACTGCCAGACGTGAGGCCAACGTGTACACATCCCACATGCAGAAGTCCTTGGTCGTAGTTTGCGTGCGTGAAATGGCCTGCACTCGTACTCCCACCACACCCTAGGCCTGCACCCGTTGCACACAGACACTGCTCATTGCTCCGAGCTGTGGCGTTTCATCCACAGGACTGGCGCAGGTCCTCACAGTGCCGCTTCAAGCAGAGCCACTGACGCAATGGTAGACCATCCCAGACACATGCTCTACTCCAGTCACGTGGACGTGTACCGTGCACGTCTGCTGCATGTACTGGGGGCACTGCCATTGGCAGTGCTGCGGATCAGTTACAGGCTGAGCTTCCGCCTTGCCAACGTCACCTGCGTTCAGCCTGTGTTGCACTGTCGCTCGTGCATATTCGAGTGGTCCATGGATGTCTGCCTCTCCAGCGTGACTGTAGCTGACCTGGATTTCGACGTGTGTGTGTGCCCCCTGTTAGACCACGACCAGGAGTGTCACCGTGATGCCCGTTTATGGCATGCCTGGATGTTTGGCATGCATGCTGGGGACTGGACCTGGGAGATTGCAGGAGTCGTCGTGTGCAGTGACCACACTGAGCCGCTCCCTGATTGGGCTTTCATGCATATTGGGGCCAGGGGTTGGAGTGAGCACATCTGTCCGGGACAGCTGATGGGTTACGTCGCCGACATGTCAGATGTGGAGGACAACGATCTCGCATTGGAAATGTTGGCCTACGCTGCTGCACTCGCGTTCATGGACGAGTGACAAGGTAACTGCAGCCAGGACTGCATGTGACCCATTGCACGTGTCCCGACGCCTGGTTGCATGTTGGGGATCTGGTCACATGTCCCTGGGAGACAGTGGACATGGCTGCATTGGCCTGGACTCCTGGTCCATGCGCGGACAGCATACGCGAGTTGACAATGACTTGTGTTGGTGATGGACTACCCCGGGGTGGACATGGGCGCTTACCAACGTTCCTCATTCAGACATGCTGCTGCATTGGTCTGCATGTCGTGGCACTTCCCTTGGCCGTACTGACACGCAATTGTTGATAAAGTTTCCGCACGTTCACTTGTCTCCAACTGTGTTGAGTGTTTATTTGTATGTCAATGTGTGTGTCACGGCCTATCTGGGTCCCTGCCTTACATGCATTGCTGCCCCATCAGGGCTGTGGGTTGGTACTTGTGCATTATCATGTCCCTGTTTCGTGCTTTGCCAGATGCGTATGGCCATTTCCCGGCCACAAGCGGGTGCACTTGTGTCCTGTGTTCGGTTGTGCTGATGTTGGTGTTTGTACCACATTGTGTTGGATATTGGGGTGCTCTGCTTCCTATGTGTGTGTGCTGCATTGTGTGTGACATGTCCCTTCGGCTCTGATTTGGCTCACCCTTCTCCCTTTCAGGCAGTGTGGTTTTCACTTCTGTGCTTGTTCAGTGGTGTGATATTGCCGACTTCTGTGACTTGTGCTCGTGGTTGGTGTTGTTACTCTTGGGCATGGTTTGTCTGCAGTTGTGCTGTGCTTACTTGTGCATATGTGCCATTGTGCCCATCTCCCCCCGTCCCCCCAGTCCCTGGTCGTTCCTCTCCCTGCTGCTGTTGTGTCTGTTGATTTTGAGCAGTTTCCGGTCCCCGACTCCTGCCACCATCTCCAGACTGATGTGGTGGACACCATTTCCTCCATGTCATCCAGCTCCTGGTGTGGCGCTGGACTCCCACCTCCGGTGTGCATTGCTGCCTTGTGGTTGTTGGCGTGTTTGTGCTTGTTTGTGCATTTCGCATCATTCCAGCTGTTCTGGTTTTCTGCCATTGTCCTCCTCTGCTCTCCGGCTGCATTCACCTTGTCCACAATGGCCTGCCATATCTAATGTTTTGTTGCCAATGGTGCTTGTGGGGTTGTGTGCTAGCTCCGACTGCCTCCATTGTGCTTCGCTGTTTTCTGTTTGGTTTGTCTTTCTTTTCCCTGCTTTTGTTGTGCTTATTTCCGCATGCCGTATATGTGTTGCGGGCCTTGTGCTGCTTACAGGGCCGGACTGGGAACAGAAACCGGCCGTGGCAAACTGCTGAGCCGGCCCCCCCTGGGGCGAGGGGGAGTGCAGCCGAGCAGTTTGCGAGGGCCGGTTTCGGCCGATTTTGTTACAGGGGGCCGATATTGCCGACCCCCGGTAACAAAAACGGCCCCCCAGGGTTTCAAAACCGGCCCCCACCCTAGCGGCCTACCGGGGAAATGCCCGGTGCCCGCTATGGCCAGTCCGGCCCTGGCTGCTTATCGCTGCTTTCCTCCTCGCGAATGGGCTCATCGCATGTTTTTTGGTGTTGGGGTTTGTGTTTTTATCTCCGTCGAGGTGGTTGTATCGCGGACATTGGCCGCGGTTTCGGAAGACTATCGCATGGTACCGCCGTGTTGTGAATTCCACGTTGTCAGGGGGTTGTTTTCCTGCAATAGGCTGCGATGTGTAAAGTTGCGTTAACATTTTTTGGAGATGTTTAGCACACGTTCTTGTGAATATCCCCCTATGTCTTTTGGCTAACCTTAACATGTTTCTAATACATAGCCATGCCTATCCTAAGCTAAACATTCAACAGCATAACATTATCTTTCTGCGTATCCCTGTTTGAGCCTACGGCAAGGTCAATGACTGGCCCCAGATCCTGATCAAGCTATGTCCCACACTCCTACCAGAGTGACCTTGCGCAGGGGGCCCTGTTCACCCAAATGATACCTCACCCCGGGCACCCCTACGCCCAGAAGATTATCTCCATAAGGGGTCCGTGCAGTTATGCGCAGCTTACTTGTGCCCTTGTGCGCGTGCGGGGTGGCCAACAAGCCTACCGGAAGCGTAACTCCCCTCCCCCGCACCCTTCCAGCCTTCCAGCCTACCGGCTGTAACTGCCCCTGGAGTTCCATGAGAGACCATCTGTCCCCCCCCCCCTCGGGCGTCCCCATTTTACAATGGCGCCGCCCGCTAAGAACCTTAAATTTATGCTCACCAATCATGACCTTACCGCCACAGGCCAGTATAGTTGCCCGACTATCTGGCCTCCCCCCTCTGCCCCTTCGAAGGTCATGCCCTGTTCCGTGACCCTACTAACCAGGCAAGAAGGTTTTCCATGAACAGCTCATTACCTAACTTGGAAAGGTGCATGCCATCCTGTAGGAAGCACGGCTCCCCCCTAATGACCCCATGCGCTATCGTCTGTAACTTTTGAGATCTGAACAGTCGATCAATTTGGTTATTAATTCTTTTAACTGAATGGTTCAGGGCCCACATGGACTCACCCCCCCTCCACTGAAATCTTGGAATCATATGTGACCATACCAGTATAGCCCCAGGGCATCTTTTTGCCAACCATCCCACTTCAGTGATCAAGTTTTCCACCAACCTCCTTCTACCCAGATGTACCAAGTCGTTCCCCCCCAGGTGCAGGATAAAGACTTTAGGGGGAGTCCCCTCCCGGCCCAGCAGGCCTACCACCCAATCCCTGAATTGGTCAAAGCGGAGGCCCCCCCGCCCATGAAAAGAGACCCTAAAACCCGCCTGTCTTGCCCTAAGCGCGTAATTGCCTGAAAGAAAAATTGTTGCAACCTTTTCAAATAAGAATGTCCAATGACCCATACGTCGCTTTCTCCACGTTCCCAGGTGGGTACCTGGTCCACCGTAGATGCTGACAGACGACGATCCGCAGCAAGTTTCCCTCCCGCGTGACAGGATGTAGAAACTGCAATTCAAACCAGAAAGAAAACAATGTCAGTGAAACCGTCCTTCCAACTTCTAGAGCATATGCAGCCGCACATAGCGCTTGTAACAATTTGAGGACCACCTACCGATCCTCTGCACTTCGCTCCTAGCAAAACCTCTAGCTGCCGCTTCAGTGGCGGCCCCTATCCTGAAAAAGTGGGTCCCAAAACTGCTTGGGTCAAAACCAGTTTTTTGCTTGGCCAAGCCCATGACCCTTCTGAACTGAAATCTAGTGAGTGGGGAACCATTCGCGTGAATTAATAAAGGTCCCCCCACGCCTTTTGGCCTGTGTTCCAGGAATGCCTCCAGCCTGGTGATGGGGCAGCAAGGGCTCCCCTGTGCCCGTCGCAGCACCACCCCCTCCCCTGTGGCCTCCTGATCAGTCTTAGACCTGTGGATTGATATGAGTAAGGAGTCTCCCTGCATTTTCACATGGCTAAACTGCAGCCCTCCCTGCCAGTCCTGCTTATTCTTCGCCACCAGTTCCCCAATCCTGAACGCGCCGTAAAACGCCAGCGAAAAGGCAGCTTTAAACAATAATGCTTCAGCTTCTGAGTTGCAAACCTGACTAAGCACCTCCAGTATTGTGGCCAAAGTGTTAATACCTATTGGTCGCCTTGGGTCCGGCTGTGAACCTTGCAGACGCTGCCACCCTTTTAAAGCTTTCTGCACTATAAATGAATTAGTGGGCTCCCTTCTGCCCTTCACTTGCGCAAAGAAGGAGATAGCTGCTATGTGTCGCCTTGCTGATGCCACTGAGCGCCCCTCATCTTTCATTGCTCTCAGGTAGGAAAAAACTGCCCCCGTACTATGCCAGTTCTCCTCCCATTCCTCCCCCAAAAATTCACAGTAAGCCCAAAACGCCCCTTCGTATGCCCTCCTGTTCCTGGGTGCTAGGCTAGCTGCCACGAGGTCCGGTAATTGGGGGCACCAAGCTGCCAAAGCTGTTGGGTTGTCTGCCGCTTCGGGGTGATGAGACCTGAATACCTGCATCTTAAAGCGAGAGAGCGCGTCAGCAGCATGATTCAATACCCCTGCACATGTTTGGCCCTAAACAGCATATTCAGTTTCATGCACAGCAGTATTATTTCCTTCAACAAACGCAGGATCATCTTACACTTTGCAGATTAATGATTGATGCATTCTACCACAGACATGTTATCCGACCAGAAAACCACTGATTGGTTCCTCAGCTGCTCTGGCCAGACAGACAATGCCACCAGGATGGGAAACAGCTCCAAGAAGCCAATGTTACCTGTCAACCCGGCTTCCACCCACCATGCCGGCCAGCGTTGTGCCACCCATTCGGTACCTAGTATGGCGCCAAACCCCTCCCTACCTGCTGCGTCTGTCATCAAGCCTATATCTGCATTGGGCTTGGGAGGGCCGGGCCACATTGAAGTCACGCAGGAATGACATCCAAATCCTCATATCCTGCCTGACCTCGCTGGATAACCTGGTGTGGTGGTGTTTTTCTTTGAGTCCTGACATGGCCTGTGCTATGGAGCGTGAGAATGGTTGTGCCATTGGAATGACCTTCAGTGCGAAGTTTAACTGTCCCACTATTTGTTGAAGCTGGTGCAATGTAACCTTCTCCTTTGCCAAGCATTTTTGCAAAGCTGACTTGAAACTCGTGATTTTTTCATTGGGCAGACGTGAGAGACCTTGAACAGAATCCAACTCTATCCCCAGGAATTCTATCACAGTGGATGGCCCGACAGTTTTACCTGGCGCCAGGGGTACCCCAAAAATCCTGCATGAGCACACAAAATTCCCGTAGCACCCAGCCACAGTCCTGAGAGCCTGGAGCTCCCAGGAAGAGGAAGTCATCTAGGTAATGCAAAACGTACTGGTGCCCCGTCACCTGCCTGAAGACCCACTCCAAGAAGGAACTGAACCTCTCAAAGTAGGCACAGGAAACAGAGCACCCCATAGGCATGCACTTATCCATGTAGAACTTCCCCTGGAATTGAAAACCCAGCAGATGGAAATCTAGAGGATGTACCGGCAACAGGCGAAAAGCTGACTCGATATCTGACTTTGCCAAAAGTGCGCCAGGGCCCAGTCCTCTGAGCATCTCAACTGCCTGATCAAAGGACGAGTACCTGACCATGCACAGTTCTCCATCAATGGCGTCGTTCAATGACTGGCCCCTGGGAGCCGAAAGATTATGAATCAACCTGAACTCACCCGGTTCTTTTTTGGGGACCACCCCCAGTGGAGAGCAGACAAAACCCTCCACCGGAACGCTGTCAAATGGACCTGCTACTCTGCCCAGGCGCAATTCCTTTTGAATTTTCGCTGACGCCACTCCAGGCTTAGCCCTCACTGATAGCTGATTCTGGCATTGTGACATCCCTATGTAGTCAGGCGCAGAAATTCTGAAGCCATCCCTGAAACTTTCCAATAGAATTCTAGCAGACGTGGGGCAGTTGTACCTGTTCAACCATGGGATCAAAGCACTGGTTATTATGGGGTACCGGGCCTTCATAAGGGAAACACCATTATTTTTGTTTTTACCCCCTCTATCCTTTGATTTTTTAAAACACTTGGACTCCGGGTGGGAGGTGTTGCCACAGAAGGAACATGAGTGCTTGAACTTACACGCGCCCGCTGCACTGGTGCACGTATGCCTGTTGAAGTCCCAGCATGCCCACTTTCCCCCTCTACCCCCTGAGCTAACAGGGGGGCCTGACCAAAAGGACTGGCCTTTAGAGCTGTCCTACGACCCGTGCCCCAAGTGGTCTAACCACAAAATCATGTCAATTTGGTCCCACGCGAGGGCAGGGTCATTAGCCTTTGCCCTCCTAAAGTCCTTATCGTATTCTTTCCACCTGATCCACCCATACTTATCATGAGCGCCCGCGATCCTACTCTGGTAGCATGCCATTTCCGCACCTAAGCCTGGAAAGCGTTCAGACATGACTGCCATATAAATTGAGAAACCCCTGACCCAGTTAATCAAAGACTCCTCAACCCTATATTTTTGCAACTGGTTTGCCCATTCCTTCGGGTGCATCCCTTCTTTGTTCTTTTTGGACTCCTCCCTTTCCGTCTCATCTAACAGCAAGGAAAACATATTCACATAACTTCCCTTCCAAATTTTTTCTTTCACCTCCTGTGACACATGCCTCGCCAGTTTTTCCCTGGACGAGCGCACTTCGCCTAAGCCTAACACTGGCAATGTCTGCCGCTTACCTGTTGCAGCTGCTTCCGCTGATTTCTCTTTTCCTGAGTCCAAAGGTGTGTTTAATGCTAGCAGTTCTTTACCGGTCCCTGCCAGAGCTGCTCCACCCGCTGCTGCACCACCTGACGGAACTGCCTGCCCTTCTCCCGGCTTACACCCCGAAGACTGCGCCACTATTTTTGCTGCTTTCTCAAGGGCGGACTCCCCGCCACCCAAAACCCCGGCTGCAGGGGTCCAAGTACCTGACTTCTCCAACCATGGCAGAACTGCTGCCAGGCTCGCTACTAAATCGTGTTGCCCTGGAGCACTCCCCGACGGCCCACCTGTGGCCGGAAGGTTTGTACCGATCCCTGGTTGGCTCCCTATTGGGCCTCCCGCCATCGGGATAACTGGGGGCTGAGGCGGGGGTGCGGCACCTGATGGCCCTGACAAAGTATTCCCAGGGGGAGAGGTACCCGCTGCCCTTGGCTGATCACCCCCATCAGTAGCCCGTAGCACCCCCCCTGCTGGGACCGGCGGTGCTGTCTGTGGCACCTCCCCCACTGGCGCAGGGGCCGCAGCCCCTTCCACTGGTGTCGTGGCAGATTCTACCCTTCTCCTAGGTTTTGCCCTTTTGGGCACAGGGGCGAATGCTGCCTTAGGGGCCACCCCTGCTCACCTGGACCTGTCTTCTGTCTCATCTTGCCCCTCCACCTTGCTTCTGAACTCCGCTATGGCTTGACCCATGTCCTCCATTTTCTGCATCATGGACTCCATAAATTTGTCCATGCGCGAGCGCTGTTTGCTTCGCTTCGCCTTAGGGGCCATGCTGTCACCCAAGAAGGAAAAACCCCTTTTACAGAAATATGATAACAATCACGCAGCCCACTGGACCCACCGACTACACTCCTTAATAACACCCAGGGAGGTTACAATTCCACGAAACCCCAAGTATACGTTGTAAACTAAACGTGTCTTTCGTTATGCTACTCCACAAAACACTCAGGGGCATATTAGCAAGACCGGCGATAAAATTATCGCCGTTTTAGCGGCAGGAAACTGCCGCTAAAACGGCGATAATAGGCTTGCTAATATGCGTTATAGAATTCCAATAGAAGCCCAGGTTAGATGTGCAGGACATCTAACCTGGGCTTCTATTGGAATTCCATAACGCATATTAGCAAGCCCATTATCGCCGTTTTAGCGGCAGTTTCCTGCCGCTAAAACGGCGATAATTTTATCGCCGGTCTTGCTAATATGCCCCACAGTTTTAGCTAGACTAAAACAGCCCCTGACACCATTAAGGCTTTTCACCACCTAGGATTCTGATAATCGGCCCCTTTGCGACCGGTAATTAGCCATTTGGGATGCATCAAGCCCAAACCCAATTACAAAATAGGTAATCGCAAAGTTTGCGATTACCTATTTTGCGAATGCATTTACAGGCACATGCATCAATGTTTAAGATTGCGATTCTTTATTTGCGATTTTTAAGGATTTGCAAATAAAGAATCGCAAAACCCTATGCAACAAACAAATTGCGAGAAAATAAAGATTCGCAAATAATCGCAAAAATAATAGCGATTTCGGTAATTGCGAACTCGCTATTAGCGATTTCGCTATTAGCGAAATCGCAATTTCCGAAGTCGCTTTTTGATGCATCTTAATGACATCAGAACCAGGAAGTGAGCAGCACAAGCCCCATTTTCAGTGCACAGTCAGAGGGAGAGGAGGGAGCTGGCTCTGGGAGCTAAACAGGAGTGGGATTGAGACATTGGAAACATCTGGCATTTGTAAGAAAATGGAAAGTTCACAAACAGCAGAGGACAGCCAAACAGGCAGGAAGCGGAAAATGAAATTTTCTGAAAAAGAAATTGACACCCTCATTGAGGGAGTTGTCCACAGCCATGATAAGCTGTTTGGGAAATTATCATTAAAAGTGGCAGAGCAGGAGAAAAGAAAAATATGGATCCGGATCCAAAACCGGGTGAATGCCATTGGGGTGACACACCGCACCATCGATGAGTTGAAAAAAAGATGGTACGACTTGCGCAGTCGGGCTAAGGTGCGCATTGCTGGCCGGCTGAAGGAAGCAAGGAAGACAGGAGGGGGAACACCGACAGACACTGGGAACACTCCCATGGAGGACATGGTTGAATCCACAATCCAGCCTGAAGCAGTTGTTGGTGTGACACAGCTAGACACGTCAGGAGCGGCAAACACATCTGAAGGTAAGATGAATGCATGTTACCATTGTCCTAAATTATTAAGGTAGAACATCACCTCAGTACAGCACAAGTGCACACTTTGAACATCCAGTACACAATGTATTCATGAAGGGAAGTGCATTATGGGAGATGTAGGCAGGTCAAGCAGTTACAATGACAAACACACAAATAGGAAAAAAACAACTCAAAATAGTGTAATATATTCTCAATTTAATAACAAAGCAAAAAATTGATTACTGTGACATGACATCACAGACATAAATTAATGCTGTTTTGAACTGTTAAACCTCACAGATGCAGAACGTGTAGAAGCTGAGGATAGTGACTACCAGGACATATAGGACACCAGCGCAGTTGAAAATATGGACACACCGGTTTTGCCAACAAATCCAACACGTGCCCCAAACACAAGCAGGGCAACTGTCCCACCACTGGTCACCATGGATTCTGATGATGAGGCAAATGCAACACGAGTCCAGGCATGGCCAAGCTACATCCATCCCAAATCCACAAACACAGGTCCGCAGAAGCAATGTCAGAGTCCGGCGTAGAAGAGCTAGATCACTCAGAACACAGCAGGAGGACCAACCAAATGATGTCTGGGGTGGTCTTGACCAAAAACACATGTTCAGTACAGATACAAATTGGGAAGATGGCAGCCAACATTGCAGTACTGTCCGATAGTGTGCAGCAACTGACCAAGGTTATGCAGGAGGGACATGTATCCCAGAAAAGACACCATTGTCAACTAATGCAGCACCTCAACATCTATGCGAAATCCAACAATAGGCTGGCCACAACAACTGCACTGCTGGCACGTAGGTCTGTGACCATGCAAACAGAAATGTGCCATTGGAGCGGGGATGTGGCTAAGGCACTGGACCAGGTGACCAATGCAGTGGAAATGATGAATGCTTCCACAATTGCGGCCAACATGTCCACGCAGGAAGAGGGTAGTGAGGGGGCCTCAAGCTTGAGTAGTATAGCTATGCCAGTTGCCACTGCAGGAAGACGCAACACACACGCAGCAGTACCCCCTCCGCTTCCAACATGAGGGATGAGGATGCTGGCTCTGACAGGTGTCTGGGTGTTCGTGGGAGAAAGCGCTAGACTGCCATGTACAATGACATTCCGATATGGTGACGTAACCATGGATGTGATCGGACCTTTTGACTGACTTACAAGTTATTATTTATTTTCAAACCACTTATGTCCATTACTTAAAAACCTGTGCCACTGGTCACATTGAAAGTGTGCTCCAACACTCATGTCATATTTTTTTTAAATAAAAATTTCTGTGATTGCAATATACACTTTTGTGTCATCATTACTCACCTCAGAAATAATTGTGTGTGATGTCCAATCTTCTCCTGCGCCCTTCTGCTGCGCTTGCCCCTTGTGCTGCACGGCGGTGTGGCACTTGCTGGTTCTCATCCTCCGAGTCGCTTTCAGACACCTCGATTTCCATTCCTCCCTTTGTCGCAATATTGTGCAGCATGGCACATGCTGCTACTATCTTGCAGCATTGTTCAGGGTTGTATTGAAGTGCTCCACCGGTCTTATGGAGGCATCTGAATCGGCTCTTCAGCAGCCCAAATGTGCACTCTATGATGTTCCTTGTTGAAATATGTGCTGCATTGTACCTCTGTTGGTTGGCAGTTGTGGGATTGAGGTAAGGCGTCAAAAGGTAATTACGCAAGGCGTATGCGCTGTCACCTACATGTAAGTAAGCAAAGGGTCAGTGGCAGTTTGACATTGGCATACGTACAATGACTGTGAGTATCAATTACACATATTTACCGAGCAGATGTGCCTCTCCAAATTCTCCCCTGACAAGACGGGTGTGAATGCCACTTTGCCTGAAAATATAAGAATCATGTGCACTCCCTGGGAATTGCGCCACAATGTCAGTGATTATGTTTTTGGCATTGCAAACAACCTGAATATTAAGGGAATGATAACATTTTCTATTTCTAAATAGATATTCCTGTGCTACAGGGGGACATATTGCCACATGGGTGCAATCAATACAACCTATAACATGTGGGAAGCGAGCTATCTGGTAAAACTCCTGTTTTGTTTTTGCAAGGTCATGCGTGGTGGTGGGGAAATTGATGTGTGAGCCGATCCGGGCCATCATGGCATCAAGGAATGCTTTGAATATTCTTGAAAGTGCGCTTTGCGACACACCTCCAGCTACTGCAATGACCCCCTGAAAACTGCCTGACGCCAGTAAGTGTAGGCAACATAGGACCTGCACATGCGTTGGGATAGCATTGGTCCTACGTGTCTGTCGTTGCAGTATGGGATCCAATTCATGGATCATTGCTGCATTACTTATTGTATAGCTCATCCTCTTGCTGTCCTAGCAAAGTTATGCGGACTCTGAAAATGCGCTCATTTATTCGCCTCCGTCTGTGTCCAGCAGCCTGCAGCCTCATCCTCCTCGCCATCAGGTACATCCCTGCCATTGTGAAATGTGGTAGCTCATTCTGGGTGTGTTTCAATAGGTTTAAGTAGATTTTCAGCTGTATCTGAATTGCACTCATGATTACCACCTGATTGTGATCCTTCTTATTTAGCACTTGCAGATCTGCGATTTACTGTAAAATCACAATTTGCGATTTTTCATGCATATATTTAGGGAATCCTTATTTGCGTATCGCTATTTGGGGGACGCAAATACAGATTCGCTAAAACTATTCGCAGATTGTTTAGCGATTCTTTATATTTGCGAATTCTTGTGTTTTCGCAATTATGCAGTTGATGCATTGCAACACGGTATTTTGCGATCGCAAAAGCCATATTTTAGCGATTCGCAGATTTTGCGAGTTTTTTAACACTTGATGCATGTGCCTGTTAGGGAATCGCAATTTGTGATTCCTTAAATGCAATGCAAGAAGCAATCTGAGATTGCGACTTAGCATTAAGGAATCACAAATTACCACCAACTTCAAGTTGGTGGTAATTTGCAATTCCTTCAAAAAATGCTAGAAATTGCATTTTTCTAAGTGCCATGTGGCGCACACACATGCCCTCAGTGCATGTGTGTGCGTCACATGTGCACACATGCCAGTTTTGGGGGTGAATCAGGGTGGCCTTTTGGCCCCCTATCACCCTTGAAATTGCATTCGCAAATTGCAAATGGTCTCCCATTCATTCCTATGGGCCTAGAGGCCCATAGAAATGAATGGGAAGGCATTCCTTATTAGCGAATCGCAATTTGAGTCGCTAATAGGGAATGTGTAGGAATCGCAATTTATTTAGCGATTCCTACATGCATAAGGAATTGGAGTCCTTAATAGCAATTCCTTAAAAATCGCTATTAAGGAATCGCAATTTCTTACCTTGATGCATGTGCCCCTAAGTTCTTTACGCAGTTTTGTGGGGAACCAGGGTTCGGCACATTGCTCGGCCAGCAGGTTTCCACAAAATTTTGGGGGGCATCTCTTAAGATCACAATCTCTGTTTTGTCTGGGTTGCCCCTCAAATGGTGCAAATCCAGCCAGTGAAACACCTTGGTAAGACATCATGAAATCAGCTTCCCCTCTAAGGGGCACATGCATCAAAGGTTTTTGCGAGCGCAAACGGTGCGATTCGCAAAAATCGGCCGTTTGCGCCCGCAAAAATGCCTTTTGCGATGCATTAAAGTGTTTGGCACTCGCAATTTAAGAAATCGCAATTTATTGCGATTTCTTAAATTGCGATTGCATTTAAGGAATCGCAATTTGCGATTCCCTAAATACAATGCAACAAAAAATAAAAATTTACGAATTTGCTATTAAGAAATGCAAATTACCATCAACTTTAAGTTGATGGTAATTTGCGAAACTTAGAAAAATGCACAAAAGTGCATTTTTCAAAGTTACATGTTACACACACACATGCCCTTGGGGCATGTGTGTGCGCAACATGGGTGTACATAACAATTTCAGGGGTGCAACAAGGTGTCCTTTTGGCACTCTTGCACCCTTGAAATTGCATGCGCAATTTGCGAGTACCAATGGAGTACTCGCAAATTGCGCCTGCTATTCTCATTCATTCCTATGGGCCTCCAGGCCCATAGGAATGAATGAGAATCAATTCCTTAATTGCGAGTCGCAATTTGCGAGTCGCAATTAAGGAATTTTAAGGAATCGCATTTTTTTGGGCAAATCCTTCATGCATTGCATCTTGCGATTTCTAAATAGCGAATCGGTAAAATTCGCTATTTAGAAATCGCAAAATGCGAGCTTGATGCATGTGCCCCTAAGTCCTTACCCTTCTCGCAAGCAAAGAGAAGCTGCGTATCATCTGCATAAGAGATGACTTTTGCGCCTAGGGACTCCACAAGAATTGCCACGGGTGTCAGATATATATTGAACAGGGTGGTACTGAGAGTCGAGCCCTGCGGAACACCCACCGTCAGGGGTCTGGCTTGTGCGGTGTAAGATGGCAGCCAGACTTCCTGAGTCTGTCTGTCCAGAAATTATGATAGCCAGTTTAAGGCCGACTGTCTGATCCCTATCTCATGCAGGCGCTCGAGCAGCTTAAGGTGGGGCATGGTATCAAACGTCACCATGAGTTCCAGCAGTATAAGCATGGCTTTGCCCCCAGTATCTAGAGTGCTCTGAACATTCTCCACCACTTCGAGAAGTGCGGTCTCCGTGCTAAAGTGGGGGTTGAAACCGGATTGGCTGGGGTGGAGTATTTCATTGTCTTCCAGGTTACTGGAGAGTTGGTAGTTAACTTCCCACTCCAGGATCTTGGAGAGAGCCGGAAGAAGAGAAATGGGCCTATAGTTAACTGCTTGCTTGGGGTCCGCTGCTGGTTTTTTTAACAGCAGGAGCACTTTAGCCTTTTTCCAAACTAGTGGGACCACCCCTGTTGCCAGAGAGGTGTTGAAAATGTAATGCACTGTAGTGTTGATAGAAGGTGCCGCCATCTTTAACACTGTAATTGGGCAGCGGTCAAGAGGGGAGCCAGATTTTAAGCTCTTTAATGCAGCGAAAGATTTAGAGAGAGAGATAGGAGAGAATGTGTCTAAGGATGGATAAGTGAGAGGAGACTCAGGTACCCTACGCACCGGGCTTTGTGTGTGGGGAGGTTGAGTCCTGTTCTGGAAGCTGTTTTGAATAGTATTAATTTTATCGTTGAAGAAAGCATCTAGTTTGACGCACCACTCAGCTGTAGGGGTGCAGACTCTCAATGTGACAACAGGGTGCAGGAAGGAATAAACAATTTTTAAGATTTCCTTTGCTTTATTGTCTGCTTAAAACACTTAAAACAAGGGGTGGGCGTATCTCACATATTTCCGTGCAGCGGAATCATGTGGAATTACCTGAGAATTCCACAACATTATGCTTGAATTACGCAAGAAAAGTAATTCTGCATTTAGCGCTATTTCTTAGAGCACAAATGCCCTCACATCCAAAATGGACTCAAGGATGCATTTTGTGCTGAGAAATAGCACTAAATGCAACAGGACATGAACAGTGAGCAGTCACTCAGACTCGCTAAATGGGGTAGGATTTTTCCCCAACTTATTACTTGCATTTAGCCCCGTTTTCTTGGAGCAAAATGCAACTTCACATGCAAAATGGACACAAGGTGGGATTTTGTGCCAAGAAACAGAGCTAAACACAGAAGAGCATGAATAGCGAACGCAAACACTAGATGTGCGCTCGTGGTAGGATTTTTCCCCCCCAATTACTCTTAATTATGCGAGCAGGAGTAATCCCGTAATTATTCATAACCCTTCATCAAAGGGTAATGCGGAATTACCAAAATAACACCTACTCTGGGGCAGTTGAAATTGAATGCAGTGATCGATAGCTTTGAAAAGGGCGCTGTTTGTCTTTGATGCTTAGAGACGAATGAGCTCTCTTTCTGGGAGACGCGCAGAGAGGTTTTATTTTGGAAAGTCTTCGAGGATTTGTATTTTTCACTTTACTTTTTATACAGATTGTGGAACAACCTATCACAACAGTAGCATGGATCTCTTTCATGTGCCTTAAAATGTAATCTGAGCCAGTAATACAAAATTCATATTTCTCATCTTTCCCAAAATATCACCAAGAATAAACCCAATGCGATGAAGCATGGTCTGATAAGAGTCATGCAGAATGGCCATAAGAAACACAATAGAAACTATCGCACGGTCACCACGAGACAGAAAAATCAAGTTATCGCAGTCTGTAGGTCCAGAGGCTAAACTCCCCTTCCCACACAGCCTGTAGTTCACCCATCGGGAGACTAACTGAAAACACCCAGCAAGGAGAGCTCCTCCCAGATCACATCTCAACAGTGGACCTACCAGGGGTCAACGGGATAGGATCCAGTTTGATGAGTATGATTATATATGTATGTAGTGCCTATAGAGACCAGCGTGTAGGGCCCATCGACACCAGCGTGTAGGGCCTATGGAGACCAGTGTGTAGGGCCCATCGATACCAGCGTGTAGGGCCTATGGAGACCAGGGCGTAGGGATACAAAAGGGGATGATGGACGGAACGTTTGAGCCAATCAAACACTCACCCCCAGTCAACTGATCTGGGTTTAATCCATCATCATTCTTTAGCTCACTCCACCACCCCAGTTCAGACATGGCCATATGCAAATCAGTCTGACCCTGTGCCTCATGGGAACAGTCCAGCCCGAACTGCCAAGCCATGTCTTCCCTGGACCGGAAACAAGCATCCTAGGACCGGTTTCTGGCTGGACTGTTCCCATGAGGCACAGGGTCAGACTGATTTGCATATGGCCATGTCTGAACTGGGGTGGTGGAGTGAGCTAAAGAATGATGATGGATTAAACCCAGATCAGTTGACTGGGGGTGAGTGTTTGATTGGCTCAAACGTTCCGTCCATCATCCCCTTTTGTAACGACCAGGGCGTAGGGCCCATCGACACCAGCGTGTAGGGCCCATTGACACCAGTGTGTAGGGCCTAAAGAGACCAGCATGTAGGGCCCATCAACACCAGCATGTAAAGCCTATGGAGACCAGCGTGAACTGCCCATCGACACCAGCGTGAAGTGCCTTTGGAGACCAGTGTGTAGTGCCTATGATGAACAGTGTGTAGGGCCTAAGGAGACCAGTGAGTAGTGCCTAAGGAGACCAGCGTGTAGTGCCTACAGAGGTCAGCGTGTAGTGCCCATGGAGACCAGTGTGTAGTGCCTTCGGAGACCAGTGTGCAGTGCCTATGGAGACCATTGTGTAGTGCATATGGAGACCGGTGTAAAGTGGCTATAGAGACCATTGTGTAGTGCCTATGTATACCAGAGTGCAGTGCCTATGGAGACCAGAGTGCAGTGCCTATGAAGACCAGTGTAGACTGCCTATGGAGAGTAGTGTGTAGTGCCTATGGAGACCAGTGTGGAATGCCTATGGACACCAGTGTGTAGTGCCTATGAAGGTCAGTGTGTAGTGCCTGTGAAGCCCAGTGTGCAATGCCTATATAGATCAGAGTGTAGTGCCTTTGGATACCTGTGGATAGTGCCTATGGAGACAGTGTTCAGCTCCTATGGAGACCAGTGTGTAATGCCTATGAAGAGAAGTGTGTAGTGCCTATGAAGAGAAGTGTGTAGTGCCTATGGAGGCAAATTGGACGCCCTTGGGCATACGTGCGCTTTACAAGTCCATAAATCAAATCAAATCAAATGTATAGTGCCTATGGAGACCAGTGTGTAGTGCCTATGAAGAGCAGTGTATAGTACCTATGGAGAACAGTGTGTCAAGCCTATGAAGAACAGTGTACAGCACCTATAGAGACCAGTGTGCAGCGCCTATGAAGAGAGGTGTGTAGTGCCTATGGAGACCAGGGTGAGGTGACAATGGAGACCAGTGTGCAGTGCCTATGGAAACCAGTGTGCAGTGCTAATGAAGACTAGTGTGCAGTGCCTATGGAAACCAGTGTGCAGTGCCTTTGGAGACCAGTGTGCGGTACCTATGGAGACCAGTATGCGGTGCCTAAGAAGAGAAGTGTATAGTGCCTATGGAGACCAGGATGAGGTCCCAATGGAGACCAGTGTGCAGTGCCTATGGAAACCAGTGTGCAGTGCCTATGGAGAGCAGTGTGCAGTGCTTATGGAGAGAGTGTGCAGTGCCTAGGGAAACCAGTGTGCAGTGCCTATGTAGGCCAGTGTGCAGTGCCTATGTAGACCAGTGTGCAGTGCCTATGGAGACCAGTGTGCAGTGCCTATGGAGACCAGTGTGTAGTTCCTATGAAGAACAGTGTGTAGTGCCTATGAATAGCAGTGTGTAGTGCCTATGGAGACCATTGTGCAGTGCCTATGGAGACCAGTGTGTAGTGCCTATGAATAGATAGCAGTGTGTAGTGCCTATGGACACCAGTGTGTTGTGCCTATGGAGACCAGTGCATAGTGCCTATGGAGAACAGTGTACAGTGTCTATGGAGAGCAGTGTGTAGTGCTTATGGAGACCAGTGTGTAGTGCCTATGGAAATCAGTGTTCAGTGCATATGCAAACCAGTGTGTCATGCCTATGAAGACCAGTGTGTAGTGCCTAGGAGGGCCAGTTTATAGTGCCTATGAAGAGAAGTGTGTAGTGTCTTTAGAGACTAGTGTATAGTGCCTATGGAGAGCAGTATGTAGTGCCTATGAATAGCAGTGTGTAGTGCCTATGGAGACCATTGTGCAGTGCCTATGGAGACCAGTGTGTAGTGCCTACGAATAGATAGCAGTGTGTAGTGCCTATGGACACCAGTGTGTTGTGCCTATGGAAACCAGTGCATAGTGCCTATGGAGAACAGTGTACAGTGTCTATGGAGAGCAGTGTGTAGTGCTTATGGAGACCAGTGTGTAGTGCCTATGGAAACCAGTGTTCAGTGCATATGCAGACCAGTGTGTCATGCCTATGGAGACCAGTGTGTAGTGCCTATGAAGAGAAGTGTGTAGTGCCTAGGAGGGCCAGTTTATAGTGCCTATGAAGAGAAGTGTGTAGTGTCTTTAGAGACTAGTGTATAGTGCCTATGGAGAGCAGTATGTAGTGCCTATGGAGACCAGTGTACAGTGCCTATAAAAATAAGTCTGTAGTGCCTGTAGAGGCCAGTGTATAGTGCCTATGGAGATCAGTGTGTAATCCCTATGGAGACCAGTGTGCAGTGCCTATGGAGACCAGTGTGTAGTGCCTATGGAGACCAGTGTGTAGTGCCTATGGAGACCAGTGTACAGTGCCTATGGAGACCAGTGTGTAGTGCCTATGGCAAGCAGTGTGTAGTGCCTATGGAGACCAGTGCATAGTGCCTATGGAGGCCAGTGCACAGTGCCTATGGAGACAAAGTGCACAGAGCCTATGTAGACCAGTGCAAAGTGCCTATGGATACCAGTGTACAGTGCCTATAGAGCCAGTGTTTAGTGCCTATGAAGAACAATGTGTAGTGCCTATGAATAGCAGTGTGTAGTGCCTATAGACACCAGTGTGTTGTGCCTATAGAGACCAATGCATAGTGCCTATGGAGACCAACTTACAGTGTCTATGGAGAGCAGAGTGCAGTGCCTATGGAGACCAGTGTGTAGTGCCTATGGAGACCAGTGTGTAGTGCCTATGGAAACCAGTGTTCAGTGCATATGGAGACCAGTGTGTCGTGTCTATGGAGACCAGTGTGTGGTGCCTATGAAGAGAAGTATGTAGTGCCTAGGAGGGCCAGTTTATAGTGCCTATGAAGAGAAGTGTGTAGTGTCTTTAGAGACCAGTGTATAGTGCCTATGGAGAGCAGTAAGTAGTGCATATGGAGACCAGTGTACAGTGCCTATGAAAAGAAGTGTGTAGTGCCTGTGGAGGCAAGTGTATAGTGCCTATGAAGAGAAGTGTGCAGTGTCTATAGAGACCAGAGTGTAGTGCCTATGGAGACCAGTGTGTAATCTCTATGGAGACCAGTGTGCAGTGCCTATGGAAACCAGTGTGCAGTGTCTATGGACACTGGTGTGTTGTGCCTATGGAGACCAGTGTGTAGTGCCTATGGAGAATAGTGCACAGTATCCATGGAGAGCAGTGTGTAGTGCCTAAGGAGAGCAGTGTGTAGTGCCTATGGAGACCATTGTGCAGTGCCTATGGAGACCAATGTGTATTGCCAATGAAGAGAAGTGTGTACTGCCTATGGAGGCCAGTTTGTAGTGCCTATGAAGAGAAGTGTATAGTGCCTATGAAAATACATGTGTAGTGCCAATAGAGGCCAGTGAATAGTGCCTATGAAGGGAAGTGTGCAGTGGCTATAGAGACCAGAGTGTAGTGCCTATGGAGACCAGTGTGTAATCCCTATAGAGACAAGTGTGTAATCCCTATGGAGACCAGTGTGCAGTGCCTATGGAAACCAGTGTGCAGTGCCTATGGAGACCAGTGTGTTGTGCCTATGAAGAGAAGTGTGTAGTGTATATGTAGGCCAGTGTTTAGTGCCTAGGGAGACCAGTGTGTAGTGCGTATAAAGAAAAGTGTGTAGTGCCTATAGAGAACAGTGTAGTGCCTATTTAGAGCAGTGTATAGTGTGTATAAAGAGAAGTGTGTAGTGCCTTTGGAGGCAAATTTATAGTGCCTATGGAGAGCAGTGTACAGTGCCTATGGAGAGCAGTGTATCGTACGTATGGAGACCAGTTTATAGTGCCTATGGAGACCAGTGTGTAGTGCCTATGGAGACCAGTGTGTATTGCCAAAGAAGAGAAGTGTGTAGTGTCTATAGAGACCAGTGTATAGTGCCAAAGGAGGCCAGTGTGTAATCCCTAGGGAGACGAGTGTGTAATCCCTATGGAGACCAGTGTGCAGTGCCTATGGAAACCAGTGTGCAGTGCCTATGGAAACCAGTGTGCAGTGCCTATGGAGACAAGTGTGTTGTGCCTATGAATAGAACTGTGTAGTGTCTATGTAGGCCAGTGTGTAGTGCCTATGGAGACCAGTGTGTAGTGTGTATAGAGAAATGTGTATAGTGCCTATGGAGACCAGTGTGTAGTGCCTATGGAGAGCAGTGTATAGTGTGCATAAAGAGAAGTGTGTAGTGCCTATAGAGGCAAATGTATAGTGCCTATGGAGAGCAGTGTACAGTGCCTATGGAGAGCAGTCTACCATGCATATGGAGACCTGTGTATAGTGCCTATGGAGACCAGTGTGTAGTGCCTATAAAACCAGTGTGTAGTGCGTATGGAGACCAATGTGTAGTGCCTCTGGAGACCAGTGTGTAGTGCCAATGGAGACCAGTGTGTAGTGCCTATGGAGAGCAGTGTATACTGCCTATGGAGACCAGTGTGTAATGCCTATGGAGACCAGTGTGTAGTGCCTATGGATACTAGTGTGTCAAGCCTATAAACAACAGCGTATAGCACCTACGGAGACCAGTCAGTGGTGCTTATGAAGAGAAGTGTGCAGTGCCTATGAAGACCAGTATTTAGTGCCTATGAAGAGACGTGTATAGTGCCTATGGAGAACAGAGCGTAGTGCCTATGGAGACCAGTGTGTAGTGCCCATGGAGACCAGTGTCCAGTGCCTATGGAGACCACTGTGTAGTGCCTTTGGGGGCCAGTGTGTAGTGCCTATAGAGTGCAGTGTATACTGCCTATCGAGATCAGTGAGCAGTGTCTATGGAGACCAGTGTATACTGCCTATGGAGACCAGTGTGCAGTGCCTATGGAGACCAATGTGTAGTGCCAATGAAGAGAAGTGTGTAGTTCCTATGGAGAGCAGTGTGTAGTGCCTATAGAGACCAGTGTGCAGTGCCTATGGGGGCCAGTGTGTAGTGCCTATAGAGTGCAGTGTATACTGCCTATGGAGATCAGTGAGCAGTGCCTATGGAGACCAGTGTATACTGCCAATGGGGACCAGTGTGCAGTGCCTATGGAGACCAGTGTATACTGCTAATGGGGACCAGAGTGCAGTGCCCATGGAGACCAGTGTGTAGTGTTATGGAGACCAGTGTGCAATGCCTATGGAGACCAGTGTGCAGTGCCTGTGGAGACCAGTGTATACTGCCTATGGAGATCAGTATTCAGCGCCTATGGAGACCAGTGTGCAGTGCCTATGGAGAACAGTGTGCAGTGCCTATGGAGACCAGTTTGCAGTGCCTATGGAGACCAGAGTATACTGCCTTTGTAGATCAGTGTTCAGTGCCTATGGAGACCAGTGTGCAGTGCCTATGGAGACCAGTGTGTAGTGCCTATGGAGAGCAGTGTATACTGCCTATGGAGATCAGTGTTCAGTGCCTATGGAGACCAGTGTGCAGTTCCTATGGAGACCAGTGTGCAGTGCCTATGGAGACCAGTGTGCAGTGCCTATGGGGGCCAGTGTGTAGTGCCTATAGAGTGCAGTGTATACTGCCTATGGAGATCAGTGAGCAGTGCCTATAGAGACCAGTGTATACTGCCTATGGAGACCAGTGTGCAGTGCCTATGGAGACCAGTGTGTAGTGCCAATGAAGAGAAGTGTGTAGTTCCTATGGAGAGCAGTGTGTAGTGCCTATAGAGAGCAGTGTGTAGTGCCTATGGGGAGCAGTGTGTAGTGCCTATGGGGAGCAGTGTGTAGTGCCTATGGGGAGCAGTGTGTAGTGCCTATGGAGACCAGTGTGCGGTGCCTATGGAGACCAGTGTGCACTGCCTATAGAGACCAGTGTGCAGTGCCTATGGAGACCAGTGTGCAGTGCCTATGGATACCAGTGTGCAGTGCCTATGGAGACCAGTGTGCAGTGCCTATGGGGGCCAGTGTGTAGTGCCTATAGAGTGCAGTGTATACTGCCTATGGAGATCAGTGAGCAGTGCCTATGGAGACCAGTGCATACTGCCTATGGAGACCAGTGTGCAGTGCCTATGGAGACCAGTGTATACTGCCAATGGGGACCAGTGTGCAGTGCCCATGGAGACCAGTGTGTAGTGTTATGGAGACCAGTGTGCAATGCCTATGGAGACCAGTGTGCAGTGCCTATGGGGACCAGTGTGTAGTGGCAATAGAGTGCAGTGTATACTGCCAATGGAGACCAATGTGCAGTGCCTATGGAGACCAGTGTATACTGCCAATGGGGACCAGTGTGCAGTGCCTATGGAGTCCAGTGTGTAGTGCCTATGGAGACCAGTGTGCAGTGCCTATGGAGACCAGTGTGCAGGGCCTATGGGGACCAGTGTGTAGTGCCTATAGAGTGCAGTGTATACTGCCTATGGAGACTAGTGTGCAGTGCCTATGGAGAACAGTGTATCCTGCCTATGGAGATCAGTGTTCAGCGCCTATGGAGACCAGTGTGCAGTGCCTATGGAGACCAGTGTATGGATACCAGTGTGCAGTGCCTATGGAGGCCAGTGTGCAGTGCGTATGGAGGCCAGTGTGTAGTGCCTATAGAGTGCAGTGTATACTGCCTATGGAGATAAGTCAGCAGTGCCTATGGAGACCAGTGTATACTGCCTATGGAGACCAGTGTGCAGTGCCTATGGAGACCAGTGTATACTTCCAATGGGGACCAGTGTGCAGTGCCTATGAAGACCAGTGTACAGTGCCCATGGAGACCAGTGTGTAGTGTTATGGAGACCAGTGTGCAGTGCCTATGGAGACCAGTGTGCAGTGCCTATGGGAACCAGTGTGTGGTGCCTATGGAGTGCAGTGTATACTGCCTATGGAGACAATGTGCAGTGCCTATGGAGAGCAGTGTATACTGCCAATGGGGAACAGTGTGCAGTGCCTATTGAGACCAGTGAGCAGTGCCTATGGAGACCAGTGTGCAGTTGCTATGGAGAGCAGTGTGCAGTGCCTAAGGGGATCAGTGTGTAGTGCCTATGGAGTGCAGTGTATGCTGCCTATGGAGACCAGTGAGCAGTGCCTATGGAGATCAGTGTATACTGCCTATGGAGACCAGTGTGCAGTGCCTATGGAGACCAGTGTATGCTGCCAATGGGGACCAGTGTGCAGTGCCTATGGAGACCAGTGTGCAGTGGCTATGAAGACCAGTGTGCAGTGCCCATGGATACCAGTGTGCAGTGCCTATGGAGACCAGTGTGCAGTGCCTATGGGGACCAGTGTGTAGTGCCTATAGAGTGCAGTGTATATTGCCTATGGAGACCAGTGTGCAGTGCCTGTGGAGACGAGTGTATACTGCCTATGGAGATCAGTATTCAGCGCCTATGGAGACCAGTGTGCAGTGCCTATGGAGACCAGTGTGCAGTGCCCATGGAGACTAGTGTACAGTGCCTATGGAGACCAGTGTGTAGTGTCCTATGGATTGCAGTGTATACTGTCTACGGAGATCAGTGTTCAGTGCGTATGGAGACCAGTGTGCAGTGCCTATGGAGACCAGTTTGCAGTGGCTATGGAGACCAGTGTATACTGCCTATGGAGATCAGTGTTCAGTGCCTATGGAGACCAGTGTGCAGTGCCTATGGAGACAGGTGTGTAGTGCCTATGGAGTGCAGTGTATACTGCCTATGGAGAACAGTGTTCAGTGCCTATGGAGACCAGTGTGCAGTGCCTGTGGGGCCCAGTGTATACTGCCTATGGAGACCAGTGTTCAGTACCTATGGAGACCAGTGTTCAGTGCCTATGGAGACCAGTGTGTAGTGCCTCTGGAGACCAGTGTTCAGTGTCTATGGAGACCAGTGTTCAGTGCCTATGGAGACCAGTGTTCAGTTCCTATGGAGACCAGTGTGTAGTGTCTATGGATACTAGTGTGTAGTGCCTATGGAGACCAGTGTGTAGTGCCTATGGATACTAGCGTGTTGTGCCTATGGAGACCAGCGTGTAGTGCCTATGGATACTAGCGTGTATTGCCTATGGAGACCAGTGTGTAGTGCCTTTGGATACTAGTGTGTTGTGCCTATGCAGACCAGCGTGTAGTGCCTATGGATACTAGCATGTAGTGCCTATGGAGACCAGTGTCGCAGAACAGAACAGAGTCCTAACTTTACTACTACTAAATGCCTTCTGTGATGACCAAAAGTAGTACGTTTAGGATTTTATCTCAGATTAGTTCTGTGAATCGGCCCCATACAGTCTATCTCATCTCACATTCTTTTCAGGAAGAAACATAAGACTTTTCTCTCAACAGCGGCTGTAAGTTGGGTTTCATGCAAAGGTCATGATCTAGCCACGGGCCCAGACTTTTGTTGATGAATTCAGGTGTTTCTGTGACCATCACAAATTGTTGGATGGTCCCAAATGTACGGCAGTCCAGTAGTTTAGACTTGGATATGTACAACATGCCTCTGTATGTGAGGTGCGGCAGACAGTTACTACGCATCCAAACCCAATATGCTGATGGTAGGCAATGAGACCAGTCCAATTACACCTTTTACTCTTTGTGACTTGAAGTTCCCCTATATTTCTCATGTGTTACTAGGTTTTCTATGCCCTAAATCAAATGATCTTCCAAAGTGCACGTCTGGTTCTCTGCAGGGCCACCCTTGTTGACACCATGGGACAGGAGGGAAACCTTTAAACTGGTCTCCTGTCCCGAGCCGCGAAGGAACACCTCCCTTACACCCCTATGGCCGTCCCTGGCTGTAGCAGCAAGTCTTTAATGCTCTGATTCTGCAGCTGAACCAAAGACTGGGGCTGACATTGACATGGGCCTGTTTGGCTATTTATCTTATTAGGAATTGTAATGTGTGCAATCATTGGTATGACTGTGATTGTGATACTGATCACTAATATCTTAACTCGCGTGACTGGAAAAGTGACTGCCATCATTTTGGTTACTGCTGTTGTTACGCTGAGTGTCCTTCAGACTGCCTCATGAAAGATGCATGGAAGTGTATGAGTGACTGAGGAGGGACTGAGGAGTGACCTAGTCGGGTCTATGTAAGGTCTCATTTGAAGTTATTCAACATAAAGCTAGACTAACACAGCAGGTCAGCAACTCATTTATGTTGCAGCAATAAAACACCCATTCCAATTTATAAAAATAGAGTGTAATTTAATGAACAAAGTTACTTAGTCCCTTTTTTTGAGCTCCGATTCTTCCAGCGGCATATGGTTTCTTCAATCTGGGGCTGAACAGGGCTCCGCGAGGCCGAATACTCTCTCCACAATGTCCTGCTGACTAGTTACTTTCTTAGCTCTGTCTCCCACCGGCTCTTCATGTTCAGCCATAATGCTCTTGTCTCACAGTGATATGCAGAGCATCTAATGGATGTATAGCTGACTGCTACAGCTTCTATACCAGTTATAGGCATATGTTAGAGGCAGACAGGTATTCGCCCATTCTGATATATTTCCCTAGACTTACACCGTCATGTAGATGACCCCTAACGTATCCCCTGCGGAACGCCCTCCCTCACATCTGATGCACCTCAAAGCTCTTTCACCTATCTCCCTCATTGTGAATGGTATCTTGTCTCACATTGAGTGGAAGAAGATGTCCAGTTACTTGAGTACCACAACTCCGGATATTGTACTGCTGCAAGAAATCCATCTTTCCTCGGTGGGATTTGGAAACTGAAGAGCTGCATGGGACTCTACTTCAACATGGCACAAGAGATGCAAGAAAGGTGGTAAGGCCATCTTCTTTTATGCGTTGCCACCTCTGGGAATTCTCAACCTGTGGGTCTCTCCGCCTTTGTGAACATTGTCTCCCAAACACAAAGCTGATAAACAGTTCTGTTTACTTCGTCACTGGCAACACATTTTATTTTCTTGCCACCTGCTGAAAGATTCTTACAGAATTCAGCAAATTTAGCATTCTTGTGGGCTGGGGTGGAAAGTGGAAAGCCCTGTCTTTGATAGGTCTAGGAAACGTGACATCGCTAGTAGGAGTCACAGGAGTCAAAATAAAGACCTAGCCTGGACCAGATGATGGTTCCCATCCCTTGTTTGGAGGTGGGAGACCACCAGGTTTCTGATGTCAGAACTTCCGGTGATAGTCAGCCCATCCGCCACAGGGCTCTGGATCATGGTAGCATCCACAACCACTGATGCTTCCTGCCCAAGATCACCATGATAGGCCCCTTCTTTGGTTCTGGGAAGTCAAGAAATACAAAAATATGGTATCTGCAATGTTTTTAATATGTGCTACTCTAGTGGGGCAAGACTAATTAGAGCATTAGCAACAGATCCGGGTGAAGTTTATTTTATTCTGGAGCAATATTGCACAAATCCCCATGATTGGGTGTTGCATGCTTCACATATTTGTTTTCCTTTCACGTATTTGTGCATTCATTAGAATGGTTAAAGTAACAAATGTTAATGAGATGATTGTCCAATAAAAGCGCCGGCTTCCCTTGCCACTTTGAAGGGCGTACTTCAAGTAAAGCTTTTTATACTGTGTTACACTGAACAAAACATGTGTGAAGAGCCAGTGTAAGTACAAAACATGTGATCAGACAATACTTGCTTCCCTAGATGTGTGTGAGAATTGTACATTTCAAAAGTGAAACACTAGTAATGAAAATTATACTTTTCCAATTGCCATTTAAACAAAATATATAAGGGATAAAGTCCCCCTGCCGTACATTATAGGGTTACTGCAAGTCACAGAGGAGTTCCATAGCCATATAGAGGAACAAGGCCAAAGGCTGAGTCCCTTTATAAGGTTATGGAAGTCTGAGGTGACTTGTAATATCCTTATCATGTACAGCAGGGGGTCCTTTATCCTATATAATATATGGTTACCCATCATCTTGTCCACAAACCACTAAAAACCTTGGTACATAGCTCTTTCATGTGAAAGAGCAAGCATCTTTCCAAACATGATGAATAAAAATAAAACCTCTAGTGCAAAATGAAACACATCAAAAACCTGTTACATATTTGTTGCAAACAGGTCAATACAAGTCAGTTTAAAAAAAACTGCAGTAGCTCGGAATGTGTAGTAGCATGCAGAAAGATTCTGGCTTTTCTCTATCCAAGAAAAAATCAACATTATCTTTCTGCTTGTCATTGTAAGCTTTTAAAATAGAGCAGAAGAAAGAAAAGCGAGGTTTCCTTTGTTGCTTTAAACTGCTGCTTCAATTATGCTATGTGATCTGACCTGCCTTTCGCCTCCGCTGCTGGCTCTGGTAGCAGACATTGTGATATTCGAATTTGACTGTAATAACTTATAACAGTCGAGTTGTGACGTCTTTCCTTTATAATCGGCAACTGGGTGCGTTGCAAGTCTCAATTGTAAAGAAATTAGGGGCAGATTTACAAGCCCCATGCGCCACATTTACGCCGCCGTTGCACGCTGCGGTGCAAACCATGCGCCACGTTGCGCCTTACTTACAATGTGACACATCTAGGGAGATGCGTCACGTTGTAAAGCCCTGCGCCACATGAAACCTGCGTTAGGTTTCTTGTGGGCGTTCCGGCGCAGGGTGGGCGTTCCGTCGCAGGAACGCCTCGTAAAAGTGACGCAGTGAAATCTACAAGATTTCACGGAGTCACTTTTACGTCCATGTTGCGTCAATACCCTGCGCCTGCTTGAAGCAGGCATAAGGAGTGACGCAGCATGTTAGGCATAGGGCGCCCCTGAGCATTGCTGGAGCCGCGTCGCGCTTGCGACACAACTCCAGCAATGCGCCGCCCTTACGCCACAGGATGCGACACACATCGCCCTATCCTTGCGCCACGGTGCGCCGCATTGTAAATGCGACGCATTTGTGGTGGCGCAGGGAGGGAATTGCGTGTCGCATCTGTTCTGGCGCATCCCTGCTGATTTGCAGTGATGCGCCAGAACTCGTAAATCTGCCCCTTAGGGCCTGATTCACAGAACTAACTTACGTCAAAAACGTAAAGTTAGTACTTTTTGGTATTCACAGAATACACTTACTCATTTTGGTATTCACAGAATGCACTTACTCATTTTGGTATTCACAGAATGCACTTACTCATACTAACTTTATGTCCGCACTCGGGCCGGAGATTCCGGCCCTTTGGTGGAGATTCCGGCTCTTTGGTGGAGATTCCGGCCCTTTGGTGGAGATTCCGGCCCTTTGGTGGAGATTCCGGCCAGTTGTGGAGATTCCGCCACCGGCCGGAATCTCCACAACCGGCCGGAATTACCATCGGGCCGGAATCTCCACCAAAGAGCCGGAATCTCCACCAAAGGGCCGGAATCTCCACCAAAGGGCCGGAATCTCCACCAAAGGGCTGGAATCTCCACCAAAGGGCTGTAATCTCCACCAAAGAGCCGGAATCTCCACCAAAGGGCCGGAATCTCCACCAAAGGGCCGGAATCTCCACCAAAGGGCCGTAATCTCCACCAAAGGGCTGGAATCTCCACCAAAGGGCCGTAATCTCCACCAAAGGGCTGGAATCTCCGGCCCGAGTGCAGACATAAAGTTAGTATGAGTAAGTGCATTCTGTGAATACCAAAATGAGTAAGTGCATTCTGTGAATACCAAAATTAGTAAGTGTATTCTGTGAACACCAAAAAGTACTAACTTTACGTTTTTGACGTAAGTTAGTTCTGTGAATCGGGCCCTAATTAGTGTCTGCAGTTTATATAGGGACTACAGAATCCCACGTACTTTAAAAAATATACAAGCATAATGCAACACAATCCTACAAGTTCAAATACAAGCTTTCTTAATATAAGAAAATGGTCCAATAAACTGATATTATGTCAACTTACCAAAGGTCATATGTCGCAAATCCTGGACATAAAATCATACCTTGCAACACACCCGCACTCACCATACCACCTGTTCATTCATTATCTGTTGACACAGCTACTCACACGAGCCGGCATCCATCCATCCACCAGTGTGCAGAGGCATGTTTACCCAGACTGTAGGTTTGTGAGGGGTCTGTCTGTGTGTCCGTGTGGTCCTGTTCCTGTGAGACTGGGTGCCTATATACGGGATATTTTCCTGTATGCCTGTGTGTATTGCTGTGTCTGTGCGCTCTTCGGTCGTAGTGCGTGGAGCATGAAAATATACACAATGTCGCTTAGTCACAGTGCGGAAACAAGCTTTAGCATTTGTTCAAGAAGTTAAAAAAATGTTCCTCAGTAAATTATTGGAGCTCTGCTGCCACCTATAGGAATCAGCTGATTTACTCACCCTTCCCAGTGCTTCTCAAAGTCCACGAGGGTTTGTTTACCTTGTGGCTGGCTTCTTTGGGTGTCGGTGGCTGCTTTCCCACAATCATCAGTCACAGCAGCGGCGAACTGCCTGCCAGGACAGCTGGAATATCCTGGTCACTGGTCAGCTTGGGGCTTTGAAATCTGGGTTCACATCTGCTGAATAATTGTGAAGGAAACCATGGCCATGAAGGAGCAGTGTTGCCATCAGCTCTGCCCTCGTGCACATATGTACACAGAGGCTGAGACTGTGCATCCTCTGCGAATGTGTACATACCAGTGCTTTAAGTGGAAATATAGAAGAGCTGATACTTGCTTTGTAGAGTACCGTTCTCCCCCATAAATGTACTGCCACACTGATTAGAAGTGCAGGGACTATCCCTTTCAAATGTAAGAAGTGCCCGTACTCAGTACCGCCCCGTACCTGCCTATTTAAAGCACGGGTACATACGTATGTGCACGGTCAGTGCAGGTCCTGTACTCCCACACATCAATTTACAGGTGACCAGAGGCGGCTGGCTGTACTTTAAGGTGTGGAGCATTAGTGGTTCTTACAACAGACTGATGCATACGCACACACGTTCACACCCACACCTTCACAAGGACAGACATGCACACACTCAAACCACCCATTCACATACACACTCGGGGAAATACACATGCCCTCACACACGCATAAACACACACACACGCATCTGAACTATTAATAAACCACTTCCCTGGCAGGCCTTATGATCAGAACTCTGCTTAAAAAGCAGCAACTGCGGGAGGCGTGGTGCAGTAGCATGACGGCCCAGGAGAGAGCTGGAGGTTTCGAGCAGTAAAGACCAGAAGATCCTGCGGCCTCCTTGCTGGGATTATCCTTGCATGTTGATATGATGTGATGTATTCTTGTAAATATTATGTCCATATCAGGTAACAATGTGTGAACAATTCTTCATTTATTTATATGTTTTATATGTGCCGCTTGGTTCTCCCCGGGGGATTGCCCGGTGCCCGCTACGGCCAGTCCGGCCCTGGTGACTAGATGTTAGTAAATCTTATGTGAAAACTGCGATCTGCTTTTTCGTCTTCGTTGCTACACTCCTCTCATTGGATCACCTGTGTCAGCCAATGAGAGGGGGATCTTTCCTAACTCGTCACAGGGTGTGGTGGAATCTTTGACACTTGTTAATCCCTCCCCACTCAGTGATGAGTTGGAAAATGTCGATGTGAGGGTTCACTGATTGGCAGTCAGCCCTCGGCACTTCAGGGCTAACACCTAAAGCGCCCAGTGCTGACTCTGTCAGTGACTCTCCCCCTCATCATCAGGGTGCAACCCTCACAGGGCTTTGTCGGGCTAATGATGTAAGTAAGTCCGTTTTTATATAGCGCAGCTACTCACCCTTACGGGTCTCAAGGCGCTGGGGGCCGTAGTGGAAATTAAGTGAGCTATTGCCCAGAGTCACATGGTGCTGAGCTGAGCTGCCGCCGGAGCCGGGGATCGAACCGTGAACCCTGTGCTCCGAAGTCAGCTGCCCTGGCCGCTGCACCACACCTCACCACTGCCCTCAGGCGTGTGAGACCTTCAGCATAGCACACCATGGCTGCATATCACCTGCTCATTAGTACATGTAAAATGCCTGGTTGCCTGACTTTGACATGGAGAGTGTCTGTTAGGCTGACCTTCACAGACAGACACTCAGTATGCACTTAAAAACTGGGAACATCAGAGCCCAGACTCCCACATTAATGAGCCGCCATTGCTGATGACATAGGTCTGCAATCCTACTGGCCATCGCCAGGTAGATTCTAATAAGAAAGCTATCCCTAAGGAATGTAAAGCCCTAGAGAGCAGACATATCCCTTAGACAAAAGTGCTATCCCATGTCAGTAGACAGCAGTGCAGTCACTCAGCAGTACTGTCTCTTAACAGCACTGTGTTTCCCCATACCCCAGACAGCAGCCGGCCCCTCATGTCCAGAGCTCTACTAGCAAAGCTATCAGTCAGCCCGCTGAGCTGTTGTCATGGTACAGAGAGTATGTAGGACCTTGGGGTGCCGAGCTGGGCAGCGCTAGGTATGAGGAAATAGTGTGCGTGGGATAAGGCTTGCATGTGGGAAATTGTTGCATGTGGTATTTACCTCCTCCCAGAACTGCCCGCGGATGCATTCTCAGCCTTTTGTTTAACATAGCCACCACGAGTTTGGGACTGGCGGAACATCCTCTATGCTGTCCACTATGGTTAGCGGTATTGTCTTCGACATGCCGGGATCCCGTGACATTATGGCGGCAGCCTTCTGGGTTGTGGCACGTGAAGATGCGTACTTAAGTCGTGCCCACAGTCCGAAGCCGCTTTGCCTTTGTTCGTCCCCACTGGAGCGGCTCCGTCACCACTGTTTGCAATTTGCATCGAGAATGTTATGGCAAGACAGGAGGCTAGCATTATGCATCAAATCTTTTATTACTTCTTCTGAGCAGCAACAACAACTTTAAAGCTTCCCAGAATGGAACTTAAAAACATCACAAACAAAAAAGAATGTTCATCTCCTATAAAGAGTCTGCATCCTCCATTTCCTTCCTCTTTTGTTGCTGCTTCTGAGCTAGATAAGTATTGTGTTTCTTCATTAGGATGAATGCTCATATGAGTGAAAATGTATGTGATTACCCAATTTTCGGGTAAAGAATGTTTGATTGACAGCTTGTGTGATTTTGCGTAGGAAGAAATGTATAATTTCTAAGTTTATGTATTTAAAAAATTATTTCGGTTATTATTCTCATTTAAATTATTGTTTTGATGTTTTAATTTGGAGTTAACAGTTTTTGTATGCAAGCTTAATGTGATTTAGATTGGTTAAAGAGTTATGAAGCGTTTAAACTTACTGCGTGTTTTGAAATCGGGAGCGGTGTGCACGCGAGCGTCTGGCAGGTCAATATCATGAAATGGAGGCATGAGGAGGACGTGCACACATCCCTTACTGCCACGGAGGTTAGGATCCGAGGCAGTGCATATGTGACATCCCGCATAGATAGATAGCAGTCGACGCAATGAGACAAATATGGCAATCACCCCCCCCGTCCCTTTCCTTTATTATGTTATATATGTATTTTTCTTTGGTTTCAAGTTATTGAAAATAATAATTATGTAATTATATATATGTCTTGGTGATGAACATTTATTCTGGTTGTTCTTTTTTGAATTATTATGCCAAGTCCCATCATTGAGGAACTCATATAATCCTATGTTGTCATTTAATGCAATTATTGATGGTGTGGACGCTGCATGTTGAAATGCGATCCTTGACAATTTATAAGTACATACTGACCCGGCAACCGCCATTGTGACATGATAACAATGATGTAACATTGCTGACAGGTGACTGTAGTGCTATTAAAGACGCAGACAGTAGCTATCGGCTGCAAGTGCTGAGGCTTGCCCTGATGCTGCTCATACACCATGGTATGTTGATATATAAGATGCTTCCATGAGGATATATTTTGTAATTGGATTGCAGATTTGGATAATATCTAAATTGTCATGTAAAATGTGAAAAGATGCAATGACCAAATGGATATAAAAACAAAAAATGAATAAAGATATTTAAAAAAAAAAAACGAGGAGGACGTGCACACGTAACGATTGTCTACATCGTTATGTTTTGTTTTCATTAATTTCAATGAGGAAATTGAAGTAATGTAAGTTTTAAGGCCGTTTTCTACAGCTGTTAGTGCACAGAGGTTGCTAGGCAGCAGTGGCTTTTTCGGGAGATCGCTACAGGTCAGGTTACGATCGTTGGTAAAGAGAGTGGGAATTTTGTGGCATTTGAGAGGAAATCAGCTGTTAGGAAGCGGATTTATTTGGAAAACGTTTCTTTAAGTATTTTGCTTAAGGAAGTCGTTTTAACAGGTTGTTTGAAGAGTTTCTGGATTTTTGTTGAGGAGAAAAGTAAGAAGTTGATTAAGGAGGATTGATTTTAAGAATCAATATGGAGAATGAGGAGAGTAGTAAATTAACAGAGGAAGCAAGAGATGAGAAATTAAGGAAGATGGTGAGTGATGAGGTTAAAACAGTAGTTCAAGAGGCGTTTAACTCCTTCGGTGCTCACGACGGCCCCCGGCCATCACGCGTCACGGTGGGCGTGTGCGCACGACGGCCGGGGGACGTCCAAATCCCGCCCACTAATAGCAACCCCCGCACAGCGCGAAAATTCGCCGCGCACGCAAGGGGTTTAGCAATTTTAGGAAAGAGAGGTAGGAAAGAAATGGAAGAAGAGGAATATTATTCAGTTTCGGAAGATAAAATAGAGAATAAGGGTCCAGGAGGAAAATGTTTGCAAAAGAAAAAGCACTTGGAAAGAAAAGGAGTTCAGGTGTCCGTGGCGGCACACGTAAAAGTCAGCGAAATGCTGAAAATGAGGAAGATGAGGATGAGATTCATACTCAAGGAGGAAGATCAAGTATTAATATGGATGAGTATATACTTGATTTGGAATACAAAGTTGAATATGAAAATGAGGAGAGTGTGATGAGCATCGCTAGTGGAGTTTGGAAAAGAATTCTATCAAGGACCCGTTTGGGGAGAATTTATTTGACCCTAAAGAGATTAGGCACCCAAGAGGCAAGGATTGGTGGCCTTTGGATCATGTGTCACAATGCACCCAAGAGGCAAGGGTTGGTGGCCTTTGGAACATGTGTCACAATGCACCCAAGCGGCAAGGATTGGTGGCCCTTGGAACATGTGTCACAATGCACCCAAGAGGCAAGGATTGGTGGCCTTTGGAACATGTGTCACAATGAACCCAAGCGGCAAGGATTGGTGGCCCTTGGAACATGTGTCACAATGCACCCAAGAGGCAAGGATTGGTGGCCTTTGGAACATGTGTCACAATGCACCCAAGAGGCAAGGATTGGTGGCCCTTGGAACATGTGTCACAATGCACCCAAGAGGCAAGGATTGGTGGCCCTTGGAACATGTGTCACAATGCACCCAAGAGGCAAGGATTGGTGGCCTTTGGAACATGTGTCACAATGCACCCAAGAGGCAAGGATTGGTGGCCTTTGGAACATGTGTCACAATGCACCCAAGAGGCAAGGATTGGTGGCCCTTGGAACATGTGTCGCAGTATATTAAGAGTAGATTACGTCAGCCTCTAGAGAGAGAAGAGCGTAATTTGATGAGGGCTGAATGCTCGAGGCCGGAGATTGAAGATAAGGTGACTTTTACTCCAATTTTGGACCCTGATTTGATAACATACATGTTTAAAATGGGTAAGGACCAGAGGAAGGGTTTGGAGAGGTCATTAAAAATCTGTCAGGATAAGTTATTAGATGTACTAGGACCCTTGGCAAGAATCTTTGATACAGTAGAGGAGTCTTTTCTGAAAGGAAGTGATGTGGATCCGGCATTATTGAGAGGATGGTGTCAAAGAGCTATTTGCTTTCTGGGAAACGCAAATGCGGCACTTCTTGCTGAAAGGCGAAGAATGCTTTTGATGCGTATTAACCCAAAATTGAGTGAATTGGCTAAGAAAGAGTCAACTGATGAGGCAAAGGGTTTGCTTTTTGGAGAGGGTCTGGTTAGATCCTTGACAAAATATGTACAGACATTTACTAGTCTGGATAAGGCTCAGTTTTCTATGAGAAGAGTGTTTCATGGAAATAGTTTTTATGGAAGGGTCGGTAGGAGAGGGCAAACTACTGGCCGGGCAGGTTTCAGAGCCCAATATCAAAGTACAGTGTATCAAGGAAATGGTGGATACAGAGGACAAACTGCAAATAGTCAGTTCTATCCACAGAGAGGGAGATCACAAGGAAGGAGAGGAGCTCGAACAAGAGGACAATCCTTTGGTAGAGGACAGGGACAGACACTAGGTGAGTACGAGGAACAGTATTGGTTTTATCCCATTAAAGATAGGAGGAAGATTAAAGTTTTTTAAAGATGTATGGAAAGGACTAACATCAGACGCTTGGGTTCTGCAGACGGTCACAGGGTTGTGATAGAATTCGATGCAGATCCAGTTCAGATAGAAGAGCCAAAGGAGTTGGTCTTTCAAGACGAATTACAAAAGGTGATTCAAGAAGAAGTAGATCAGATGTTAGAGAAGGGTGCAATTATTCAGGTGGAAGAAGATGGCAGAGGTTTCGTGAGTACTTTGATTGTAGTAGAGAAAAAGGATAAAGGATGGAGACCTGTGATAAATCTCAGGAATCTCATTCAGTATGTGACTTATCGTCATTTCAAAATGGAGGGAATCCATTTTCTAAGAGACTTGTTACAAGATCAGGATTGGATGGTGAAGATAGACTTGAAGAATGCTTATTTCACCATTCCCATGGCAAAGGAAAGTCAACATTATTTACAGTTCAGATGGAGAAATCAGTTGTTTCAATTTCAGTGCCTACCTTTTGGTTTGTCAGCGGCAACCTGGTGTTTCACAAAGGTGATGCGTCCGGTAGTTGGTTTCCTGAGAGAGAGAGGAATGAGATTGATTATTTATCTGGACGATATTTAATTGATGAATCAGGATGCAGATGTACTTCTGGAAGAGTTGGAGGTGTTGACAGAGTTGTTGAGAAAATTGAGTTTTGTGATAAATGTGGAGAAATCGGTGGTGTGGCCATCTCAGAATTTGGAGTTTCTGGGTTTTGTGGTGGACACAAAGGAATGTTGTTTATGTTTGCCAGAGAAAAAGATAAAAAGATAAAGCAGGAAGTGGTAGCTGTGGCAAAGAAGGAGTCAGTAAAGTTACGGGAGTTAGCTCGAGTGATTGGACTTTTGTCATCTTCAATTCAGGCAGTATTTCCAGGTCCACTTCATTACAGGTCGCTTCAACGTCTGAAGGCGCAGAGGTTGGCAGAAGGTTTTTGATACAGAGATGTAATTTATTTGAACAAAGAAGTGAAAGAGGAATTATGGTGGTGGAAGGAGAATTTGGAAGCTTGGAACAGGAAGGCGATTTTTGGATCACAACCAGATTTTGTGATAGAAAGCGATGCAAGCAATCTAGGTTGGGGTGCATCTTTTTTGACAAAGCAGACAGGAGGTGTTTGGTCTTTGGAAGAGAGGGAAGAGCATATAAATTGTTTGGAGATGCAGGCTGGTTTGTTGGCTTTACAAAGTTTTCAGAAGGATCTATTAGGGAGTTCAGTACTTTTACGTATGGACAATGTTATGGCGGTTACATATGTGAACAAGTTGGGAGGAAGCAGATCAAAGAGATTGACGGAGTTGGCAAAGGACATTTGGTATTTTTGCTTGGAGTACAAGATAGATTTGAGAGTGGAATATATACCAGGGAGGATGAATGTGGATGCGGATTGGTATTCAAGGAATGTAATAGATTACAGTGATTGGATGCTGAACAAGGATGTTTTCAGGAAGATAGTGGAGGTTTTTGGTCCTTTGGAGGTGGATTGGTTTGCATCCCGCCTGACGTTTCAGTTTCAGAGTTATGTGAGTTGGAGGCCAGACCCAGGAGCATTGGCAGTAGACGCTTTCCATTAGAATTGGAGGGGCATAAGAGGCTATGCGTTTCCACCTTTTTCGATGATACAGAGGGTCTTGGTTCAGGTGAGGAGGCAGAAATGTCGTTTGGTTCTGGTGACTCCCTTCTGGAAGTGTCAGCCGTGGTTCCCGTCGGTAATGGAATTGACTGTGGAAGAACCTTTTCTGATTGTGGCAGAGAAGGGACTTTTAAAGGGAATAGATGGGGTGGAACATCCTTTGGTGACTTCAGGTTTACTCAACCTTCTAGTTTGGAGGATATCAGGCATACAGGAGGAGTGTCAAGACTTTCGGAATCAGCTTCAGAGTTACTCAATGAGTCTTGGGCACCTGGGACAAAGAAGAGATACAGGAGTGCATGGAGAATTTGGAGTGGTTGGTGCATGGAAAGGGATTAGGATCCATTGGAGGCGGATGATATAGAGGTTGCACATTTTTTAGCTAGTTTGTTTGAGAAGGGAATGTCTTATAGGGCAGTGAATTGTTATAGATCGGCTGTGGCAGCAGGGCATTCTTTAGTTCAAGGTATTTCGGTAGGAAGGAGTCCTTTAGTTTGTAGGGTAATGAAAGGAATTTGTTAAAAGAGACCCCCTTTGGCAAAGTATAAGTCATTATGGGATGTTGATTTGGTTTAAAAGTTATTGCAGAATTGGCCATCTAATAAGTTTTTGGAAACAAGGGAGTTGTCTTGGAAGCTGGCGACTCTTCTCTGTTTGATATCCTTTAGGAAGGTTTCAGAAGTTAAAGCACTTGAGTGGTCTAGGTGTTTATATCAGCCAGATGGCGTGGTTTTTTAAGTTTGCAGAAGAACAAAGACTATGCCTGATTCTATTTTTTATCCAAGATTTGATGATTCACCTAATCTTTGTGTGGTACGTTGTTTGAAAGATTATGAGGCTCGCATGTTGGAAAAAGAGGTGTTGGAGTGGATCAGCTCCTGATTTCATATGTGAAATCTTTTAAGCCAGTGAGTAATGCCACTATTGCCAGATGGGTTAAGTCAAGTATGAAAGAGGCTGGTGTTGACTTGTCGAAATATACTGCTCATAGCGCAAGGGGTGCGATGGCTAGTAAGGTTTGCATGATGGGTGGAAGGATGGAAGATATTTTAAAGGCAGCAGACTGGTCTTCTGCAGAGACGTTTAGGAGATTTTATTTTAGGAAGGTTGATAATGTATCAAATTGTGTGTTGAGAAGCTTTGAACATGCATAATGCTAGCCTCCTGTCTTGCCATAAAATGACGATTCTTATAGGTTTTACTGAATAAAGAATCGAGATTTTATTAAAGACAAGGAGGCTAGCATTATCCCTCCCACCCTTCCCATGGGGAGGGGAAGGAGTTATATTTTATAATTCTTTTGTAAGATGTGTTAAACATATATTAATGTGTCTTTGAGGTTTAAAAAGTTTTTTTGTTAGTGTATGGATTCTTTATCTTTTTTATTTGTATTTTCTTTTTGCAGATTAAATGGTTTTTCATGGGAAGGAATTTGCTTATTCAATGTTTTTGAGGAAGCTGAACAAAAGAGGAAGGAAATGGAGGATGCAGACTCTTTATAGGAGATGAACATTCTTTTTGTTTGTGATGTTTTTAAGTTCTATTCTGGGAAGCTTTAAAGTTGTTGTTGCTGCTCAGAAGAAGTAATAAAAGATTTGATGCATAATGCTAGCCTCCTGTCTTTAATAAAATCTCGATTCTTTATTCAGTAAAACCTATAAGAATCGTCATTTCCTCTCACTGGATTTGTGTGGAGTTCGCTCGCAGCAATCTCAGCCATGATCACAGCCTCAGAATTGGTATCCGGCCTGCCATACAGTACAGGTAGTACAGGTATTGCTGTAGCAGGCTGTCATTGCACACGCATGGGGCGTGGCATTCACTATTCTCCACTTGCTGTCGTGCCATCTTCCAATTTAGCGCATGCGAACCATACTCCTTATTGCGTCACAGGGCATGGTTTTGTCAATTGACCTTATACCGCAATGAGATATGAACTGATGTTACTTTCCTGTATTTTGCATTCCAGATCTTGCTCTTTCATTGCCTTTCAGACCATGCCTTGACTTGACTCAGGACGCGCATGCACTGCACCTCATTGATGTAATAACCTTCAGTGAAAGCATAACTGAGGCTATCTAGCGCACGCCAGAGGTGTTTCCTGATTTTGTGCCAGCACATGCGTGATCGTTTGTCTACACACACCAAGAGAGCTACGTTGAAGTTACCCAATATCAGTGAAGCTCTAACTGATATCAACACTCTTGGGCACGTGAACAGCCCTCTGACGAACCGCTTAGCTCAGGGTCATTGTTTGTGTGTATATATCTACCCATAAGGACTGCATGTTTGCAGATGTTTGATGCTTAACCTGTGCATCTGTGTTGTAATGTAGAGCGCTCTATCCTGGGTCTCTTCAGGGCCAGCTGCTCCCCATCACCCCAATCCGCTCACAAGGAACCAGCGGATGAGCCTGTGTGTGCCCCCGTTCACCTTCAGGTGGGCAACCGGGGTTGGTACTGGGGGGGGTTACACTGGGAGGACTGCTTGCACTTATCGTTACTGACGTTGCCCCTCCCTTCTTCAGGGTTCATCACCTGTCCATATAGTGGGACTTCACTGCCGAACACCCAGGACCATCCCCCCCCTCTGCCCTAGCTTTTCTTCTGTGACTGGTCTATAGACAGGTAAGAAGTCAGGGACTGTAGAGGGGGTTCACATCGTCTCTGCAAGGCCACGCCGCAGGCTTACCGCTAAGGTTTGCGGTGGTCTGACAGCTATCCGTGCACCCCAGATATCAATACACCTACCCTGCTCACAGAGAGCAACTGGCCTTCTCAAGCCTAGGTTTGAAAGATCAGAGCTGTCATATCCATCCCTCAGGCCAGACCCTCAGGAAATCACTCCCTATCAATGTGCCTCTGCCTAGAGGAAATGGCGCGTCCTAGTGGTGAGAGATGGCAGGACAACCTGATCCATTTGCAGACGCAGATCTTGGTGAAAGGTGGCAATTGATTGCCTTGCGGAGCACAGGTGTAGTATGCTTTTGGTAAGTAAAATTTGCCCTTTATTAATAAAACAAATTTTTAAAAATGCATGTGTAATCAATTGTATAATATTAATTTATATATTCCATTGTCAGAACGCTGTCCTGTTATTACTGTTAAGGTAGTTACTGCGACTCTGAGGTTGTGACTAGATGTTAGTAAATCTTATGTGAAAACTGTGATCTGCTGCTTTGTCTTCATTACTACACTCCTCTCATTGGCTAACCTGTGTCAGCCAATGAGAGGGGGATCTTTCCTAACTTGTCACAGGGTGTGGTGGAATCTTTGACACTTGTTAATCCCTCCCCACTCAGTGATGAGTTGGAAAATGTCGATGTGAGGGTTCACTGATTGGCAGTCAGCCCTCGGCACTTCAGGGCTAACACCTAAAGCGCCCAGTGCTGACTCTGTTAGTGACTCTCCCCCTCATCATCAGGGTGCAACCCTCACAGGGCTTTGTCGGGCTAATAATGTCACTGCCCTCAGGCGTGAGACCTTCAGCATAGCACACCATGGCTGCATATCACCTGCTCATTAGTACACGTAAAATGCCTGGTTGCCTGACTTTGACATGAAGAGTGTCTGTTAGGCTGACCTTCACAGACAGACACTCAGTATGCACTTAAAAACTGGGAACATCAGAGCCCAGACTCCCACATTAATGAGCCGCCATTGCTGATGACATAGGTCTGCAATCCTACTGGCCATCACCAGGTAGATTCTAATAAGAAAGCTATCCCTAAGGAATGTAAGGTCTTAGAGAGCATACATACCCCTTAGACAAAAGTGCTATCCCATGTTAGTAGACAGCAGTGCAATCACTCAGCAGTACCGTCCCTTAACAGCACTGTGTTTCCCCATACCCCAGACAGCAGCCGGCCCCTCATGTCCAGACCTCTACTAGCAAAGCTATCTGGCAGACCACTGAGGTGTTGTTGTGGTACAGAGCATATGACCTTGGGGTGCCGAGCTGGGCAGCGCTAGGTATGAGGAAATGGCATGCGTGGGATAAAACTTGTATGTGGGAAATTGTTGCATGTGGTATTTACCTCCTCCCCGAACTGCCCGCTGATGCATTCTCAGCCTTTTGTTTAACATTGCCACCACGAGTTTGGGACTGGCGGAACATCCTCCATGCTGTCCACTATGGTTAGCGGTATAGTCTTCGACATGCCGGGATCCCGTGAGATCAGTTGACTGGGGGTGAGTGTTTGATTGGCTCAAACGTTCCGTCCATCATCCCCTTTTGTATCGCTTTGGTCGCCCTAAGTTGGCGGGGGTATGCCCAGACGTGGGTCCCTTGCTCACTTTGCCACTGGATTCAAGCAAGCCTGGCTGATGACGGCTGAAATGCCAGAAACCGGTCCTAGGATGCTTGTTTCCGGTCCAGGGAAGACATGGCTTGGCAGTTCGGGCTGGACTGTTCCCATGAGGCACAGGGTCAGACTGATTTGCATATGGCCATGTCTGAACTGGGGTGGTGGAGTGAGCTAAAGAATGATGATGGATTAAACCCAGATCAGTTGACTGGGGGTGAGTGTTTGATTGGCTCAAACGTTCCGTCCATCATCCCCTTTTGTATCGCTTTGGTCACCCTAAGTTGGCGGGGGTATGCCCAGACGTGGGTCCCTTGCTCACTTTGCCACTGGATTCAAGCAAGCCTGGCTGATGACGGCTGAAATGCCAGAAACCGGTCCTAGGATGCTTGTTTCCGGTCCAGGGAAGACATGGCTTGGCAGTTCGGGCTGGACTGTTCCCATGAGGCACAGGGTCAGACTGATTTGCATATGGCTATGTCTGAACTGGGGTGGTGGAGTGAGCTAAAGAATGATGATGGATTAAACCCAGATCAGTTGACTGGGGGTGAGTGTTTGATTGGCTCAAACGTTCCGTCCATCATCCCCTTTTGTATCGCCTTCTGGGTTGTGGCACGTGAAGATGCGTACTTAAGTCTTGCCCACAGCCCGAAGCCGTTTTGCCTTTGTTCTTCCCCACGGGAGCGGCTCCGTCACCATTGATTTCAGCGAGGATTTCCTCTCACTGGATTTGTGTGGAGTTCGCTCACAGCCATGATCACAGCCTCAGAATTGGTATCCGGCCTGCCATACAATACAGGTATTGCTGTAGCAGGCTGTCATTTCACGCGCATGGGGCGTGGCATTTGTAGTGACGGAGCCAACCGGCCGCACTATAAAATGTATCATTCTGCATGCACCCGGAGGGCGGGCTCGCCCAAATGTATAAATAAAAGGGCGCATGACCACTCGGGGTCTTGGCCCGTAATATATACTAGTGTGCACGTCACTTTTGCTGTTGCGCTGATTAGGGCCTTACCGTCTGGGGGCACTTCTGTCCTGTGCCACCCCGGACATCACACTGGCGACGAGGCGGGTCCCACCCACGCCCCTGCCGCACCGGACTCTGCACACGATCCGGCTATTTCACCGCGCCCCGGCCTGCCTGCCGTGAAGAGAAGCACGTGCCTTGCTGCCGCGCATGATGGGAGTGGCGCTCCCAGGCCTGTCGGCACTCGAGTGACCCTGCCTGCCCCGAGGCTGCTTCCAGAAGGGAGGGGAAGGACCCTCCACCCAGCGCTGCAGTGCGCAACGACCGCGTGGTGTCCTGGCAGGAGGAGAGCCCAGGAGGTGAGTGAGGCCCCTCCTGTGAGCGAGAAGGCCTGAGTCACCGCCGCGTGACTCAATAGTGGGAGGCCCCGCTCCAACGCGTGTCCGCTCCCACTCCCTGCTGTGCCCATCCAAGGGAGGAAAAACACTAATAAGCACTGGCAAGCCCACAGACAAAAGACACACTGAACAAACAGTTGAAACACAGTGCAACGTCTTAAGGTCAAGCATTGGCAAAACCAAGGGAGGTTTTTGAGGCAGACTGCAAACAGTGCCCTGCCACACACACACCTTACTGCAACACGACACTGGGAGCAGCACAGAGCACTACCAGCACTGAAAAAAAAAAAGGACAAACAAACCCTAGCAAAACCAATCAAAGCCCACGTGACTCCACATACCACGTGCCTCGACAGGAGTGATGAGTGGTCCGGCCCAAGCGGGTGCGGCCGCTGCCCCGCCACCTTAACAACAGCCCCCACCACAGTATGGCCACTGTATCGCCCCTGCCCCCGTTTAGTGAATTAGCAGACCCCGCCTCGGCCGCGTCACGGTGGAAATCATGGATTGGCCGGCTAGATCACTACTTCACAGGGATGAGGGAAACAGACGGTACGGTGAAACGATCATTGCTAATGTGCTATGGAGGAGGGGAGCTATGTGACCTGTTCGAAACACTTCCGAACACTGAGGCCAACGAGGATTACAACGCGGCGGTGGCAGCCCTGAACAGACATTTTGACCCTCAAATCAACCCTGATTTTGAGAGGTTCAAGCTCCGTCAAGCAAAGCAAGAGGAGTCGGAGTCAATAGACATTTTTTACGCTCAACTAAGAAAACTAGCCAGCTCATGCACATTCCCTGACCAACGGGAAGAGATAAGGGCGCAGATCATACAAGGGTGCAGATCAGTACTACTGTGGTGCCTGATACTCAGGCAACCGGGAATGTCGCTCAATGAGATACTGGTACTAGCTCGGTCCCACGAGCTATCGAACGCACGGGCAGACGAGATGGGGGCAGCCCTTAACCGACCCCCTCAGGGCCACCCAGGCCACCGATAGTCAAAGAGGAGAGGGTAGACGTCATCCAAAGAAGACCGGGGGAACATGAGGTCGTCAGGAAAGGGAGCATGTGGAAACTGCGGCCTGGAACATCTGCCAGCCAGCCCCTGCTTTGCGAAGGGCAAGACGTGCTCCCGATGTGGGAAACTAAACCACTTCGCCAAAGTGTGCCGCAGCGGAATATCAAGGGCCAATCCCTTAGGGCAGCGAGGTGTGTCGGCAGCCGTCAGACAGTTATCGCTGGATGACCCGTTGGAACATTCAGACACCACCCCACCCGGGTACGGTCTGGGCATAGACGATGACGTATTTGTAGTGTCGTTCGTGAGCCGGGATGGCCCACGTCGCAGACCCCCGCCCATGTGCTCCATCACAGTGGCTGGATCGACAGTCAAGGCCCTCATCGACACAGGAGCGTCCGTAAATGTCATGGACAGTGAACAATACGAACGCCTGTCACTGCAACCCCCATTGTCACCCTCCAGAGCGAAAATTTATACATACGGAGGGACCGAAACACTTCCCCTGAGAGGAGTCATCGAAGTAGAAGTTGCCAGTTGTCGCATTCCCACAAGGCTCCACATTACGGAAGGGAAAAGGGGCACACTCCTCAGCTGTCACACAGCGGAAGACTTAGAGTTGGTGTTCTTTGCCAACCAAGTGCACGACCTACACGCTCACGACCTCCTCCAAGAGTTCTCCATGCTGTTTGAAGGACTTGGCTGCCTAAAAGGAAAGCAGTTCAAACTGCAGATTGACTCAACGGTCAAACCTACAGCACTAAGGCATCGGAGGGTACCTTTCCACCTACGCCCACAGGTCGAGGAGGAATTACGGAAACTAGAACAACTCGGAGTAATTCAGAAGGTGACAGGCCCCACGCCGTGGGTGTCGCCCCTGGTCGTTGCCCCAAGCCAAAACAACCGGGAACGATCTGGCTGTGTGTCGACATGCGCCTTCCTAATCAGGCCGTGAAGTGTGAAAGACTCCTCAAGCCCACAATGGACGATATTGTGGCGGACCTCAACGGAGCCAAGTGGTTTTCAAAACTCGATCTGAATGCCGGCTACCACCAGCTTGAACTTGCCCCGGAGAGCAGATACATAACAACATTCTCCACGCATGTGGGGCTGCGGCAATACCGGAGACTGAGCTTCGGGGTGTCGTCAGCCGCTGAGGTGTTCCAGAACACCATCCGGGAAACACTCTCAGGGCTGCAGGGAGTCATCAACCTGAGTGACGACATCCTCGTGTTCTCCAAGACTCGAGGATAACCACATGCACCTGAGGAACACACTTCAATGGTTCGCGGACAGTGGGTTGACCCTCCACCGAGCCAAATGCTCATTCTACCAAGAATCAGTGGAGTTCTTCGGCAACATCTTCTCCCGCGATGGGTTGCAAGTTGATCCAAAGAAAGCGATCGCCATCCGCTCTGCCCCAATGCCGACGTCACCAACAGAAGTCCGCAGCTTCCTGGGAATGGCCACGTACTGTGGTCGCTTCATCCCAAACCTGGTGTCTTTGTCCGAACCCCTAAGAGGTCTCATGAAAACCGGAGTACCCTGGGAATGAACTGCCAAGACCGAAGAGTAGTTCCAAGCCATCAAAAGAGCCCTCATGGATAAGACGGTAATAGCATATTTCCAACCGAGCCGCCGCACGGAGGTGGTAGTCGATGCCAGCCCAGTAGGGTTGGGGGCCGTCCTCCTCCAGGAGACAACAGCAAGAGAGTGGGTCCCGGTGGCCTATGCCAGCTGAGCCCTGACCGAAACGGAGACACGGTATGCCCAGATAGAAAGAGAGGCCCTCGCCATCAAATGGGCATGTCACCATTTCCATCGGTATCTCTATGGGCATGAGTTTCGCGTGGTGACGGACCACAAGCCGCTGATCCCTCTCTTTGCAGGCACAACCTGACTAGCCCCTCCTAGGATTGAGAGGTGGGCAGTATAACTGCAACAATATTGGTTCGAAGTAATATTCCGCCCAGGAATAAACAACCCCGCAGACTTCCTGTCACGGCACCCAGTCCCAACCGGGCTGGCAGGTCCTGTCGCTGACGAAGAGAGCACGGAGGAGTTCGTACGGATGATATCCCAAGAGGCATGCCCCAAAGCGCTCACACTGGAGGAGGTAGGGGATGCGACCGCAGGTGACAAGGGCCTGAGCAAGGTGAAAGAAACGCTGGCTGACCGGAACTGGCAACATTTCCTGGATGGAGCTCGAGCCTTGACAGACGAAGAGAGGATGTCACGCCAACACTTGTGGAGAGCTCGCAGCGAGCTAAGTGAAGGGCCACATGGAGTAGTGCTACGAGGCACCACCATCGTAATTCCTCAGAGCCTGCAGCGGAGGGTGGTCGACCTCGCACATGTGGGTCACCAGGGGATAGCCAAGACAAAAGCCCGTCTCCGCAACAAAGTATGGTTTCCGGGAATGGATTCAATGGTCAACTATACCATACGTGCCTGCCACTCCTGCACTATCACCAGCGGCGCCCCTGCGCCCCACCCAGTTATCACAGAAGAACCCTGTTTGCATCCTTGGTCACAGGTCAGCATTGACTTTGGGTCATTCCCCGATGGGCGCAGCACTCTCGTCCTCATAGACTCCCATTCAAAATTCCCCATTGTGGAGATAGTGTTGTCCACTGCCTTTCCACAGATCAAGGCCACTCTAAACAGGGCTTTCGCAATGATGGGCCTCCCAGAAGAGCTAAAATCAGACAATGGACCACCCTTCCAGGGAAGAGACTTCCAAGAGTACCTGGTGTCCCAGGCCATTCGGCATCGCAAGATCACGCCACAATGGCTGCAGGCAAACCGGGAAGTGGAACGTTTTATGCGGACCCTGAACCGGGCACTACGAATCGGTGTGGAGAGAGGTGAAGAAGCAGAAGAATGTCTGCAGCGATTCTTAAATGCTTACCGCCAGACACCCCACTGCACGACAAGATGTGCCCCCTCACACCTGATGTTCCGATGAGCGCCGCGAGATAGCATTCCGGCGGGTCCTGCATGGAGTCCCAGGGAGCTGGACCTGGAGGCCACACAAGCCAGGGGGACGGCCACCAACGTGAAGGCTAGCCAAGTGCGGAAGGCGCAGGTGACAGACATCCGCATGGGGGATCGTGTAATTGTTAAGGACCGACATCCAGGCTGGAAATATCGCACGCCGTACAAACCGGATGTGTGGGAAGTCACGGAGGTGCATGGAACCATGGTGTCTGCTCGGCGTGGGCACCGCACGATTGCACGAAACATCTCATGGTTCAAAAAGGTGAACACAGTCCCACGAGAAGAGAATGATATTGGTCACTGGGACGCAATGGAGGAAGAAGTCATGTCACCACCCCACACGCCCAGAAGGGATGCCGACCCCTCTCAACCGAACTGAGGGACAAGGTCACCCGTGCCCGAGGACCAGGAACATATCACCCTGAGACATTTGTTATCCCCCGACAACACTGCCAGGGCAGGAGCCACTGACAACTCCCGGAGCCAGACTTTCACCTTGTGTGAGCACCTGAATATTACTTAGAGTACTAAGTTAAACCTGTGTAAAATAAATTATCTATTTTACACGACATATGTTCCCCTACTTTTTGTGCTCCCAGTATGATTAATCATCCAGTTTAAACTTGAACCTAAATGTCCCCGTCGGGGATCACACTTTTTTGCTCTGGACCAATTGTGGCCAACATTGAACCATTGTTTTTCCTAAACATATGTTAACCCCAGGTTCACATATCGGGGTACCCTTGTTCTCCTATACTACCCCGGACATCACAGCATTCACTATTCTCCACTTGCTGTCGTGCCATCTTCCAATTTAGCGCATGCAAACCGTACTCCCTATTGCCTCACAGGGCATGGTTTTGTCAATTGACCTTATACCGCAGTGAGATATGAACTGATGTTACTTTCCTGTATTTTGCATTCCAGATCTTGCTCTTTCATTGCCTTTCAGACCATGCCTTGACTTGACTCAGGACGCGCATGCACTGCACCTCATTGATGTAGTAACCTTCAGTGAAAGCATAACTGAGGCTATCTAGCGCACGCCAGAGGTGTTTCCTGATTTTGTGCCAGCACATGCGTGATCGTTTGTCTACACACACCAAGAGAGCTACGTTGAAGATACCCAATATCAGTGAAGCTCTAACTGATATCAACACTCTTGGGCACGTGAACAGCCCTCTGATGAACCGCTTAGCTCAGGGTCATTGTTTGTGTGTATATATCTACCCATAAGGACTGCATGTTTGCAGATGTTTGATGCTTAACCTGTGCATCTGTGTTGTAATGTAGAGCGCTCTATCCTGGGTCTCTTCAGGGCCAGCTGCTCCCCATCACCCCAATCCACTCACAAGGAACCAGCGGATGAGCCTGTATGTGCCCCCGTTCACCTTCAGGTGGGCAACCGGGGTTGGTACTGGGGGGGGTTACACTGGGAGGACTGCTTGCACTTATCGTTCCTGACGTTGCCCCTCCCTTCTTCAGGGTTCATCACCTGTCCATATAGTGGGGACTTCACTGCCAAACACCCAGGACGACCCCCACCCGTGCCCTAGCTTTTCTTCTGTGACTGGTCTATAGACAGGTAAGAAGTCAGGGACTGTAGACGGGGTTCACATCGTCTCTGCAAGGCCACGCCGCAGGCTTACCGCTAAGGTTTGCGGTGGTCTGACAGCTATCCGGGCACCCCAGATATCAATACACCTACCCTGCTCACAGAGAGCAACTGGCCTTCTCAAGCCTAGGTTTGAAAGATCAGAGCTGTCATATCCATCCCTCAGGCCAGACCCTCAGGAAATCACTCCCTATCAATGTGCCTCTGCCTAGAGGAAATGGCGCGTCCTAGTGGTGAGAGATGGCAGGACAACCTGATCCATTTGCAGACGCAGATCTTGGTGAAAGGTGGCAATTGATTGCCTTGCGGAGCACAGGTGTAGTATGCTTTTGGTAAGTAAAATTTGCCCTTTATTAATAAAACTAATTTTTAAAAATGCATGTGTAATCAATTGTATAATATTTATATTAATGCATTTTGAAGACACCAAGGACTGCTGTTGAATGCTGCTTGCAATATCACAGGTGTGAATGACCAAACAGGTTCTAAATTGCAGTGATCTCGCAGCGGACTCCAATGGATTTCCAAATGCCACCATCGCCTGCTTTAGAAAAGTTGCAATCTTTATTAACTTTTGAGGAAAAGCATTTTCTCACTGATGCGTTTCATAACATTGTTTGTATTTCTTGGTATGAATTCCTCGACCCCAGATGTTTTGCTTCAAAGAATTGTGATGATTACAAATTATGCCACCAGTGTTGATGTTGGAGGCGCCATTGGAGGTGATGAATATTGATCATAGTTTGTGCTTGTGGAGACTGAAAGCGATGGGGGCTTGAGGGCGCAGGGGTCTGGTGAAGAGAGGAAACCAGAGTCAGATCCCAGGTCTGCTGACACCACAGTTACAAATGGTGTACAGGTAACCAATCAGATTATGACTCATCCACTGTCATTAATGGGGATTATGTAACTGCCTGTGACAGAGATTTATTTATACGTTGTTATATAGCGCGAACTTTACCCGAAGGTGTCAGAGTGCTTTACAATAGAGCCAGTTACATCACATAAGGACTTCAGAGTACATGGATCACATACACGATACACAAAGGATAAACTCTAAACTCACAAAGAATGGTAGTAAGTACATATGTCTACTACAGATACTTGTGGTTAGAGTTACATATATACAAGTTGCAAATTTACTCAAGATTATATTTTAAGGAAAGTTGAAGCGATTAGGGTTGGACAAATATATATTACATATTTACAGAGCATGATCTTCTCACCATTGCTGGGGTTCTTGCCATACTCGTTCAGCCAGGCCTTCAGAGTGTTGTTGCACTCACGGGCGGTGATCTAGGGCCGGGAGGGATCCCTGAGCTGGTGATGGCCGTAGGGGTAGAAGGCCACGTGGTGGTGGGCGAAGGCAGCGTGCTGGATCCCGGGCTGTTCTTGAGCTCGTGCTGGGCTCGAGCTGTGGGAAGGGGGGGTAGTTCGGTGCTTTAGGGCATGAAGGCTCCATAGCCGGTATAAGGGAGTTCATGAATGGAGAAAAGTTAGTCATTGGTTCGGTGATTTGCGAGAGAGATTAGGGTAGTGGGGGCCGGCCAGACTGTGGTGCGCCGCTTGACGGCGTTGATGGGTCAGATGTCCTCCACGCATTTTGTCCCGGGTGCCTCAACGCTCTTATTTATTTTATTTTATTTTATTTGAAAAGTTTTATATAGCGCTCTTGGGACCTTGAGGACGGTTAAAAGAGATGCTCTTAGTGGTGGATACTGCAACCTCATGTACTTAATAAAAAGACACAGTCACACCTATTGGTCTTGATAGCAGCAGGTGGGACTTCCTGTCCAATGTATGAGGTTCTTAGATGTGTGTGTCTAAAACTTTCCCACTCAAGTAGAATCGGTTTTGAATGCTAGAACATAAAAATGAAGTGGAAAATGTAAGATATACTTTTATAAATCATGGGTCGTGCAAAATTGCACAATCAGCTTTTTTTAACTGCCTGTAATAAAATAAAGCTCATAGCCAATTTGTAGTAAAAATGTGCTAAAAATTATACTATTTTAGCACAGTTTTTTCAAAGACTTCTTCAGCAGGGGAAGCCCGAGCAACCCTGGAGACAGTAAGATTAGCCTGCCTCAACAGAAATTCATTGGAATATTTCATTAGTGCCCCATCAGAACATTTGGACTTCTAGTCAATTTATCTGAAAACTGTGCTGTACAATTTGTCATTAGTCAATGTTTTCTGCAATGTTTTCTCTGTAGGAGACACCCCTCCAATCCCTTTTACAAAACGGGAGCCTCCATTCTTCAATCCTATTTGAGGCAGATATTTATTTTCTTAACTAAACCCTGCTGCAGTTAAATGCACTGTCCCAACACAATGTTGTCCTTGAGTTTTAAAAACCAATACATGAGCATCTTGAAAGTGATCTGTAGACCAGTTTATGCGGCATACCCTAGGTGTGAGTCTCTGGTGCTGTACCCTTAGTTATCTGTGAGTAACTAAGGGATGGGTGGTGTATGTTGACATCTACATAGCTATTGAATCCCAGTATATGCCATTGCAATAGTCCAGTTGGGAGGGTGGGTGGTCTAGGGAGGAAGGAGGGAAGGAAAGGGAGGGAGGGAGGGACTATGTAAACAAATAAGCAGTTGCAATGCAATAGGTCTCACATTTTTTAGAGTTAGAGTTATTGGCATTGTAAATGACAATGTCTTTAATCTATGCGTTTTGGTTTGGAGTGGAATTATGTAGGTTGAATTGGAATTGTCAGTTGTGAAATTGTGTGGGTTGAAATTGTGTGGTGTGTAGTGTATTTGTATAGTGGGATTATGTGACATGGTGAATAGATGTGGTGAGAGCTGCACAGAATAGATGGAAAGGAAGATAGAAAGGGATAGGTAGCCTGTGCAGGAAGTGGTAAATGAACTCTAGATAGAGGTGGTGCTCAGGTGGTGCTGAGTGATACTGAGGTGGTGCTGAGTGATGCTGAGATGGTGCTAAGTGACACTGAGGTGGTGCTAAGTCATACTTCGGTGCTGGAAAGAGAAGGCGAGCTGTGAGCATGCCCTCCTGGTTTTGCCAGGATATCTGCCAGATGTCAGTGAGCTTTGCTGCTTTTCTCTTTGGGTATTAACAAGAAAATCCTTATTGCTCATGGCTATAGTAATTCTGAGTGTCGATGAGCTGCTCAAAACCTTAAAATACCCGACACATGCTCCAAAATGAATGAGAGCCCACTTCATCAAAGAGGAAAATGCTCAACACAATAATATAAACAATTAGCCAGCCATCAGTGAATATGTTTTAGGGGTAAAGATGCATGTACTACAGCTGATAATAAGTTGCACTATTGTAAATGCCGTTTTGCTTTTAGAAAGCGCTAAAAAAAACAACCACAACATGCAACCAACTGCAAGGACTGGCTGAATGTGTCACACGTGCATTGCTGGTGTCCATGAACAAGTTCACAACTCATTACATTGAACATCTGTAAACATTGAGATTTTACATACAAAGGTTAAATCGAAACTACAAGTCCCAGGGTGCAATGCATTGTTGGTTAATAAGCTAGCATTAGGTGAAGTCGGCAACAATATGGGGCTTTTGATATCTATATCTATTTTGACACATTTACAACACATCAACTTTCAAACCCGTCAACGTGGTGTCAGTACTCGGTTTTTCTCAGAAGGTACTTCAGACTGCGTTTTGTAATCTTTAAAGCGCTTTATGACTGGTTAACAAGTACGTGGCATGCAAGCATTTGCTGTCTAGTAGAGAGAAGAAAGATCTGAGTTTTAATCCCGGCATCACTAGTTTGAGTGATCCTGGGCGAAGCACGCTTTTGCTATGCCACAACAGTTATCTAGAAATGTGGGCTTCTCCTGCACCGAAGATGAGCGCTGATTTTAAGCGCCATCTAAAACACGTAGCAGTAAAAATCCAAGACCACAGGGCCCATTCTTTAAAATACAAAAATATCTCTTACCTGTGAGAACCAGAAGAAGAGAAGGTACGAATAGGATGCCGGGCATGTTTCAGTGAGCTTTGAGGGCTATAGCAATAGGGAGGATGAAAGGAGGAGCGGATTTTAGCAGAGCGGGAAAGGTGTTGCTCCTGTGCCAAGGCTGCACACATGCTCTTTGCCTGTGATATCCAGAGCTCCCACGACTGTGCATGCTGCTGCTGCAGAAGGAGATGCTAAGGGAATTGCAGCCAGGCAGAGGGATCCCCTGTCACCATTCCTGTGAGCAGTAGTGGACCGGTTAACCCCTGAGGTGCCCGTCCTGTGCCTCGCGCCCTGCAACCATGCCATGTGGTAAGATCAATATGGGAGACGTGAAATCATGTAAGGCACTGCAGTGTAGTAACATCATTGTTATTTACAGCGCTATAAAGCTGCAATATATAGGAAGTGCTTTAAACAAAACAATATCATTGCAAACCTATCCTGCACCTAGTTTACTTTTACCAACGCTGGGAGCTTGGAAGTTCTCTTAAGTAAACAAGAACGGCAAATCTCTCATCAAGCCTGCGAAAACATGAACAGAGGCGGAGAAACTAAAACCAGATGAGAGGAGGGTCCATCTGGCGTCCTTTCTTGAAAAGGCAGAAAACTACCTGCGCTTATACTTGGGGAGTTATGGCAATTTTACAATGCCTCCCCATGGCCGTGCCAACCTCCAAATCCGGGAGGCTCCTATTCGGCCTTGCGGGGACTGACATGACAAGTACGTTTATTTAAATTGAGGGGGTAATTCGTATTAGCAGCGCCAACATGTCGGCAAGTATTTATGAATGAGGAAAGAACAAGTAATGTCCCACTGCTAGTGTGTGTTCTGCCAGTGACACAGGACGTTTGCAATGTGTCTTTATCAGACAACATGTGGTAAGCCAAGAAACAATGGGCCCTGCACATAGCAACACCAGCGCATATAGAGACTTCTTTTCCGAGTCCCAAGCTGTCTAAACATAAAGCGACGTGCCCCCGATAGTCACAATGTCCAGCAAACCAAAAGTGCGGGCGCTCCCTAAAAGGGAGTTACGGTAGACTCCTGTGGGCTCTTCCTTCCGGCACAAATCTCACGAAAGATAAATACCAAGATAAAGGCATGCAAGCAGCGTGTGCATTGCTGCTCGTTCCCGGAGCAATACTCCATGGCAGTTAACTTGCGAGAAAAGGTGGGACATGCGCCAACCATTAGCCATTTGCAGGCTACCATTTTTGAATGACACAGACAAAAGCCAATCCAAAGCGATGGGAGGTGTCAGACCCCACAAAGTACATACAACAGATAGCATGACTGCGCAAGCGCTGTCTAGGCTCCACCTAAAAAGGTGTAAGAGGAAAATAAACAATGGCAGTATGTCCCCGTTAACAAGCTCAGGGTTAAATTCAGGTCCCTGTGCAATGATGTGTAATGATTATCTTACCCCTCCCCCCTCGTTGTCCACACTCAAGCCCTGATTACAAGTGGGCTGGGTGATTCCAACAGCTGCACAATCCCGGTTTGCACAGGGATAGGAATTCTAACTTGTGCAAAGTATACAGCTCCACGTAATTACTGGCCGGGTTCAATAAGGTCTGCACCCCCCTACAATTTTTCTAGGTACTTATCAACAGGTCAAACCTGGTGATATTTACTGGGGGAAAAGAGATGGTAAAACATTCTGAATTTGAAGCCTTACAGTCTGATTCAATACTCTATGGGGGATATTCTCAAGAACGTGTGATAATTATCGCAAAATTAGCTTAACGCAACTTTGCACATCGCGGGGAAAATAACGCCATGTTAATGTTGTATTCCCAAAACGGCGGTACCATGCGATAGTCTCACGCTAACGCGTCAAATGACTGCGATAAAATTACCGTGACGGCAAAAAAATGCGAAACACGAACGCAAAAAAAGTTGCGATGTGGCCAACCGCGATAAAAAAATCAGCGATAACCAGCGACAGGCCTGCAATTCCCACGCGTCATGCGGGAAAATGCACTACAAAAGCACCGAAAAACACAAACAAAATAATTCAAACTACGTAGCACCATGGAGTAAGCCGGAGCAAGTACAGAGGACGACCAGACCCCCCACAAGCCCCCAGGAGGACCAGCCTGGGGCCTCGGGGTCACGGAAGGGCAAGGAGAAGAAGACGAGGTTCAGTCCGCAGGAAAACAGGATCATCATCACGGAGGTGATAGAACACCACCAACAACTGTTCGTCACCTCCAACGTGTCATTGGCAAATAAAAATGCACTATGGCAGTCCATCCTGGACAAGGTGAATGCAGTCGGAGTGAGGAGGAGGACAATTGGAGAGGTCAAGAGGCGCTGGAATGATGCGAAGTGCAAAACCAAGAAGAAACTCGCTGACAACCATCAGGCAGCAATGCAGACTGGAGGTGGCAGTCCAGCGGAACACCAGGAGCTGGATGAGATGGAGGAAATGGTGGCCACAGTCATCAGTGGGGAGACGGTGGCAGGAGTTGGGGGTCCGGACACTGCTCAACATGACCTGACACAACAGCACCAGGGTGAGTACCGAACAGGGACTGGGGGGACGCGGGAGATGGGCACAATGGCACGCATGCACAATTAAGTAGAGCACACTGCACACCCACAACGACTCTGGATCATGTCCCTGATCCCCTTGGCACACTGCAGCACACATACAAACAGCAAGTAGGCCGCCATCCACTATGGGCACAAAGGGGTCCCTCCCCACACAGCACCAATCTCACAACCAACCCATGCACACGTGTCAAAACCAGCAAAGCTGTGTGTCTGTGAGCCACACTGACAATGCAAGTGACACTGCATGACGAACAGCATGGCTGCAGTCCAAGTATCATGACATGGTGCACGCCACGACACTGAGGTGGCTGAGTGTGGAACACATCCGTAAAGGAGCAGGTCACACTCTGACACATCCAGGTGCACAAACAACCCCTGACGTCAACAACACATCTGCGGATGAACCATGCCAAAGAGTCCAAAATCCGTACTAGAGCCAAAATTAGCCAAGTCTGCAACACCTCAGCACTGTAGAAGCACAGAAGTCAAAGGCACACCGCCTCAAAGGGATAAGGGGCAGCAAAATCACAGCTGCAGGGGCGACTCTCCCACAATGCAGCACACACATAGCAATAACAGCACATCATCATTGATGACAATGTGGTACAAAGTGCAACACTCTAACTACAGAACAGAGGACACAACTGGTTCCGCTTGTGCGTAGAAACTGGCCAATCACATCTGGCATAGCAGGAAACTGTGAGATGATAATGTACGTTTACAACCTCACATCTGTGATGTAGTTCAAATGTCCACTGTCCCGCATCAAATAGTCAGCTCCTCCCAAACAGTCACAATGTACATTGCCATGCAGTCTGTATGTAAACTTGAACAATGCGTCAACATACATGTCAACACAATGTTAAAATGCATCTCCCCTTCACATTGCAGAGGGACAATCAACACCTCCTGCAGAGCAGACCAGACAACTCATCAGTGATGATGAAGAGGACCTCCACACCTTCGACACCGACGCCCTACAACAGCTCATGGACAGCTACGCCAACTCACCTCCAGGAGCAGGGCAGCCCAGCTGCATCAAGGAGACACCACCCCCTGCACAGACCACACAGCAGGAAGCACCCACCACCACGGCTGGCTCCCAGCACCTCACCGAAGAACACATCGCATTCCAAGGCCATGTGTTAGACTGCCAGAAGGAGGTGGCTGAACAGTTGCGTGTGGGGTTCGACCTCATGGCAGCCAAACTAGATGACATACGTGGGTGTCTAAGTCCCATCAGGGACCACTTACACTCCCTAACGGACATCCACAGTTCGCTCCATGATGTCCAACAATCCATGCCCGACATCGCTGGAGTCATGACTCTGAGAGGAGAACAACTGTCTAGTCAGAGTGGCCTCAGCGATGTCAGCCGAGAGTTGGCACAGATGCTGAGGATAATGGAGAACATGGAGCGGATGCATGCGGAAAGAATGGCTGCTACAGATGCACACCAGCGAAAAGTTGTTGGGATCTTCTATGCCCTGGAGATCCTCATCATCGCATTGCTGCCACTAAGGCAGTCGCTGATGAATGCTGTTGGTACTTCTACACACACATCTCCGGCCCCTGATGTGTCAGTGGCACACAGTGCTGCAGACCAAACATCAGCACCCACATGTCAGACAGATGACATAGAGGACTGAAGATGCGGGTGATTCCACCTTTGTAGTAAGAAGGAGCCAGTAGCATTCTTCTCCGCCATATGCCCTGTTTCAGCTTGGTTCTGCCCTCTGCATCATGCCCTGTAACAACACCTCCCACTGTCCCCCGAAACACTCTCCGACACTCACCTTGGACCTCGACATGGACTGCCATATTTTGTTTGCTTACCAATGACACAGCAATCAGACTGCGGACTGTACTCTTCCTCTTCCGATGTACTTGTCAATCCCTAAATGACTCTGGCTGGCCCTCCACTGGGCTACAATGTAATGTGGGGTTTGCGTGGCCATGTACTGCTCCAGCTCCGACACTCCACCGAATGTGAATAAATCATTCAAATTCATACAGATGTGTCATGTCCATAATCGATCAAGTATGAAAGTATGGATGAATGTAAGGACATTGATTGCCCAAAAAGGTACACCCTGGGAAATGAAAGCAATGCGCATGTTTGACCATGACACGCATTGGAAGTGAGATGACTGGGAATGTGTGCACTAGCTGTGGCCTCATTGCTCTGAAACAACAATCGCGCAATTTCTCAACTTTGCCCCACGCAATGTTAGAAATAGGGCTGGGTATGAAATGTCAAAGTCGGCAGGCCTAAAGTAGTGTCCACCATCACATTTGACAACAGAACATCTCTTCGCATACCTACTCACACTCAACTGGGTGGACACAGCCTGTAGTGATGGATCACATTGATCCACATGGCACCATACTCACATTGCTGAAGACACGTAAGAGCACAGGTCTATCAGCAACTATCCCAACCACTATGTCTGGCTCACAGAGGTGGAGCTGTCAATAGGGACTCACCCCTAGTTGAAATGCGTCAGTCAGTCCCTCCCTGTGTACGGACAATGCTCATTGAGGCACACAATTTGTCATTCTAATCAACACTCATCACAGTTGAACACTAGTGAAGTTGCGTAGACTTTATTAGCATGTGCGTGTCAGTGCGGGCAAGACAAGGGCCACAACATGCAGACCAATGCATCAGACACTAACAGGCAGCATTCGGTCACGGTACAGTTCCACGTGACAGGCGTTGTGCATGCACCCGGGATGTTCTGCCATTGCGTTGGTGGCTCTCGTAGAACCGGCACTCTTCTGACCTGTGGCAGTTATGTGGATGATATGCCACAGCTCGGAGCAATGAGTCGTATGTGTGTGCAACATTTGGACGTATGGGTTGTTGTGTACATAAGTGTCAAGGGCATTCCATGCAAGAGTACCTCGAGCAAGAACTTCTGTGTGTGGGGTGTGGATACGTTGGTCTTTCATTAGCGCTGTGTGTAGTGTGGGAGTCGTCATCATCTGCTATGGTATCTCTCTCAGGGGGTGCCTGCCGCATGCAAGACCAAGGTCGGAGGTGCAGATGTCCTTCCGCCTTATGTATTGAGACAAAGGAGCTTTCATCCCTAATGTTAGTCTGACTACTGCTTGCATTCTGGAAATGTGATGTGGCTTTTGCGCTGCAATTGAGGCTAGGCCTTAGGCTTATGGTGCACCAATAGCGATACACACACAACAGTTGGCATGCATGAGCCAAGAGCCCGAGCGGCCTTGTACTCCTTGTATAATCCCTTGGTGCGCGGCCGCCCTCCGGGTGCATGCAACATTGCAACATTGTCGATTGCGGGCCGTGTGGCGCAGACACTGCAACAGAGACACACGCATCAGTTGGTTTCCTGTCCAGCCCAGAAATGAACCACGCCCAGGCCCCGGGATGATTATTCACGCCCCTACTCTGGCCTGGCGTACGTCGACCCAGCCCACTCGGCTTACGTATAAAGGGGGGGACGACGACGCTACGTGTCCCAGTTCTTCCCCACTGCCGGAGGTGACATGGCTGCGTCCGCCTGGCATATCACGAGACTCAATCAGAAAGGGTCCATGACTTACGTTGCACAGAGTTGGTGGCACCGGATACACTGCGGCCGGCACGGGCCTACCGCCACAGGACGGTGACTTTCGGTGCACTGAGGTAGGGGCACCTTAAGTGCTGAGCGGGTGTGCAGCCTGCGATGATGCGCCGTCCTGGCGGTCCGGACTGGTAAGGATCTGTGTGAGCCCTGCTGGACCGCAGTGTAGGCCTGAGCCAGCGGGCAGCGCGGGCCTACCGCCACGTGGCGTTGCCTTGCGGTTCACAGAGTTAGTGCCACCTATAGAGCTGAGCGGGTGTGCAGCCTGCGATGATGCCGTGTGCACTGATATGATCTCTGCCATTGCGAAATCAAGACCCAGAATCACGTGTGTGACCTGGTGGCCCGCGGGGCGGGGCTGCATGATGTGGAGGCTGCCAAGGTCGCGGGCCCCGGGCTTAGAGCTTGCACCGGCACGTGGTGGGCCCTCTTGGAGACACGCTGGTGGCGGAAGGTGAGCAGTGAGGCCTGGGTGCGCAGGGGCGGGCAAACACCGCTGGGCGGCGGGAGGGGCTGTGGTGCAGCAGCCTGTGTGCGCAGGGGCGGCCAAGCGATGGTGGCGTGTGCAATGATATGAACTCTGCCATTCATAAATCTGGACTCTGTTTCAGATAAGGGACCTGGTGGACTGCAGTGTATACCGGTACGTGGTTGGAGACACACCGGTGGCAGCAGGTGAGCAGTGAGGCCTGGGTCCGCAGTGTCGGCACTCTCTCTCCCTCTCCCTCTCTTCCTTTCACTGTCGCTCTCTCTTCCTCTGTTACTCTCTCTCTCTCCTTCTCCCTCTCTCCCCCTTTCTCTCTCTTTCTCTCTCTCCCTCTCTTTCACTCTCTCTCTCGCTCCCTTTCTTTCTCTCTCTCTATCCCTCTCTCTCTGTCCTTTGATGAGCGCATGACACACCTTCTTATCTTGAATTTTGTCTTGCAGGCTGTGTCTTACAGATTGTCCAGAGAAGACCCGCCTTGACTCTTCCGAATAGTTGTTTTGAGTTAAATTTGAATAAAATAATTTGTTTGGAAATTCAAAGATGAATGAATGATTCTCCTTTTTCTGACCACACATGGATGTTAATTGTTGTACTTGTGCGACATCAGGTGAATTGTTTTGTTCATGATTTCGTAAAGTTGATGTAAAATATCTTTGTCCGGGGTAGGGCCCCGGGAGGGGGGGTCCAGGGGGGGTGGCGGTGGGTGTTGTGGCCCTCTTGGGTGTCCGGCTGCATGTTCAGTAGCTCCATGGCATCTGTTGTTCTTCTGGTGTGGCTGTGGGCTGGGCTCCCATTTCTGGTGCAGGTTATCGTCCGACTTAATAACAGGAAAGAGCAGGTGTTAATTCCCTGCTGCTAACGCGCCTTATCGCATGTTTTGTGATCTTATCGCCGATCTGGCTGGTCGTTGAGAATGTTGCGAAGTGGTGTTGTCGCGGGTTTTTGCACGGGAACGCCTACTCTGCATCTCATTAGCGTTAGTTGCCGGTGTCATCCGTGGCGATGTTTTTTGCGGCTGCTATCGCAGGAAAACTGGCGATATTGGCTGTTAGCACCTGCTTGTGAATAGGGCGATAAATCTATCGCCACTTTGGCTGCGATAAAGTGCCGCTAACTCGGCGATAAGTCCTTGAAAATATGCCCCTATGTCTCATTTCTAAGAGAAAAACTTGAAAGAGGAGATATTTAACACATTAAGGGGCATATTATCAAGGGCCGGCAATAAATATCGCAAAGCGCGCTTAGCGCTTGCATATTTATCGCCGGCTATCTCTGGAATTTATCGCCCGGTCAGCGCGTTATTAACAACGCGCATCGCCGAGGTGATAAAAATGTCAGAGATAGCGTGGATATCGCTGTTTTCCATGGGAAAACGGCGATATCCTAGATGATAGGGCCTGTGGTCTTAGCCACAGAATCCACCCCCCATGTTAAGTGTGCCTTAGTCAGGAATTTAACAGACGTTAAATTCCTGCGTTAAAGCATACTTAACGCGATTAAAATAATCGCTTCCCACATTGTAAATATCGCGAAGCTGCCTTCGCGATATTTACCCATGTTGTTTCCACAGACACGCCTACTTTGCATCTCATTATCGATGCGAAGTCAGGCGTGCTGGAAACGGGAGCAAAATCAGCAAAACACACGATAGCGTGTCTTTGCTGATAAGGCGATATAATTATCGCCGCTTTTCGGCCGAATACGGCCGCAAAAGCGGCGATAATTGTTTATCGCCGCCTTGTTAATATGCCCCTCAGTAATTATTTCACCCCAGGGTAATGGTATTTACAAAGTGTGGTTATACCACACCTCCATCTGAGGTTTCGCAAAGAAAGAAAGAAAGAAAGAAATATGGTGGTTGTTAAAAGAAAAGATCAAAGCATAAGAGAAAGAAATCAAACAAGTGTGAAGAAGGAAAAAATAAATTAAATGGACAAAGAGTGAAGGCTTGAAAGAAAGAGCCATAAAAGAAGCAAAGACGGAAAAAGCGAGAAGATGCTAAAGGTGGGTGAAGCAGGGAAGGTTTCCTGCCTGCGAGGGTCGGATGAATCACTTCCGCAGAGACAACAGGCCCAGCCCGTCAGGAAGCGCTGAGCTGTGAGTGGTACCCACGGATCTATAATTCAGGGGCTGGGAGGATCGATGAATCATGCAGCTCTGCTGCCTCTCGCCCGAATCACACTGGCTGGATAGCTCTGTACTGGCTTGTGAGTCAGGGTCAGCCCTACCACATGCAGCGCCTGGAAGACCCATGCCAAGCAGGAGGGCGGTCTGCAGCAATCAGCCTGGACGCTGCAGGTGGAGACCTAGCAACAGGTAGCCACGACTTTGGTATTCCATCTTTTTTATTTTAGGTTTCATAATCTTTTATCACTCAGTGCTGTGAATGTTTACCTCAGAGTACGCCCCGGCTGATGAACACTTACGGCGGATCTCTTTTTAGTTAATTACAACCTACGTTTTCTTTAGCCTTCTTTTAGGAAGAACTTAATTTAGGCGCTGCAGTCAGTGGTCTAGGCGCTTAGAACAGGTGATGCGAGGCTCCTTAGATGCGTGACCTGGGGCTGTCACCGCCAGTTGTCTGGTCGCTGTGCTATTGTACTGTCTGGTCCTTCATGTTACTACAACTGGGGTTGTGTTAGAGTGTGAGTGGGTGTGTGAGAGCGTGGGGGGTCTGCACCTGCTGTGGTGCATGTGGGTGTTGCAGCTCACTAGTGGCCAGCCTGGTGTGTGCGTTGCCTGTTTCTGCTGGTGAGCTGAGTGACACACCAGGAACAGTGAACACTGTTTACGTTGTTTACATTGTTGGTTGTGACAGTGCGACAGGGGGGCAGATTTACGTTGAACTAACGCAGCGGGGTACAGCAAGTCATTTTGCTGCGCCGCGCTGCGTTAGTTTTGAAGCACAGGGATGCGACATATTTACAAGAATATGTCGCATCCTTGTGCTTCCCCCTGCGCTGGCGCACAAACTGCAGCCATGCGCTGGCGCAGCCACCCTTGCACCATGGTGCAAGGATGCCTGCGTCGTGGGGAGATTGTTTTTGTGCAGGAAGGGGCACCTTCCTGCACAATAACAATCACTACAGGCATTTTCCTCTTTCAATGTGTGCTGTAGAATGCAGCACGCATTGAAAGAGGAAAAAACGAGGAGAAATGAAAACATTTCTCCTCGGTGCGCCTCGCTACGCCACCTCTAGGGTGGCGTAGCTTTCAGACGCATCTCCAGAGTCACGATTACTCGTAATTCTGGAGATGTGTCTTGTTCCATGAGTGTTGCGTGGGAACACCCACAGCAACACCCATGGAACGCCCCTTCACTGCAAAGTGCTGCGTGTGAAGGGGCCGTATTTACAAGGAGAAGAAAAGTCACGCAGGGTGGCTTTTCCTCTCCTTGTAAATATGGAGCAGCCCCCTGCGCCACCAGTACTTCATAAAAAGTGACGTACTGGTGGCGCAGGGGGCTCGTAAATCTGCCCCCCAGTATTTATATTGTTGGGGTGTGACGGGTCGGTCACATCGTTCGGTTTTTTGTTCTGTTTTGCAGTCTGCAAAAAGCTGGTAACAACGCAACTGGGGGCCATATTCACAAGGATTTAACTCCGAATTATCCCCACTTTAACGCATCAAAAGTGGTGATAGAATTAACACCCCATTCACAAGCTGGTGCAAACTGCAGACAACACCAGTATTCCCGCGATAACTGCCCCCAAATTTAACACCACGGTGGACACCACCAAATAACTCTAATGAAATGCAGAGTAGGCGTTCCCGTGCAAAAACACACGAAAAAACCACATCACAACTTTCGCAACGAACTGCCAGATCTGCGAAGCGAAACAAAAACAGGTGATAAGCCGCGCTAGCACAAGGGATTTTACACCTGCCTTTTGCTGGTGTTAAGCAGGACGACTACCTGCTGCAGGAAAGGGAACACAGACAAGAGCCACACCGGAAGACCCACAGGTGCCTGATTTGTGCCCCCGTTCTTCCCCGGCTGTTGGTGGCGACACAAGACCAATGTCTGGGTGGGGTGCCATGTGCAGTGGGGGCTGAGGGCTTGGCAGCAGTAGGCGAGCGGAGTGTGCCCTGCATGGTATGGCGGCCCCTGAAGAGGCCGCCTGAGGCTGGGTCCCAGGGGAGATGTTACCTGCAGTGCAGGCTAACATCGGCTGCAGGGCAGGGCAAGTAAACAGGGGCACAGAGACACCTGGAGGCCCGATCCTGGGAGATGCATGAGCTGCAGCATCGGAGTTGTGGTTGACACCGGCAGCCAGGCGGAGCAGGCCTTGCCCTAAGCTGCAGATCCCAGGAGTGGTGGTGAGGGGCCTGGCCCTAGGGGACACGAGAGCTTGGGACGCTGGCATCACTCCTGGCATTAGAGCAGTGGAGGAAGGGGGGCTGCCCCCATTTTACTGCCCATGACTTGGAGAGTCGTGCTTTGTTTGGCCTCAGCGGCCCCCTCCTCTTCCTTCTCTCCCCCCCCCCGGTGTGAGCATCTGAGCAGGACCCCGGAGGGTGCCTTGCCGGGGGACAGCTGCATGGAGGCGGGGGTGCCAGCCTACTACACATCCCCACGCGCATGGCTGAAGTGCACGTCCTGAAGATGAACCTGGGGGTGCAATTGACTGCAGTGCAGAGACTTGGCCAATGATCTTTTTTCCCAGCCCTTCCAGCCCCCACGTGGGGGCCGTGTGGATTTCCGGTGGACAAGGGAGGACTGGCCATTATCACTCTGCAGTCACACCATACGGAGGGTTCTTATCCTCCACTCACCTTCCCCCGCCTTCATTTACCATTGCTGCAACGAATGCTCACCGCAAACACCCCAACCCCCCCACGTCGTGTGGGTCAGCCCGGGCTGAGACAGCTTCCCGGGCACACACACAGCCGCATCCGAGGAATTCACAGGTCTTCAGAAGACCATTTACTTACGCGAATGAGCTCATCGCACGTTTTTCTGTGTTGTGGTTCGTTTTTTTATCTCCGTCGAGATTGTTGTCTCGCGGAAATTGGCTGCGTTATAGGCGGACTATCGCATGGTACCGCCGTGTTGTGAATTCCACGTTGGCACGGCGTGATATTCCCACGATAGGCTGCGATGTGAAAAGTTGCGTTAGCGAACTCTGGTGATGTTTAACACACGTTCTTGTGAATATGCCCCATGGTTTGTTATTTTACTTGAACTTACGATTTGTTTTAGTGACAAGAACAGTTCAATTCAAATTATCTTTATTCGGCAAAGGGCCATAAAAGTATAACACGAGAAATAAAAACATACAGGGCAATTTTGGAAAGTTCTAGAGCAAATACCCTTGTGAACAAAACATGGATCAGAAAAGAGCAAAATAATTTACAGTTCATCTGTTAAAACTTTACATCAATTTCCATATCGGTTGCCAATGAAAAAGGCAAATTTTTATAAAATTGAATAATGAAAAACACAAATCCCAAGACCGCAGGGATTGCAGGAATATGAGCCCCTCCTTGTAGTTTCTAAAGTTTTATTTGTGTAAAATTGATACCACGAAGGAGTGTCTCGGCCCGACTATGAAGTGCAAAATAAAGTAAAGTGACAAGTGTACTTCTTTGAAATCCCATCACACCCATAAGGCGGGAGATCCTTTTTCCAACCCCTGCTATGGGGAAGGCAAATTTAAAATGCAATGTTCCCAGTCTAAAGATAGTTAGTCAGGGTCGATGTGTGGGATTCTCCACCCTCGATAAGGCTCAATGCTGCGCGTTGTGGAGACGCAGGCATTCCTGACAATTGGATCCTTAACCTGGACTCTTTCCAAACGAATATTCATACATTGGTTCATGAAAGATTGTTTGACAAGCAGTTTATGTTTCGGCCCAATCTTAGGGGGGTTATCGTACTCATCCATTAGGCCTAAAGACTTAAAAGTGTCTTTCACAAAAGATAACCATGGTATCTGAGTGGCTTTGTCTAGTGATAGGCATTCAGCTATACAAGTTCTGGTCAAAGAATTCTCAGGTGTAGCCCTGGTTTTGACCCAGACTAATAAGGTGGAAAGGCTGATCAGAATATCTGGAACGGCGGTTTCATTGGTACACTCCCAAAAGAACCTTGCGCTCACTAGGAGCTAAACTAGTGATCGTACCCCCCATTAAGAAAGCTTACTGGGCTGGGAGAAGTTTCATCACATGCGCGGCAAACGCCTGGAATGACCTCCCCTGCAATCTTAGGAACACCACTGACCTCTTTGTATTCAGGAAGGAACTAAAAACCTGTCTTTTTAATGTATAGAATCTCTATAAGTACTTGAACTCAGACAGGTAGCAGTCAGCGCCAGGACACCCCCGGGTAACCGCTGCGCTTTAGAAATTTATATAATATAACATAACATCAGATCTTCCAGATATGTCAGGCACGGTTCTTGGTGACATAATAAGGTGGCTGTGCCACCAAGAATGGAAAGCAATCTACGGCTAAAGCTGTTTTCTGCTATTTAGAGATTCCCGGCCCTACTAAAACTCCACAGCCCAGCACTGTATAAGCCTACCAACGTGCACTTGCTCCTATATAAGTTCAACATTTCTATTATTGGTTTCTAGTAAATCTAAATATGGCTTCTACAAAAAGCTGGTGTCTTAATGTTAAAAGGGGAGCCCAACTTTGGGGCTTATTAGGATGGCGGGCGGACCTGAGCCCGCCATTCCCGCGGTGTCGGGACCGGCTGCCAGACATGCTGCGGTCCCGCACCGTGAATTAGGATGCGACCGCCACCCTGGCGGTCACATTCCGCATTTCAACATTGCAGCGGGTGCTGCTTACAGCAGCAACCGCCGCGAAGCTGAAGTCGCCCGTAGTGCATGTCACTGCACCACATGGCAGGCACCACACGGTGCCTGCCACTTGGTGCAGTGGCATGTTGGGGAGTACCATGGGTACCCCCCAAGTGCACCCCACCTCCCCCAACACAAGGGGGGCCCGCAACGGGCCCCCGTAGCAAAACTCCGCATGCCTTTCCATGGCGGCATTGCCGCCATGGAAAGGCCGGTTTTTGCATGTATCCTAATCTGGTGGACGGTGCCTGCTAGGCACCGCCACCATTTGAGGCACCCTGCACTGTCCGCCAGGCAATCAGAACGATTGCTGGCGGCAGACGGTTTTTGCGTCCGCTGGGGACGCAGTCAAGTTCCCACCGCCATCCTAATCTGGCGGTGAAGAAAATCTGTTGGATGGCGGAAGGACCGCCACCGCAGGGCCGGCGGTTGCCACCGCCGGCCCTGCGGTGGCGGTCCTTTCGCCATCCTAATCACCCCCTTTGTGTCTGGTTAAAAAGAATTCCTAGATAATTAAAATGTTTTACCTTTGCTAAAATATGGTCCCCCATGCGGAAATTTGGTGCTGGTTCGGCGGCACGTCGTTATGAAGGACTTTGAGTAGTTTACCTGAAGATCCAGGTCCTTCATAAATGCCAAGAATAAATCCAGAAGAATCTGGAGCCCATTTGCTGTGCGGGCAATCAGCACCCCGTCACCCGTGTATAATAAAATCAGGACCGACTTATTCCCCGTACGCGGTACGTACTTCCCTTTTCCTATCAGAAGTCTCTTTATCCCATTAATATATAAAAGGAAAAAGAACGGGGCCAAGATACACCCCTGCCTGACACCCCGGCTAGACTTAATGTGGGTGGAACATTCGCCCGAAGGGCCAAAACTCACCCTTAATGAAGGGTTTTGATGTAAGCGAGGAATAAGGTTTAAAAGTTCCGGCTCTACACCCATTCCTCCAATTAGGTCCAACAGCTTATTGCGATTCACGAGGTTGAATGCACTCAACAAGTCCATAAAAGCTAGGTGCACAGATTCATTTTTTGCCCTCGTGTACTTCCTCAAAATTAAAGAACAGTCCGCATTCCTTCAGGTACTATATTAACTTTCCGTATTCGTTGTGAAACAACTGTGGTTGTCATTTTACAATACACCTCAATAGTCATAAAGAGGAACAAAGTTTGAATTATGTCTAAACAGCATAGGGCGCTTTGCATTTCCTAAAAGTTGTCCTCTCTGATCCGAGCCACAGATGCACTTCACTCATAGACTGACTATTCCATGTATTGTCCATGTCAGCGCATCTCCCCAATGCTCATCTTCTCTCATCCTTCTTGTTGCTAAACTAACATGGCTGACATTTTCTATATCACAGGCTGTTCCAAGAGTCGTGTTATCAACCTTGGTGTCAAAGTTTCAGATACAAATTCTATGTTTAAGGACATCTTCTTGTATTAAATAATGCTGTATTAGAAAAATGTGTAATGTTTTCTAAATAGTCTGATCAGTTGAATGATAATGGTTATTATTTGCGATTTAATTTCACCCATATTTCTTAGGTTCAAAGTCAGTGGCATTTCTGTCAAATTCCATGAAATATTTCCCATATTTTACTGTCAAATTCAGTGGCGTAACTATAGCCCCCGCAGCCCAGAGCTCAAAGAGGCCCCCTCCAGCACTGTGTGCATGGGCAGCGGGTTCCTGGCCTGAGAGATCCTGACTGGGTCGGGAGCATGGAGGGCCCCTTCATGTAATTTGCAGGGGGGTCAGTCAAGTTCTGTTCTGCTCGTATCACATATAAGCAACTGCTGCCACATGAATTCCCATTGGGATTTCAGGCATTTTATAAAAAGGGGAAAAAAGGAATAGGGTTCCAAAGGGATGTGATGGTCTCCCTCCACTTTATCTTTGGGCGATGGAATATCCAAAGATATTGGAGTAGACGCCTCACTCACTTATCGTGACATGCTTCATCATAGGCGTCTATGCACACCCGGGTAAGATGGTACTACCCGGGCGGACTCAACCATAGATGTAATGGGAGTTCTTCTATAAAGCAAGTACTGGTCATGCAGGGAACCAGATGAGTGATAGTAAAAATATCTTCAGGTATACCCAAACACTGTGTTTTATTCGGAGGGTACCTGGGGCATGAATAAAAACGTGAAAAGTTCGGGGTTTTCTGAATATGATTGTTCAGTTATACCCCTTCCAAACTGCCAACATGTTTCGGCCCTTGCTAAGAGCCCACGTGGGTCTGGGGCCTTCGTCAGGGCTATTTATCTACTGCTTAGTGGCCCTGTTTCTATAGGGTGCACGCACTCCATGCATTGACGTGAGGCCTAATGCGCTCACCTGTCTTCACTGTGTCCTCAGTAGCGTTTCTAGGTAGAGGAGAGAAAATGGGGGAAGTCAAAATCCAACTTATGTTAAAGCAGACTGGTTCCATCGTGATTCATTCATCCCTATACACTGGACCGTGTTGTCATAGTCTTTAACAACTATTTGGTGTGGTGTGTTCCGGTGGGCCAGTTCCCTAAAAACTCTATATTTAAAATGGTAATCTCATGCAACTTAAAAACTTCTTATGGGTGGTAACCGGTATTGTTTGTGTTTATTCCTATCTTTAACCTCTACAACTGCGCAAAAAGTGCAGACTACACTAGGTCCAGATGTCCAACCTAGGTGTAGTGACTCAAAATTCAGTCCCTACGTGATGAAATTCTTCACCCAGTTTTTGCATGTGTCGATTTTGAACATCTCATGCTTACCTACTGCTTGTTTTTATTAGGCAACATGCGGATCAGGCGGTTGGTGCTGCCTTATAGTCACACTACGGGGGAAAAAATTGGTTCACAAAATTCATTGCTTGTAGTTCAATGTAATGTGAAATTGGTAAGCATAGTGTTGTAGATTGTACTCTCATAGCCTTTCTGAACATAACCTTCTAGTTGTTTAATGCGTGCACTGTTGTAATCATTGTTTCTCTCATGGCTTGTGTGATCGGAAACACCCCGGCAAATACTGTGATCTCCTTTCATGGAATGCGGTAATACCGTTTTTAAGCTGTTCCCATTTAGTGCTCTTTACCACCTACTCATGCTCATAATGTATTAAGCATATAGCTAGTTACTGCCATTTGCTAGTGATTAGTTCATAGGTTACCGCCTAGAATTGAAAAAACGGCACCGCACTCAGTCTTTGTAGAGTAATCATGTCCCTTCCATTCCGTGGTGACGGTGTCCTTGTTGACCGCCGTCGTGATTATTGCCACACACATCCACATTCATCCCACTTACTTCATCAAAGTCCTAGCACCACCAGAATACCTTCCATCTCGCTCCGTCCGCCACTGGGTGCCGAGGCTAGCGGGGCGGGTCTGTTTGTACCAGTGGTACTGCTCACGTGCCATGCGTCATCACACGGCACGGGCACCTTTGAAAACATGCATACTGGGAATCTTAGTTCGTTCCGTGTGCGTGTGTAGTTTTCTACGCGCATCGGTTTCCTTGATTAGATACCACTTTTATTCTTTCGCCTCTAAATAAATTTAATTGAATTTCTTAGACATTTTCACAGTTTATATTAAATACCTCTGTTCCCAGTATTATCCTATATGAAATTACGAGTATGAAACTCTGTCATCTGCAGTGTTGTCTGCTTATCAATAAAGAAGTGTATTTTTTCAATTCTGGAGAAAACGGGAAATAGAGAGTGGGCATGGAAACTATCCATGTATCTATTGTAATAGGTTTTTGGGCATTTTTTTGAAGGCGTAGGGAAAAGGATGTCATGTGAAATTAATGTGTATGTTATGTTCACACTGATTGCGTATGAAATTGCGACAGTGTACATATTGGCTGTTTTATTTCCAATGGATTTTCCGGGTGTGGTGTCTCATTCTACTCTACAATGGTCGATATGGGTGCTATTTTTAAGCCTATATTCACCCACACTGTTCCTGGGATATTAACAGGATGTTGGTCCAGAGAGTTCCCAGGGTGCCACCTGAGTCATCTACTGCGTCTATGCTAAATAATGTTCGCATATCACAATCTTTTACTGTCAATTTCTAAGATAGCGTAGTCCAGGGTATATCTTCGTTCAATCCACATACAGAGCTTGAGAGGCGGTAAATGCACCTCTGTTCCAGTTTTAATAACTGCTTATCGCTGACTGTAGCCGGTAGTTTCTCTATCACCATCCAGGTGAAATCATTTTCATTAAGACCTGATGTCTGAAAATGGCGCATCATCTTTGTGATTGTCTTCCCGCATCGGAATGTGCTGCAATGTTCATTAATCCGCACTTTTATCTTGCGTGTTGTCATGCCGATGTACCTCAGCTGGCACTTGCACGTGATACCGTATACCACATTGCTGCTGTTGCACTTTGAATGTTTTTTCTGTTCCCATGGGATTCTTAGGCCCAGGTCAATCTCCTTGCTGGCCTTTGTCAGTGGGCAGACGTTGCAGCTGCCGCATGGGAAGTGACCTACAACCTCTGGGAGGTTCCACAATTGCAGATTGCAGCACACATAGAAAGAGGAAAAAACGAGGAGGAATACAAGTATTTCTCCTCGTTGTGCCACTCTTACACATCCTCTGAGGAGGTGTACGATTCTGACGCAAAGTAATGTGTGAAAAGGGGCCATATTTACAATGCATGAAATGACACGCAGGGTGGCTGTGCGTGGCCTTGTAAATATGGGCCAGCACACTGCTCAGCCGGTGTGTCAAAGAAAGTGGCGCACCGGCAGCGCAAGGGGCTTGTAAATAAGCCCTAGAGGATATAATGCAACAAAGGGGCAAATTTGCAAAAGTTGCACACTGCAAGAAGTCACATGAATTTTTACTTGGTCATCAAGTCTGGCTTAATATAATGAGTTGTTTGATACTTTACAGGATCAATTTTAGTAGCCTCAATCAGAAGTTAGCAAGGTTGCTGTGGCAATCTGCAACTCTGCACTTGTCAATGGGATTACTAGTCTTCACCAAAGTAAAAAATGACAATTGCTGGTTTTTACTGTTGGAACATGTAAAACACATGTTCCTCTTCTTAATAATCAGCACCCTGCACTACGGCTTGCTGGGCTTACCTTAGGGGTGACGTACATATATCAAAAAACGGAAGACATGGCTTTGCTATTACTTTAAATGGCAAGGTTGAGTTAGTAGTTTGGACCTGCCTTTCCAGTTTACATTGATTATGTACAGTCAATTTTGCTGATAAATAGTGGATTAATTGAACTGAATGGCACCAATGAAAACCCTTGCGATTAAGGAAGTATTGATTGCCCAGGCTCCCATATGTTTAAGGGCGGATCTTGGTTCGTAGTGCTTCCAGTCTGCAGTGGCAGACTAGCAGCCATATTTTACCTTTGTCACATCCAGGGTGATACAACCAGTGCTGCAGTCCCTCGGGTGACTCTCTAACTTTTAGGCACTGGGTACCACATACTAGGTACTTACAAGTGAGTTAGCCTATGCCATTTGGTTATGAGCCAATCAACTATACACACTTTAAGGTCTCGGGCCTCTTGATCAGAGACTCTGCTCTCCGCCCCAGCAGCTCCACTGTTTTTCCACTGCCGTTGCCCCTACACCTCTCTGTAGGTAGGTGTTCGAGGCCCTCCTCCACCCGCAGGCTCCTGCCTGCACCTCATCCCTGGTGGTCCAGGGGGAGAGCCTTGCTCTTCTGCTGGTCCGCTGTTGCCTGTCTTGTGCCCGTGTTGTCTGCCTTGTGTTTGTGCCCGTTTTCTGTCTGTTGTCTGTCTTTTTTGTTATTTGTGCCTCTGTTTATTTTGCCTGTTTTTATCCTTTCATTGTACCTGTGCCCTTGTTTGTGTCCTCCGTGCTCGTTTTCGTCGCCCTTTTTCCTGACGCTGCTGCCGCCGCGGTCCCTTCCCCCGCTGGTTCCTGCTCCCGCCTTCCAGCTGCGCTTCCCTACACCCTTCCCTGTTTCATGGCGGCCGCTGCTCGGGCGGGTGAGCAAGACCTCTGACCTCCTGGTCAGAGACTCTGCTCTCCGCCCCAGCAGCTCCGCTGTTGTGCCACTGCCGCTGCCCCTACACCTCTCTGTAGGTAGGTGTTCGAGGCCCTCCTCCACCCACAGGCTCCTTCCTGCGTCTCATCCCTGGTGGTCCAGGGGGAGAGCCTTGCTCTTCTGCTGGTCCGCTGTTGCCTGTCTTGTGTTTGTGCCTGTGTTGTCTGTCTTGTGTTTGTACCCGTTTTCTGTCTGTTGTCTGTCTCTTTTTGTTATTTGTGTCTCTGTTTATTTTGCCTGTTTTTATTCTTTCATTGTACCTGTGCCCTTGTTTGTGTCCTCCATGCCCATTTTTGCCGCCCTGTTTCTCGCTGCTGCAGCCCCCGCGGCCCCTCCCCCATGCTGGTTCCCGCTCCCGCCTCCCAGCTGCGCTTCCCTCCCCCTTCCCTATTTGATGGCGGCCACTATGCCGCCGTGCCGCTGGCGCGCCAAAGGCAAGCCTGTCTGCGCCTGTCTGTGACCCGACCGCAACCAGCGTCAGGGACCCAGACTCTTCGAACCCCCACCGCTATGACTCAGCTGCCCCCCATGCATTCAACCCCGGAAGAAACAATAACTGCCAGCTGTCTATGCCGAACACCACCCATGGCCAGTTCTCCTGCCGATACTGCCGACAATCCTACACCACCCTCCGCAACCCCACGGCTGCCACACTCACGCCAGACACCAGAACCCCCGAAGCCTTGAGGTGCATCCTCCTCAACGTGCGGTCCCTGCACAGACATGCTATAGAGATCTGGGACCTCCTCGACACCCTTTCTCCAGACCATGCCTTCTTCACGGAAACCTGGACCAACGCCTCCTCCGCCCCTGACATTGCCACCGCCATCCCCGACGGATACAAGCTACAGAGGAAGGACCGCCCCAGCCCCCCAGGAGGAGGCTCACAATCGCACACAAGAGCTCCCTCCGACTCTCCACCTCCAGGACGAGCGACTCCCCTTCCACCACAGAACACTTCCATTTCCAGATCCAGACTAGCCCCAGAACGACCCTACGCGGCACCCTTGCCTACAGACCCCCCGGAGCTCGAACATCGTTCACCACTACCATCGCTGACCTCATTGCGCCCCACGCCATCGCCTCCATGGAATACATATTAATTGGAGACCTCAACTTCCACCTCAACATCCTCAGCGACCCCAACTCCGCCACCCTCCTGGACAACCTTGCCAACCTCGGACTGAAACAGCTCATCACCACCCCCGCCCACAAGGCAGGACACACCCTAGACCCCATCTTCGCAGGAGGGAACAACATCCACCTCAGCCACACCACCCAACCCCCTGGACGGACCACCACTACGTACACTTCTCTTTCAACAACGCCACTGCTCACAAACCCACACTACGCCCACCGCGAAGGAACTGGAGCAAGGTCACAGAGGAGCACCTCAACTCCACCCTCAACCACGATCCCCCTCCCGCCTCGACCGACGCCAACTCTGCAGCCAAAGAACTACACCGATAGATCACCAACTGCGCAGACAAGGTCGCCCCCCTCCCCAACCCCGACAGACAGCGCCCTATGAAGGCCACCTGGTTCACCACCGACCTCCAAGAATCCAGACGCACCTGCAGACATCTCGAGAAGCGATGGAGGAACAGCAAAACCACTGAAGACCAGACCACCTACAAAAACGCCATGACAGAATACCACCAACTCATCAGATCCACCAAAAGGACCTTCATCCGGAACAAAATCCTCGCCAACTCCAGCAACTCAAAAGAACTCTTCAGCATCATCCAGGAATTCACCAAACCCCCCAGCAAAGCCACAGACGTCACACCCTCCCAGGACCTCCGCAACAAGCTCGGCTCCTACTTCCATCTGAAAATCAAGGCCCTCTACGACAACTTCAGCGAACAGACTCCAGAAACCACCCCTTCCCCCAGCAACGACAGCCAGCCTACCATTGCCGCCTGGACCCCGGTCAACACCGAAGATACCACCATGACCATGAAGAGCACTCACTCAGGAGACCCCACGGAACCCTGCCCGCCGCACATCTTCCACAGAGCCGCCGCCGCCATAGGGCCCGAGCTATGACGCACCATCAACGCCACCTTCGAATCTGGCACTTTCCCCAATGACTGGAAACGCGCACAAGTCAAGCCCCTCCTCAAGAAACCCTCTGCTGACCCGACGGACCTGAAAAACTACCGACCCATCTCATTCCCTTCGCGGCACAAGTCACAGAGAAAATTGTCAACGCCCAGCTGTCAAACTTCATTGAGGGGAATGCCATCCTCGACCCTTCCCAATCTGGATTCCGCAGCAACCACAGCACAGAGACGGCCCTCCTCACCGACACAGACGATATCCGCATGCTCCTCGACCATGGCCACACCATGGCCCTCATCCAACTAGACCTCTCCGCAGCCTTCAACACTGTCTCCCACTGCACTCTCACAGCCAGACTCCATGACGCCGGCATACAGGGAACCGCCCTCGACTGGCTCTGCTCCTTCCTCGCCGGCAGAACCCAAAGGATCAGACTCCTGCCCTTCCTCTCCGAACCCACAGAGATCAACTGCGGAGTACCCCAAGGATCGTCGCTCAGTCCCACGCTCTTCAACATCTACATGGCCCCCCTCGCCGCCATCGTCAGACAGCATGGACTCAGCATAGTATCCTACGCCGACGACACCCAGCTCATCCTCTCTCTCACGAAGGAACCCGACGCCACCAGACTCAGCTTCCAGGAATGAATGAAAGACGTCACATCCTGGATGAGCAGCAGCTGCCTGAAGCTCAACTCGGAGAAGACAGAAGTCCTCGTCCTTGGACCCACCCACTCAGCTTGGGACAACACCTGGTGGCCAACCGCACTCGGCAACCCCTCTACCCCCACGGACCACGCCCGGAACCTGAGCATCATTCTCGACTCCTCCCTCACTATGACCCACCAAATCAACGCCGTCGCCTCCACCTGCTTCAACACCCTATGCATCCTTCGCAAGACCTTCAAATGGATCCCCCCCGAATCCAGAAAGACCATCACCCACGCACTCATAACAAGCAGACTGGACTACGGAAACGCCCTCCATGCTGGAATCAACAAATCCCTGCTACGCAAACTCCCGACCATCCAGAACACCGCGGCCAGACTCATCCTCGGCATTCCACGTCATGAACACATCACCCAACACCTGCAAGACCTCCACTGGCTCCTGTCGAGAAGAGAGTAACTGTCAAGCTACTCACCCACGCCTACAAATCCCTCCACAACACCGGACCCAAATACCTCAACGAAAGAGTCTCCTTCCACGTACCCAAAAGAAACCTCCGCTCCACCGACCTCGCGGAAACCTTGCGCATCCACAGAACTAGAGCGGGTGGAAGAGCCATCTCCTACATCGCGGCTAAGGCCTGGAACGAGCTCCCGGTCAACATAAGACGCTCCCCCACTCTGCACACCTTCAGGAAGAGCCTCAAGACCTGGCTCTTCGGCTGACCCGGAGCTGCACCCCCTCCGCCCCCCAGCGCCTTGAGACCCTCACGGGTGAGTAGCGCGCGTCACAATTCCCTGATTGATTGAAGGTCAGAGCACTGAGTTCTGGTTAGCAGGTGTCAGTGCACTCTCAGAGTTGAAAAACTGGAAACTTTGGGGGTGACCATATAAAAAGAGGTATTTCCTTATACTCAAGTTCTCTCTTTAGCACTGATCCTTTGAGATATCTCTTTTGTATTTGATGTATTAGACCAGGGTTCTCCAAAATCGGTCCTGGAGGGCCGGAGGCATGCCAGATTTTTAAGATGACTGCATTTATCTAAATGGGGATATGCCAAAAATCTGGCATGGATCCGGCCCTCCAGGCCCGACTTTGAAGATTCCTGTAATAGACCATGGGCTGTTGGTCAATTTAGATCAGTAGACTGCACTTTGTGCCCGGGTGTTCCCCAGGGTTCTGTTTTCTCACCTCTCACTTTTAACATCTACATGATTCCTCTCGCTCATTTGATTGCAGCCCATGCTCTGAGGTTTCAGGTGGATGTCGATGATCCTCAGATTTTGTGGTACTTATATGTGTTATCAATGTGACTGTTTGTCTAAATGGCATTACACAGTGTTTATGTCAATTAAGCATCTATCTCAAAGCTTGCAAAATTGAGGTTTTGCTCTCGGCGAACGACCAACTAGCCCCTGGATTTTGGCCTATTAACCTGGGTGATCCTTCTCAGCTCGATCAGTCAGCAGAGAACTGTCACTTTCATGAGCAGGACAATAACGAGGAACTGACCTAAGATCGTGTAGATTCAGAAGAGTAAGACGTATCTATGTGTTCATCACATCAGCACACCGTAGAATACTATGTCAGCCTTGGGGATTCCTTGTTGCCGACACCGCTCCCCTGCTCGCAGTGATCTGATGGTTTCCAAAAGTTTGCAGATAGTATGGAGTTCGGGCGGCAGCAGCAGCGGTGGGCTTCAGAATGCTGTACGGCTCAATTATATTAAATTTGGATTCTTTTTTGAAGAAGGACTTATTTATTGTTCAAATTTTCAAAATCATTTATATGAGAAAACAGGTTTCACTGCACTTTCTGCCCCCAGTTTGACTTCTAGGCACTGGTTTAATGGCTCTGAGATGTCCTGAGCCCTGCTGATCAGGACTCAGTGCATGTCTTATGACCCTGTAAAAGTGTATGTTTGATTGGCTTATACCCAATTAGCATGGCTTAAGGTACTTGTAACTGCCTAGAATATGGTATCAGGGGTACCTAGGGCCTGTAAGTTAAAGTGTCTCTCCTAAACCGCATTACTAGTTGTGCCACCACAAGTACGACAAAGTATAACATGTCTCCCAGTCTGCCACTGCACACTGGTAGAGTAGTTTAAACTACTAACTTGACTTTGTCAGTTAAAGCAGTGGCATAACCCAAACCTCCCTTTATAATATGTATAAGTCACCCCTAGAACAGGTCTAAGGATTCCTAAGACAGAGTGCAGCATATTAAAGAGTAGAACATGTTTTTTACATGTTCGAACAGTAAAAACTCGCTATTGTCATTTTTACTGTGAGAGAGGCTAGTAGCCCATTGGCAAGTACAGAGTTACAGGCTGACACTTCAGCCCTGCTAACTCCTGTTTGAGACTACTGAGGTGGGTACTTCAAGGTGTCAAAAGAATCAGTGCATTAAATCCAATTTAATGGTTACATTTAATTTAATGTCATTGAGGGGCCGCGTGAAACTTCAGTAAGTTGCCACTTTACTTGCCCTAGGTCTTCATTGCCCTTTTCTGATTGCATACAAAGGATGTCCTTCCAGAAAGCCTTCTGCCCTCCTGTGGAGACATGTGAATGACTCCTAGGAAAGGTAACAATAGAGGCCTGACACTAAAGGAGGTGTTACCTCCTCCTGGCAGAAAACCACATGGGGTGTTGCCCCAAAAGGGGAAGCTGCCATTGAAGGGCAAGTAGTGCACACACACGTGAGGGGCTGCTCTACTGTTTAGTCACACAGGCTGTCAGTGGGGATAGAGAGGGAAAACAGTTACCAAACCAGTTTTTCCAGGGCATGTAGCAAAGATGTGGCAACACCCTTAGGGTGAACAACCTAGTTCCACACTCCAATAGAGGGCTCCCATCATCTTGGGAGTGGGCAGAATATAGCACTCTGGGATAGCTAGATGCCACACTTCACAGGAATTTGTCATCAGGTGGGAAGGATCTAGGTAGCCCATTGGTTAGTGACTGAGAACTCCCTTTTGGGCACTTTCTGGGCATAAAAGAGGCACCCCTCACCCCTGAACTCAGATCTCACTTTACTGGAGAAGAGGACCGAAGAAGAACTGCCCTGCTGACCCTGGAACTGGCGAAGTAGAGGCTGCACTGAAGCTGGACTGTACCTGCTGCTCCCCGAGCTAGCAAAGGAAAGGACTGTGAAGGCTGTGTCCTGCTCATGAAGAAGTCGGCCCCCGAGTCTAGCAAGAAGCAGAGACTCCAAGAGTCAATTGGCTGACTTTCTGTTGACAGTACAGGCCACAAAAGCTGAAGAAGACTGCTAGGGTTATTCTCAGTTGCCCAGATATCTGGATTACTGCTGCTTGCCGCCGTGCAGCCAGCGAGACCAAGACCTGATGCCCAAAAGTTGAACCTGAGTCTGCTGGGCCCAGAAGAGTCATTGGAGTGCAGCTTGGTCACCCAGAAGGAAAGTTATTGCCTGGAGAAGGAAACAGCCGAGTTACTTGTGCCCAGTGACCAGTAGTTCAGTGGCGACTGGACGTTTGCTGGACCCAAGAGGACTTCAAGAGACAATGACCTCTGTGGCTAAAGTTGCCCCACCAGGACCTTGGATGGAGGAGTTGCCCCAGGAAGGCCTCCATCGCCTGTACAGCATCTTCAGCATCCATGAGCATGTTCAGCATCCCCTGTATCAGGACCACTCTATAGAAGTCAAGGGCAAGGAGCCACTGACGCTGGAACTGGACTTAAAACTGCATTTCTTGTTGAGGAAACTGTTTCTTTGGACTTTGCCGGGCTTCTCGAACGACTCCCTGACAGAATTGGTCTCTCAAAGTAACTCTGAGTAACCACATTCCACTTTGACCAAACGTTTCTTGAAAACGTTTCTAGTTTCTGTGTGTCAAATTATTTGAATTTGCCAATGCTTGTTTGTGGTTAAGTGAAAAGTTTTGATTTATTGTTTCTTGTCAAATCTATATCTCTGGAACCCTAGAGTGGATCGTGTGGTGGTGTCCGTAAATTTATAAAAATATTTCTTTATTTTATATTGTGTCAGATTTCTTGAGTGTCAAGTTTCTTTCCTCTTCAATTGTGTATGTGCTGTTTAAATGCTTTACACTTGTTCCTTTGTTGAAGCCTGACTGCTCAAAGCCACAGCTACCCAGGGTTGAGCCAAGGTTTGACAAACGAAACCTGACTGGTCCTTAAGGGGTTCGTAGTGTATTACACAGTAAGGTCTCACAATCACGCCATATATTAAACTCCATTTCCTCACAACTACATTATAGTTAAAAAAAAAATTTATATGTTAATAAAACAAGCATTTGCAATGCAATAGGTCTCGCATTTACGCGAGTTAAAGCTATTGGCATTGTAAATGACAAAGCCTTTTATTTATGTTTTAAAAACCAAAACATAAATAAAAGGCATTGTCATTTTGAATGCCAATAGCTCAAACTCGCGTACATGCGAGACCTATTGCATTGCAAATGCTTGTTGTATATTGTTTTGCTGTTCAAATTATCGACAATGTTTAGGCAGGGGCATTAGGCTAGCAGTCATGACTCAGTGGTGGGCCACAATTCCAATAATGACTGGGGGGAGGAGGGGGAGGTGGGTAAGTGGGGACCGCGGTTTCCAGTAATTATTAATTGGGGTGTTCCCAAAAGTCAAAAGTTTAAAAACCATTGGAGGTATTTTGTACGTTTTACGCAATATCTCTTTTCTCACTGCAAGTATGAGGTTTTGCCTTTCTGAATGCTTTGTTGTTGGTGTTTTGAATGTAAAATGTAACTTTCGACTGCATGATGTGAATACAATGCTGCTTTTATAAAGAGGATTGTTTAAAAAGTCAAAAGTTGATTAAAGGACAAGCTAAGAAAAACACAGGAGTTGTCGGGGATTGAACCCAGGGCCTCATACATGCGAAGCATGCGCTCTACCACGGAGCTATATCCCCACTGGAAACAAACATGTGTCCGTGCTATCCCCTCACATTAGGAATCAAGCGTGTATCCGTGCTATCCGCTCACATTAGGAATCAAGCGTGTATCCGTGCTATCCCCTCACATTAGGAATCAAGCGTGTATCCGTGCTATCCCATCACATTAGGAATCAAGCGTGTATCCGTGCTATCCCATCACATTAGGAATGAGTGCATGGAAGTGGTAAGCACAACAAGAAGAAAGAGATTTTACATGCGGCTTTGGGAGGGCATGGAGAGAAAAGACAGGACACAATCGCTCCCATCAAGTCTGCACAGCGAGGGCTTCACCGCCTCTCCAGTGAAAACAAATAACCACTGTGAAAACTCAGGCTGGCGGCTGATTTAACCCCCTGCAGCCTTGTAAAGGGCAGTCTGGTTGAACCCCACCACCTCCCTCCCTCGGGTGCTACATTGTATAAGAGGGGGCAGAGAGCGAGCCCCGTGCATCACATGAAACTGAACTTAACAACTTTCTCACATTGATCCGGGTAGTTTAGGCCTGTTTACTAAGTTACGTGTGTCTATATATGGCAGGTGCATTCACGTCTTCATGTGCCAGTCCACCTGCCGCTGCATGTGCTTGTTTAAGCATGGCTGCATGCATGCATTTTTGAGCAATATTTAACTATATTAACGTAACGATGTGTACAATTTTTGGAAGGCTAAAATATTGCAAAAAATATATTGAAAGTTGGGTTTAGACAGATTTTAAGAGCTCTCAGAGCCTCCAGTCACGTACACGGTGTTTGGTGATATGTGACCCGACAACATTTACCTGTGCATCTGGTTTATATACCGCGAGAGAAAAGCATGTTCCCGAATCATTAGTAAACAGCCCATATAATATGATGCTGGCCTATCGTGGAACCGGCAGGTAATCCCTGCCTTAGCCCACGAAGCCCCAGCATTTTGAATATTAGGGACACGCCGAATCTTCTCGCAGCGCACCAATGAGATCAGGGCATTTGTGCAACACACCTGAAAACAGAGCACCCTCGACGCGCACCAGTGAGATCAGGGCATTTGTGCAACACACCTGAAAACAGAGCACCCTCGACGCGCACCAGTGAGATCAGGGCATTTGTGCAACTCACCAAGAAAACACCGAGCCCTCTCGCAGCGCACCACGAAGCTCCTAGCATCTGTGCAATAAACCAGGGAGCATAGAACCTCTTGGTAGGGCACTGCCGTGGGGATCGGGGCATTTGTGTAACACACACAGGGGAGTAAAATCTCTACATATACATATACCTGCCGTGCTCAGTTTTAAAGCTGAAAGCGGGCACCGCGCTCAGTATGAAAGTTTAAAATTTTAAAAAAAACGAGTTTGAGGGCGAAGCGCAGTGGCTGCAGATGCTTTCACCCCACAAAGGTGGGTCCGTCCTCTTTCTTTTTAACGGTGTCGTCGTACAAAGGAGCATTCCCTTCCGCCATGGCCTCCCGGTAACACAAACAGATCAACGAGAAACAGCCCTAAACAAATCCCAAGGACAGCCACAAGGCACCTCCTGAGCGCCTCGACACCAGCTTCAGCCCCTCGCAGCGCTGTGTTGGACCAGGTTAACACGCATGGACGCAGGAGCTGGGCGAGAGAGCCAAACTTCGAAGCAAAAGTTAAAGCAGCAACTCCCCGAGGTGCCCTGCCCAGGAAGGAGGAGCTGTCGCCGCCTAAGCTGCGGGGCGAGGGTAGTGTAAAGTAAACACCCCGCGTTTTTTCTCTGAACTGTGTGTTGTACTCCCTGCTTCCTTCCTGCCACACTTACCCACGGATATTTATAAAGACCTACATAATGAAGTGAGTGGCAACTTCTCTCAAACCTAATCTTTAATGAGAAGAAAAACCAGCGGTGGCGAGGTTGGGAAGGCGCCATTGTCCCGCTGCCTTGAAAGTGGGCGTGGCCTCTGAATGAAGCACGTCGTCCTGCATGAGTTTGGAGAAACTCAATAAAGAAAATAGAACAGGTCCGGTGCAACAACCTAGTAAAGGGGCCAATAGCCATGGGAGGAATGAAATGACGACATGGACCTACTAAGGAGGGGCTAACAAGCCTCATAATGAATCAAAAGCAAGCATTTACACACAAGCGAATGAAAAAGATGGGCGGGGTAGTGGGCGGAGCTTCCCCCGCTATACTGTATACAGCATCTCTCGAAGAGACAGCGCATGCGCTGCCTATGCGAGACCTAAAAAAGGATGAAATCATCTGCTTAGCTAGTGACAGTTATTTAGGAAAGTGTAGTTGCAAAATCAAAGAGCAGAATATGCAATAATATACTATTTTTGAAATATTAAAACTTGACTGCTTCTCAACACTCTGTTCTATTAAATGTTGAGTTGATTGTCAGTTTTGATCACATAGGTTTCCAGCTCAAAGGTTGTTATAACAATACAGTGGTGGGGAGGAAGGAATATAAGCAAAGATCTGCTAAACAAATGACAATATGGGACAAAAGTGCAATTCCAGATTTGTTGGGTTTTACTTGGGAGGTTTACTCTCAGCTTAGCTGTTGGTGGATTAAAGAGATTTGTCCATATTTTTGTCATAAATGTCAAACCCACTGGGTACTAAGGGCCTGATTATGAGTGGACCGCCGAACCCTTGGTGGTGGTGTGGTGGCGGCCTTTGGCGGACCGCCGCATCAGTGGTCCGACTGCCGTATTACAAATACGGCGGTCAGACCATTTTGGGATCGCTGCAACAGCCTGGGAACAGCGTTCCCTGGCAGTGGTGCTGCGGTCTGGGGAAGCAATATGCTTGGCGGTGCCGCTGTGGCACCGCCAAGCATATTCAGAGTTTCCCCACCATCAGCCTTTTCATGGTGATTGGCCCGCCATGAAAAGGCTGGCGGTGGGGAAACAAAGGGGGCCCTACTCTCCTAATCTGGCGGGCGGCCGGCGATCGACTTTGGCGGTGTGGGAGCAGGGCGGTGGCATGCCGCCCTGCACCACCAAAGTATCAGCCCCTAAGAGTGGCAACTGGGATAGAGCAAAAGGAAACTTCAAGTCTTCCGCAACAGTTCGATTTCCAGCTATTTTCTTAGATGTGGTTGTAGAACAGATTAGTAGTCCCATTTATTAACTGAGTCTTGCTGTCATCCGTGATAACACGCAGGGTGAATGGTTTTCAGAGACAAATTCTCTCCTCTCTGAACTCCAGGCAAGTGCACGAGAGGCGAAATGATCATTCAGAGAGATGTCCACAGAATTTGCAATTTTTGCCTGTGTCTTTGAACTGCCAAGGGAGGAGTATGTTCTTCGATGGTATTAAAACGAATCGATATTGTAAAAATCTAGGGGCATATTAGCAAGGGCTTTATCGCTGCTTTAGCGGCACTTTTTGCCGCTACCGCAGCGATTTTTTTATCGCCCTATCAGCAAGCTGTCGCTAACAGGCGTTAGCGACAGCTTTCTGGCGATAGCGGCCGGTTTTCCCATCGCCTTGCATGCCAGCGATAATTATCGCTAATGACATGCAAGGTAGGCGTTCCCAACTAAAAGCGACTGAAAACAGTCGCTAACACAACTTCCCCTATCAGCAAGGCAGGCGAAGCGATAAAAAAAGTCACGCTAAGCGCGATTATCGCTAGAATTTAACACCTGCTAAAAACATGACTTACCTGTTTGTTCAATGGGAGGTGGATTGTCAGGCTAAGTCCACCATGGCGTTAATGCGTGAATATCGCTGGATTTCCAGCGATGTTCACGCATTTCGCCACTATTGCTGGATATTGTATCACATTGGAGATAAACCTTGCTAATAGCATGTTATCTCCGCGATAATATCCAGCGATAGGCGGCGTTAAAAAAAAACGCGCTATGCGCGGTTTGCGATAATTTTCGCTAGTTGTTGCTAATATGCCCCCTAATTTTTAGTATAAAAAAATGGCTTATGCAGGACCCCTTATAATCTTACACTTTTGTAAGAGTTAATAAAGGACCATGCATGGGAGCGCATACTGAAGGCAGTTTTGTCCTCAATGAACTATACTCTTTTAGCCATACAGTTAGCAGCTTTTTAGGGTCGAGCCTGCGAGAGAACATGCACTAGTGCATGAGTCTCACTTGTGAGATACTATTGTTACCAAAAAGGGCTTGGAGTCTGCCAGTTGATTACCATGTGTTGGCTTGTGTGGCACTCTTCTCTACAGCCTCATAATGAGTCCAAGACAGGCCTAACATCATTTTTTTCTACTTTTAGTGCCCTGAAAACAGTAGGGGTTGTGACTGGCAAATACGTCCCAAGCAGGACAAACAAAATTGCAAAGATTTATTTCCTATAGTTAACTTTCTTTTATTTTGCCAAGTCATCTTTTCTCACTTTACACTCATGTTTTCTTATGTGTTTGCTGGTGGAAGTTGTTCTCAAAAGATGAGGATTATGTTATTGCAAAGCGACATTGTTTCTTTCTTATGTGTAATTTCTGAAATGATGCTTTAATGCAAAATCATGCAGTACACGCCAATCCACACCATTCTAATCCCCCACTCCAATCCACCCCACCTAACCCCACACCAATCCCCCACTCAATCCAATGCACCCCAGATCAATCCGATCCACCCCACTCCAAAGCAAACCACGCACCCCAATCCACTCCAATCCCCCACCCTTGAATCCTTCCAACCCACTCCAATTTTCCCTCTCCAATCCAAAACAATCTGCCCACTCCAATCTTCCACACTCCAGTCTGCCACACTCAAATCCAAAACAATCTGCCCCACTCCAAAACAATCTGCCCCACTCCAATCCAAAACAATCTGCCCCACTCCAATCCAAAACAATCTGCCCACTCCAATCCAAAGCAATCTACCACAGTCCAATCCAAAACAATCTGCCCCACTCCAATGTAAAACAATCTGCCCCACTCTAATCTGCCCACTCCAATCTGCCCCACTCCAATCCAAAATATCTGCTCCACTCCAATCCAAAACAATCTGCTCCACTCCAATCTGCCTCACTCCAATCCAAAACAATCTGCCCCACTCCAATCTGCCCCACTCCAATCCAAAACAATCTGCCCCACTCCAATCCAAAACAATCTGCCCCACTCAATCCAAACCAATCTGCCCCACTCCAATCTGCCCAACTCCAAACCAAAACAATTTGCCCCACTCCAATCTGCACCACTCTAGTCCACCCCACTCCAATCTACCCCACTTCAATCCAAAACAATCTGCCTACTCCAGTGTGCCCCACTCCAATCTGCCCAATTCCAATACAAAACAATCTGCCCCACTCCAATCTGCCCCACTCCAGCATGTCCCACTCCAATCTTCCTCACTCCAATCCAAAAAACAATCCACCCCACTCCAAATCAAAACAATCTGCCTGACTCCAATCTGCACCACTCTTATCCACCCCACTCCAATCTACCCCACTTCAATCCAAAGCAATCTGGCCACTCCAATTTGCCCACTCCAATCTGTCCCACTGAAATCTGCCCCACTCCAATCTGCCCAACTCCAATCTGCCCAACTCCAATCCAAAACAATCTGCCCCACTCCAGTCTGCCCCACTCCAGTCTGTCCCACTCTAATATGCCCCACTCCAATCCAAAAGAGGCTGACCCACTCTAATCCACCCCACTCCAATCTGTCCCACTCCAGTTCAATCCAATCTACCCCACTGCCATCCAATCCACCTCACTCCCTCCCCAAACGAACCCACTCCACTCCACTCCAATTCAATCCACCACAATCAACCCTACTCCAATCCAAAACAATCAGCCCCTCTCCAATCTGCCCCACACCAATCTGCCCCACTCCAATACAAAACAATCTGCCCCACTCAATCCAAAATGATCTGCCCCACTTCAATCCAAAACAATCTGCCACACTCCAATCCAAAACAATCCGCCCCACTCCAATCTGCCCCACTGCAATTCAAAACAATCTGCCCCACTCCAGTCTGCCCCACTCCAGTCTGTCCCACTCCAATATGCCCCACTCCAATCCAAAAGAGGCTGACCCACTCTAATCCACCCCACTCCAATCTGTCCCACTCCAGTTCAATCCAATCTACCTCACTCCAATCCAATCCACCTCACTCCCTCCCCAAACGAACCCACTCCACTCCACTCCAATCCAATCCACCACAATCGACCCTACTCCAATCCAAAACAATCAGCCCCTCTCCAATCTGCCCCACACCAATCTGCCCCACTCCAATCCAAAACAATCTGCCCCACTCAATCCAAAATGATCTGCCCCACTTCAATCCAAAACAATCTGCCACACTCCAATCCAAAACAATCCGCCCCACTCCAATCAGCCCCACTCTAATTCAAAACAATCTGCCCACTGCAATCCACCTCACCCCAATTCAATCCACCCACTCTAATCCAATCCACCCCACACCAATCAAATCCACCCCAATCCAATTCACCCCACCGCAATCAGTTCACCCAACCCCAAATCTAATCCACCTCAATCTAATCCACCCCAACCCAATCCACCTCAGTCCAATCCAATCCACCCCACTGCAATTCAATTTACTCTACTCCAATCTATCCCAGTCCCCACCCCATGCCAATCCAATCCATCCAACTCCAATTCACCCTACTCCATTCCACCCCACTCCATTCCACCATACTCCATTCCACCCCACTCCATTCCACCATACTCCATTCCACCCCACTCCTGTCCACCCCACTCTAATCCACCCCACTCCACTCCACCCCACTCCATTCCACCCCACCCCAATCGAATCTACCCCACTCCATTTCAATACACCCCACCCCAATCCAATCCACCCCATCTAGTACACCCCTCTCCAATGTACCCCACTCCACTGCAGTCCAATACACCCCACTTTTCTCCAAACTACCCCACTCTCCCCAATCAAATCCATCCCACCCCAGTTCAGTCCACCCAACTCAGTCCAATCCATCCAGCCCTCCACACTCCAATCCACCTTACTCCAATCCAATCCACCCCATCCCACCCCACTCAATCCACCACACTCCAATCCAATCCACTCCGCTCCAGTCCAGTCGAGTCCAATCCACCCCCTCCACTTCACTCTAATTCACCTCACTCCAAACCACCCTATTCTAATCCAATCCATCTCACACCAAACCATTCTAATCCACCCCATGCCAATCCAATCCACCTCTCCCCATTTTAATCCACCCCACCCCACCCCACTCCAATCCACCCCATCCGGTCCACCCACTCCAATCCATCCCACTCCAGTCAATCCAACCCACTCTACCCCAATCCAATTCAACCAAATCGACTCCAGTCCAATCAACCCCACTACCTCCATCCACTCCAACCCACTCCACCCTATTCCTCCCCATTAAACCCCACTCCACTTCACTCTATGCCGCTCCACTCTACGCCACTCCACTCTACGGTGCTGCTCTATAACACTGCACCCTACAACACTCTCCTCTACTCAACTCTATGGCACTCTACTCGTCTACTCCACTCTACAACACTCTACTCCAACAAATCCAGTCTACAACACTCTACTCCTCCCACTCCACTCTAGGACACTCCACGCCACTAACCTTTAGCCATGCTGGAGAGCAGCGACACTTGTGTACAACAAGCAAAAAACACATTGCCAAAGCCAATAGCTCTTGTATAGGCGAGAACTATTGGCTTTGCCAATGCTTGTTCAAATGAGCAGTGGCGAGTTGGACCCTGCCACAAGTCTTGCAAGTGTAAATGTTTTAATGAGGGGGTTAGAAGCTCAAGCCATTAATTTGTCCCAGGCCAGGTGGTATTCAAAATTTTCCAGCTTCTGTTTTGAGGAGGAAAGAATGTCATGAATGTTCAAAGACGGGCAGAACTAATCCCACTAAAATGGCCGTCCCAAGATGGTGGTCAGTCCATTGGACACTATTGGCTTTTCCAAAAACAAGGTGCCACAGAGTTTCTTCTTGTGTTGTCAGTTTCTGTTTCAATCATGTATAAGGCAGCACTACATATTTTGTTCCCTGATTTTTCTTTGCACTCAACTCCCACTTCCTGTTCTTTTTTGTCCCTGTTTTTTTCTTCTATTAAGTTGGATCATCGTTTTTGTGGATCATCTTTTGGCTGCGGCGTTCTGTATGGTCTGTATTCGGAGTAGGTGAGCTGCAATCCTTGCTTAGAGAGCCTTACCGTAGTCCGGTCGGCTGGAGATGAGGGCCTGGGTGACAGTGCGTCTTGAGCTTTGGGGCAGTCATTTGAATATCTTATGAAGCATGCAGAGGATGAAGAAGCAGGAGGAGGAGACGGAGATGAATGTTGTCCAGAATGATGCCTAGGTTCCTAGTGTGGTTAGTGGGAGTAGGAGTAGGTCCGAGTTCTGAGAGCCACCAAGATGCTCTATGGGGAGCTTTTATTTCTCAAAATCAGTACCTCTTCTTGTCTGTGTTGAGCATCAGGCTTTTGTCCTTCATCCAGTTGGTGAAGTCTGTCATGCAGTTGTGGAAGTTGGTCTTGGTGTTGGTGGTGTCTTGAGAGGAAGAGGATGAGTTGTGTGTCATCGGGGTAGGATATGATGTTGAGTTCGTTGGTTTTGGTGATGCTGGCCAGACATGTCATATAAGTGAAGAGGGTGGGGCTGAGCACAGCCGGACTGGGAACCCAAAGCAGACCTGGCAATATTCTCGGACCAGCCCCTGGGGAAGCACTGCCTGGCCCAAGGAAGCTGGAAACGCTTGATTGTTGCTTTTGTTATTGGAGGGCGATATTGCAGCATTGCTTCAAAACCAACTCCCAGTAACAAAACCGGGCCCCACTGCTGCAAAACTGCCCCCCACCCTTCCAGCCTCCTGGGGAAATGCCCTATGCCCAGACATCCAGTCCGGCCCTGGGGCTGAGCGACGATTCTTGGGAAACTCCACATATGATTTTCGTGGCTTCGGAGGTGAAGAGAGGAAGGCAGACTTTTTGCGTTCTTCCAGTGAGGAGAGAGGCGATCCATCTGAGAGCGACTCCTTAGCTGCAGCCTTATGATGAGTGCGTGATGGGAGACTGTATCGAAGCCGGCTGCCAAGAGGTCTAGAAGGATCAGAGCTGCAGTCTCGCCTCTGTTGAGTAGGGCTCGGATGTCATCGGTAGCAGCAATAAGAGCTGTCTCGGCTGTGGGTGCTGCGGAATCCGGATTTGGAGGAGTGGAGTAGGAGGTTCCAATTTCAGATGTGAGGAGAGTTGTTGGTTGATGGCTTTTTCTAATACTTTGGCCAGAGACGGGAGAAGGGAGATCAGCTGGTAGTTGTTGAGTTCGCTGGGGTCTGCCGATGGTTTCTTTAGTAGGGCGCTGACTTCTGCATTTTTCCAGTCCTCTGGGAAGGTGGCTGGGGCAATTGAGGTGTTGAACAAGGTGGTGAGTATGTGGCTGATTCTGACTTTGCCAAGGCTGAAGATGTGGTGAGGGCAAGGGTTGGTCGGGGCCCCGGAGTATACTGAGTTCATGATGGAGGCGGAGTCCTGTGGGGCGAGCTGGCTCCATTTGGTTAGTTGGATGTCTGTGGTGGTAGCTGGGTCGTTGTGTTGCTTGAAGAAGTTGGTGGCCTTGGGCTGGGGTTTGATGTTTCTGTAAACTTGTCATGGAAGAAGTTTGCAAGGTCGTCGCAGAGTTCCTGTGATTGGGTAATGTTGTTTGTTGCAGCTGAGGGGTTAGAGAATTCTTTGACAATGTTGAAGAGTTCTTTGCTGTTATTGGAGCTTGATTTGATGAGTAAGGCTAAGGCCTTTTTCTTCGATTTTCTAGACTGTCTGTGGTAGATGTTGAGGGATGTCTTGAAGGCGGTCTTGTCGGTCATGTCCAACTGGTGCGCAACCTCCTTTCCAATGTCATTTTGCGGTTCTGGGGTCCTCTGTGTACCAGCTAGCCTGCTTAGTGGACCTTCTATGGGTGTTGTTGCCGATGAGAACAACGCTGTTGGTGCAGTTGGTAATTCAATTGTTGACTTTTCTGACGTTCTGTGTCGATGTTGGAAAGTTTTCTTAGAGGACAGCAAGAAGAACGCAAGGGAAATAAACAAAGATAACTTTGCTTGACCGTGTGCTTCAGAAATAATGAACAGTGAACATGCAGAAGGAGACATCCCTTTTGAACAAGTTGGCGTTGTGGCGTACCTGAGGCTTACTTAACATAAGCCAGGAAAATGTACTTCTAGACATCATAGAAAAAGTATTTCAAAGGCAATAATCCCATTTCAGTTTGCACATTTAAATTCAAGAGTAAATGTACATTCTGCACGTTATTAATAATGCACAAAAATATTAAGTGCACAAAAACTCGAACAGCATAATTACCCATAATTTTGCATAATTACACACAAGCAAATTACAAAGATTTTGAACAACAATACTCTGGAGGAGTTTGGGGCCTTGCTTGTATCTCCAATACTGTTGTTATCTTCAATTAAGGTTTACTGCAATTGACAAGGGAGGTTTCCCCCATTGTAGGTGTTTGATCCAAGCTGCGACCCTCTAAATGAGGCCCTTGTACCTCTCACGTGTATTATCCTGTGCAGGGAGGCTATTGGGAGAGCTCGCCCTTCGCTTGGGCAATCGAGGAGGGCTCTGAGCAGACCTTGTCAGTTCTCTATCTGATTCAGTATTAACATCCACTTTACAGATTGCCAGGGATGCTAAGGCAACTCATTTCCATCTTTGCAGTGTGTCCAAAATTAATCACTTTTAAACGTTGAAGGCTGCAAATCGTGTGCCATTGATTCAGGCAGAGGATTGCTGGATTGCTCTGCTTTATAGCTGAATAGGACTCAATATAACTTGTGCAAGTTACCTGCAATACAAAAGTGCTCAGCTAGAATTGGGTTTTATTAAAAAAATATTTTAAAAAGTGTCAGAATCCGGAAGGAGTCTTTATTGATTCCCTATTGTGCAATTAATTCAGTTACTTGTTGAGGAGCATGATTTGGGAGCCAGTCTAACTACTGGGTCCAAATTATGAAACCTTTCTTCAAATGTAAGTATTGTGCTTGAAATCTGCAATCTTCTTTTGAGCCACAGCTGAATTGCCCAGATGGAAAGTGCACCAGAGGTGGTGGTTTCTTAATTGGCGTCACTGGACACAGCCTCTAGAACGCTCTGCCATCACGTTTATTAATCCTCCACTGATTATATTCTGTGAAATTTATACTTAAACCACCTTGAAATCTATTTGGGTAAATGGACGAATCGGTGTTTTATTTCTTGTTGGACAGCTACGATTTAATGTATGTACTGTGTCACCATATTATTGTTATGTTAGTTTTCTGCGCGCCTTGAAACTTTAATTTCAGGCACTTTGTGCTTGTTATTCAACGAAAACAAACAACCAAACAAAATGGAGACTTGCTCAATAAAGACCCTGTAGGAGTGTGATCTGTTCTTGTCACTAAAACGAACAGTGAGTTAAAAAAAAGATTACATTCGATAGAACAAACCTGTGAGAAAGAGATCGGTATCTAAATGTATTGATTCTGTAACATTTGGGGCATTATCATTCTTTGGACTGATGTTTAATAGAGAGCAGAAATACTTTCTATTAGAGGCTAACCCTAAGATTTGAGAAAAAGATTAACAGTGCAACGGGATTACTAATAACTAGGTAATACCACAATGTTACCATTAATGAATAAATAAGGCTGGATAAAAAACATATCCAGAAGGAGGATTTACGCATTTTTAGACAAATGTGAGTCAAATTTATATTTAATTCCTTTCGAGTTCCTTACTCTGTGCATCTGGGCAATGGGCATACAAACATATACCCAGCGGCGGCCAGCACAGGTAAACGCGGCGGGGCTGGGAGGGAGGGTGAGAAGTCGACAGATGACGGAATAGGTATAATTAAATAAATTAATACCTATTCCGTCGTCTGTCGGCTTCCCCCCCCCCCCGGCGCGGCCCATCGCGCCACACCGGGCTTACCTGTGCCGGCCGCCGCTGCTATACTCCAATTACCATACATACTGGAAATCCGCTTTTTGCGGCAAACACCACACCCCCACAATTTTCCCCGGAAATGTCAGCAGCTCAAACCTGCCAAAAATCACAGAGGGCAAAATGGCTGGAGAAATTTAGGACATTTGATATAAAATGCCCCAAATTCACAGGATCTACCCCACTTTACAGTGATGAACTCGAAACAGGGGCGGCTCCTCCATTTGAGCAGAGGAGCGTTGACCCACAAAGAAACGCCCCAGGCCAGAGCTGAAAAATAAGATGGTAACAAAGTTTAATTATTACTATTTTATTTTTCAGCAACCAACCCATCCCGAACCAAGTGTCAGGACAGGGCGGGGCCATTGCTGCTGAGTGGCAGCAAGGAGCTGTGTGCTTAAGTTTAAAATGTGCATGTCTCTTTGGCCAGGCTACTTGCGAAGGCCAGCCAGACATGCGCATTTGAAACTTCTCTAATCTAGCTGTCTTAGACAGCTGAGTTAGAGAAAGTGCAGGCCTCCAGCGCTCTTAAGAGCGCTGAGAGAGGCCACTCCCTCCAATCCTGGCACTTCTCTAATGCTGGTTACCAGCATGAGAGCAGCGCCAGGATTGGTTAGGGGAGTTGGCTGGCTGGGTCCTGCTTCGGAGCCTGCCTCGAAGAGAGAAGACCGATCGAGAAGGACGCTGCGTCACACAGGAAGTTAAGTGTAATATATATATATATAGCAGATGCCGCTCTTCGTAACTTCCTTTCACACGGAAAAGGACGGAACACAAACCCAACTTCGTGCGTGAAATAATTTATTGCTCACAACACCATAATCGCCCTGACGCGTTTCGGCCTGAGACGGCCTTGATCACATGACGATATATATATATTCTGTGCCACCTGCCCCACCACCCTCAGTACATGCCAGCCACTATATAATAGCAAAACACACAAGATGATGGACGGAATGTTGCACATTGGCAAAACATTCACCCCCAGTCACAGATCTGGGTTTAATCCATCGTTATTTTGCTCACCACGCCACCCCAGTTCAGACATGGCCATATGCAAATCAGTCTTGACCCTGTGCCTCATGGGAACAGTCCAGCCCGAACTGCCAAGCCATGTCTTCCCTGGACCGGAATCAAGCATCCTAGGACCGGTTTCTGGCTATCAGCCGTCATCAGCCAGGATAGCTTGACTCCAGTGGCGTAGTGAGCACGGGACCCACGTCTGGGCATACCCTTCCCACATAGGGCGAACAGCAAAACACACAAGATGATGGACGGAATGTTGCACATTGGCAAAACATTCACCCCCAGTCACAGATCTGGGTTTAATCCATCGTTATTTTGCTCACCACGCCACCCCAGTTCAGACATGGCCATATGCAAATCAGTCTTGACCCTGTGCCTCATGGGAACAGTCCAGCCCGAACTGCCAAGCCATGTCTTCCCTGGACCGGAATCAAGCATCCTAGGACCGGTTTCTGGCTATCAGCCGTCATCAGCCAGGATAGCTTGACTCCAGTGGCGTAGTGAGCACGGGACCCACGTCTGGGCATACCCTTCCCACATAGGGCGAACAGCAAAACACACAAGATGATGGACGGAATGTTGCACATTGGCAAAACATTCACCCCCAGTCACAGATCTGGGTTTAATCCATCGTTATTTTGCTCACCACGCCACCCCAGTTCAGACATGGCCATATGCAAATCAGTCTTGACCCTGTGCCTCATGGGAACAGTCCAGCCCGAACTGTCAAGCCATGTCTTCCCTGGACCGGAATCAAGCATCCTAGGACCGGTTTCTGGCTATCAGCCGTCATCAGCCAGGATAGCTTGACTCCAGTGGCGTAGTGAGCACGGGACCCACGTCTGGGCATACCCTTCCCACATAGGGCGAACAGCTTGTTTCCAGTCCAGGGAGGACCTGGCTTGGCAGTTCGGGCTGGGCTGTTCCCATGAGGCACAGGGTCAAGACTGATTTGCATATGGCTGGGTTCAAACTGGAATGGCATGGTGAGCAAAAAAACGATGGATTTAGGCCCAGATCTCTGTACTGGGGTGAATGTATGACATTGTTCTGCATTCTGTCCATCAACTGTTGTTTTTGCATTTGTCACCCCGAGTGGGACGGGTATGCCCAGACGTGGGTCCCGTGCTCTCCATGCCACTGGAATCAAGCTATCCTGGCTGAAGAGGGGTGAAACCCCGAAACCGGTCCTAGGATGCTTGTTTCCAGTCCAGGGAGGACCTGGCTTGGCAGTTCGGGCTGGGCTGTTCCCATGAGGCACAGGGTCAAGACTGATTTGCATATGGCTGGGTTCAAACTGGAATGGCATGGTGAGCAAAAAAACGATGGATTTAGGCCCAGATCTCTGTACTGGGGTGAATGTATGACATTGTTCTGCATTCTGTCCATCAACTGTTGTTTTTGCATTAGCCACTATATAATAGACAACACTAAGGGGCATATTATCAAGCGGCAGCGATAATTATCGCTGGCCGCTCTTAGCGTGAAAATGTTTATCGCCGGCTATCGCTGGCAATTATCGCCATGCTATCGCTGTATCAACAACGCATAGCGCAATGGCGATAATTTTCCAGCAATAGCGGTGTTTTCCATGGAACATCGCTGGTTTTTCAGCGATGTTCCATGGAAAACGGCGATAACCTTGCTGATACGACCCTGTGGTCGTATCAGCATAATCCACCTCCCATATTAGGTATGCCTTAGTCTGGAATTTAACAGACGTTAAATTCCAGCGTTAAGGCTCAGTTAGCGCGAAAAAAGTCAGTGCTAAACCGGACGGGGCTTCGTTGTAAATACAGCGAACCACCGTTAGCGATATTTTATTATGTAGTTGTAAGGGGAATGCCTACCTTACATCTCATTAGCGATGCGAGGCGATAGGAAACCGGGCGCTAAGGCAGGGAAACACGCGCTAGCGTGTCCTTGTTAATGAAGCGATAAAATTATCCTTGATAATATGCCCCTAACTTAGGGTCACTGTTTGCGCTAGGCTTGTAAGGAACCTGCATCTCTAGCATAAAGCACAGAGCATGAAGGGGCAAAAATAAATCATCCATTCTCGTGCATTTATATATCAGTCTTCACACTATCATTCATCCATCCATCATCACTCTCATTAATTCGTGTAACATGACCCTTTTTCGTCCCTCCATACAGTCATTCATGCATTAGTCTGAACACTGTCGTGCAAACACGAATTGAACCACATTCACTCTCATGAATCCACCCTTACACCCGCATCCACCCTCTGTCACGTGCTCCCCCTTCAGCCATAGATGCATGCACACCTCACCCAGCAGCAGGCAGCACATTCACTCTTTCATGAGTCCACCCTTACACCCGCATCCACCCTCTGTCACGTGCTCCCCCTTCAGCCATAGATGCACGCACACCTCACCCAGCAGCAAGGCAGCACATTCACTCTTTCATGAGTCCACCCTTACACCCGCATCCACCCTCTGTCACGTGCTCCCCCTTCAGCCATAGATGCACGCACACCTCACCCAGCAGCAAGGCAGCACATTCACTCTTTCATGAGTCCACCCTTACACCCGCATCCATCCTCTGTCACGTGCTCCCCCTTCAGCCATAGATGCACACACTCACCCAGCAGCAAGGCAGCACATTCACTCTTTCATGAGTCCACCCTTACACCCGCAACCACCCTCTGTCACGTGCTCCCCCTTCAGCCATAGATGCACGCACACCTCACCCAGCAGCAAGGCAGCACATTCACTCTTTCATGAGTCCACCCTTACACCCGCATCCACCCTCTGTCACGTGCTCCCCCTTCAGCCATAGATGCACGCACACACTCACCCAGCAGCAAGGCAGCACATTCACTTTTTCATGAGTCCACCCTTACACCCGCATCCATCCTCTGTCACGTGCTCCCTCTTCAGCCATAGATGCACGCACACACTCACCCAGCAGCAAGGCAGCACATTCACTCTTTCATGAATCCACCCTTACACCAGTATCCACCCTCTGTCACGTGCTCCCTCTTCAGCCATAGATGCACGCACACCTCACCCAGCAGCAAGGCAGCACATTCACTCTTTCATGAATCCACCCTTACACCAGTATCCACCCTCTGTCACGTGCTCCCTCTTCAGCCATAGATGCACGCACACCTCACCCAGCAGCAAGGCAGCACATTCAGTCTTTCATGAATCCACCCTTACACCAGTATCCACCCTCTGTCACGTGCTCCCCCTTCAGCCATAGATGCACGCACACCTCACCCAGCAGCAAGGCAGCACATTCAGTCTTTCATGAATCCACCCTTACACCAGTATCCACCCTCTGTCACGTGCTCCCCCTTCAGCCATAGATGCACGCACACCTCACCCAGCAGCAAGGCAGCACATTCACTCTTTCTTGAATCCACCCTTACACCAGTATCCACCCTCTGTCACGTGCTCCCTCTTCAGCCATAGATGCACGCACACCTCACCCAGCAGCAAGGCAGCACATTCAGTCTTTCATGAATCCACCCTTACACCAGTATCCACCCTCTGTCACGTGCTCCCCTTCAGCCATAGATGCACGCACACCTCACCCAGCAGCAAGGCAGCACATTCAGTCTTTCATGAATCCACCCTTACACCAGTATCCACCCTCTGTCACGTGCTCCCCCTTCAGCCATAGATGCACGCACACCTCACCCAGCAGCAAGGCAGCACATTCAGTCTTTCATGAATCCACCCTTACACCAGTATCCACCCTCTGTCACGTGCTCCCCCTTCAGCCATAGATGCACGCACACCTCACCCAGCAGCAAGGCAGCACATTCAGTCTTTCATGAATCCACCCTTACACCAGTATCCACCCTCTGTCACGTGCTCCCCCTTCAGCCACAGATGCACGCACACCTCACCCAGCAGCAAGGCAGCACATTCAGTCTTTCATGAATCCACCTTTACACCCGCATCCACCCTCTGTCACGTGCTCCCCCTTCAGCCATAGATGCACGCACACCTCACCCAGCAGCAAGGCAGCACATTCAGTCTTTCATGAATCCACCCTTACACCAGTATCCACCCTCTGTCACGTGCTCCCCCTTCAGCCATAGATGCACGCACACCTCACCCAGCAGCAAGGCAGCACATTCACTCTTTCTTGAATCCACCCTTACACCAGTATCCACCCTCTGTCACGTGCTCCCTCTTCAGCCATAGATGCACGCACACCTCACCCAGCAGCAAGGCAGCACGTTCAGTCTTTCATGAATCCACCCTTACACCAGTATCCACCCTCTGTCACGTGCTCCCCCTTCAGCCATAGATGCACGCACACCTCACCCAGCAGCAAGGCAGCACGTTCAGTCTTTCATGAATCCACCCTTACACCAGTATCCACCCTCTGTCACGTGCTCCCCCTTCAGCCATAGATGCACGCACACCTCACCCAGCTGCAAGGCAGCACATTCAGTCTTTCATGAATCCACCCTTACACCAGTATCCACCCTCTGTCACGTGCTCCCCCTTCAGCCATAGATGCACGCACACCTCACCCAGCAGCAAGGCAGCACATTCAGTCTTTCATGAATCCACCCTTACACCAGTATCCACCCTCTGTCACGTGCTCCCCCTTCAGCCATAGATGCACGCACACCTCACCCAGCAGCAAGGCAGCACATTCAGTCTTTCATGAATCCACCCTTACACCAGTATCCACCCTCTGTCACGTGCTCCCCCTTCAGCCATAGATGCACGCACACCTCACCCAGCAGCAAGGCAGCACATTCAGTCTTTCATGAATCCACCCTTACACCAGTATCCACCCTCTGTCACGTGCTCCCCTTCAGCCATAGATGCACGCACACCTCACCCAGCAGCAAGGCAGCACATTCAGTCTTTCATGAATCCACCCTTACACCAGTATCCACCCTCTGTCACTTGCTCCCCCTTCAGCCATAGATGCACGCACACCTCACCCAGCAGCAAGGCAGCACATTCAGTCTTTCATGAATCCACCCTTACACCAGTATCCACCCTCTGTCACGTGCTCCCCCTTCAGCCATAGATGCACGCACACCTCACCCAGCAGCAAGGCAGCACATTCAGTCTTTCATGAATCCACCCTTACACCAGTATCCACCCTCTGTCACGTGCTCCCCTTCAGCCACAGATGCACGCACACCTCACCCAGCAGCAAGGCAGCACATTCAGTCTTTCATGAATCCACCCTTACACCAGTATCCACCCTCTGTCACGTGCTCCCCCTTCAGCCATAGATGCACGCACACCTCACCCAGCTGCAAGGCAGCACATTCAGTCTTTCATGAATCCACCCTTACACCAGTATCCACCCTCTGTCACGTGCTCCCCTTCAGCCATAGATGCACGCACACCTCACCCAGCAGCAAGGCAGCACATTCAGTCTTTCATGAATCCACCCTTACACCAGTATCCACCCTCTGTCACGTGCTCCCCCTTCAGCCATAGATGCACGCACACCTCACCCAGCAGCAAGGCAGCACATTCAGTCTTTCATGAATCCACCCTTACACCAGTATCCACCCTCTGTCACGTGCTCCCCCTTCAGCCATAGATGCACGCACACCTCACCCAGCAGCAAGGCAGCACATTCAGTCTTTCATGAATCCACCCTTACACCAGTATCCACCCTCTGTCACGTGCTCCCCCTTCAGCCATAGATGCACGCACACCTCACCCAGCAGCAAGGCAGCACATTCAGTCTTTCATGAATCCACCCCTACACCAGTATCCACCCTCTGTCACGTGCTCCCCCTTCAGCCATAGATGCACGCACACCTCACCCAGCAGCAAGGCAGCACATTCAGTCTTTCATGAATCCACCCTTACACCAGTATCCACCCTCTGTCACGTGCTCCCCCTTCAGCCATAGATGCACGCACACCTCACCCAGCAGCAAGGCAGCACATTCAGTCTTTCATGAATCCACCCTTACACCAGTATCCACCCTCTGTCACGTGCTCCCCCTTCAGCCACAGATGCACGCACACCTCACCCAGCAGCAAGGCAGCACATTCAGTCTTTCATGAATCCACCTTTACACCCGCATCCACCCTCTGTCACGTGCTCCCCCTTCAGCCATAGATGCACGCACACCTCACCCAGCAGCAAGGCAGCACATTCAGTCTTTCATGAATCCACCCTTACACCAGTATCCACCCTCTGTCACGTGCTCCCCCTTCAGCCATAGATGCACACCTCACCCAGCAGCAAGGCAGCACATTCACTAATGTAAAACCAGACCTAGTGGTTTTGTCAGCGGTGCTTCTGTTATGTTTTGGGTTTCCCCCCGAACTCCTGCAGAACTACTCTTGCATAGAAAGAGCGCGCAGACTGGAAATGTGCAAGCGTAGCATGCTGCCAGCAGATGGCGACATTGCACCATATTACGATTGCTTTTCGATTTTATAAGTATAATACAAAACAACTCGGACTGTTATTTCTGTTATTTCGTTCTCCTCATTCTGGAAGAAAAAAAAAGTGTTTGTGATAGTACCAGTTAACTGCCTCAATAGCCCGCTAGCTTTCCAACATTTTACCGTCATCCTGCTAATTACTGTTAACGAAGATTATGAGTTGTTTCACCTGAAATGGGGAATAGCATGCTGACCGGGTAATATCGGGTCCAATTCCGCATGTTTATTCCCCATGCTTCTGGGGGCTTTTTCCCTTACCCGTGGGTGGGCAGACGGGAGCCAGAAGGAGGGCAGGCATTTCTTTTTATTCATTTTGGGAGAACGTCTCCTGCCCTACATGCTGAAGGAGTCACGGTAAACAGCAGCCAGCGGCGGCTCCTCCACTAGGGCGGAGGAGCGTCGCCTCACTGCTTTCTCGCAGTGCGAGAAGCAGAAACATAAAATGGTAAAACTACCATTTTATGTTTCTGCTTCTCGCACTGCGAGAAAGCAGAAATGTTTGGTTACGGGCGGGCGGATGGGCGGGTCTGCTCTACGAGCAGGGCTGCGCAGGGGAGGAGTGGTGTGACCAGGGCCGGTCCTAGAACTTCTGTGGCCCCGGGCGAAAGGGAAGATGTGAGGCCCCTCTAATTTGCATGTAACATCCAGTCGCGGCCGGCATGACTCGCGGGTGGAGGGTCTCGCGGGGGTTCGCGCGCGGGGGGGGTTAATTTAAAAATAAAATAAACTTACCTACCCGGGCCTCGCGTCGTCTCTGCTCCTGACCTGCTCTCCTGCAGGAACAGGAAGCAGGCAGCCTCCCTCCTCTAAGCCAAACACAACGCTGCAATGGCAGCATTGTGATTGGTCAGGACGCCGACCAGCCAGGCGCCTATGGGGAGGCCATTTTCTCCATGTAGGCTGCATTGCAGGCTACATGGAGAAAGGCCAGAGTGCGCATGACTGGTTTGGTCGGCCCCGGAGGACCGACCAAACAGTCAGCGCCCTTAGCAGTGGGCAAGGCACTCCTCCCCTGCCCTAAAGCAGACCCGCCCGCCCCCAACCAAACACTTCTGCTTTCTCGCAGTGCGAGAAGCAGAAACATAAAATGGTAGTTTTAGCATTTTGTGTTTCTGCTTCTCGCACTGCTGAGAAAGCAGTGGGTGGCAGCTCCTCCGCCCTAGTGGAGGAGCCGCCCTTGGTAACATCACAAGATGTGACATCACAGAAAGTGACATCGCAGGACTATTGATCTTATTTGGCATCACTGAAGAGACCTAACGTGGATATCAGTAACATGGACAAAAATATAAATATACAAATGAAATAAGTCCATATATTTTAAAACTGTATTAAATGGATTACATTTGTCACATTGGATGGAAAAGCTAGGTGCAGGTCTCACAAAGATGTATATTATTTACTCCTCGTTAACTGATTGTTTCCAGATGAGTGCATGATACAATTTCCAGTTCTGCCTCATAAAGGGGGAGATCCTGTTGAGGTAATGAGGGCGGATCATTCAAAATATAAAATGACACAAGAGAAAACCTCTCACACCATGGATATAATTGCAAATTTCAAAAGGCTCCCTTAGCTTTCTGTGCCATTATTGTGCTACCTTAGGATTACATTAATACTTTGCAATTTGTTTTAACGTAAATCCTCTCACCAGTATCCCACACGCACATGCTAAGAGACGTAGGACAATCTTTTTGTGTGTGGGCTCTTTACTCGGCAGAATTATGTTAAGTGCAAAAACACAACACATATAGTACAAAAATACAAGACACCATTGCAAACAAATAAAGATTGTACATAAATAAAAAAGACTTAGAACAACTGAGACCACTGCTAAATCATACATTGACTTGAAGGTATGCTTCAGATTCAAGGGGTTTTCAAATCAACGTTTTTGATTTGGTGTTAGAACTGTAGGAAGTAGAAGTGGCCGCCTTTAGTGCTGGTGGAGCCCTGTGCGACAATGTTGGTGCCCCCCAATGACTCGCTCTGCCACGGATTCCCTCACTACCACCCTTTAACAGTGCTCCTCAAGTCTCCATAACCACATTCTCACTCAGATGCATTTAATTTGATTTACAGCGCCACTGATACCAGTGTAGGGTGTCAGAGAACTTTATATCACACATTACACAGAGACAATCAATCATACGTGTGTAAAACACAAGAGGTAATGTTACATAAGACAAAGGACTAGGAGTCACATGACAATCATACTAGTAGGCAGTATAGTTTAATAGTGATTGATCTGGAGAAACACAAACTCTGAATTTAGAACGTAATACCATGGTTGGGGGTTCTCTTTAATAACCAGAATTGATTTCTGTCCAAATGAACCCTTTTGCAACATTAGGATAATCAAAGGCTGGGGGAAAAACCATAACGCTGTAATTTATACCTTGCAGTTTGCATGCAGCTCTTAGATGACAATTAATAGCTCATTGTTCTATGTTAGGATTTTGACTTATAAACTGCAAGTAACAATAGGATCTCTCTGACAAAAGCAGTAACCCACTGGCCTTTTTACATTATGTGGACTTAGTGATCTGCATGGTACATGTTCTTTGCAGCAGGCACATTAACCCTCTGTGCTACCTTTCCACAAGTCAACACTTCCACTTGACAAAACTCCATCTGTTATCATGACATTTTTATTGTTGCCGATAATTGCTGGAGGCCAGGAAGGAGGCAGCAAGGGCTTTTAGACACATAATATACTTGCAAACATGACGCCCCCACCCGAAGTCAGCACCTCAGTGCGATCTCATCTGTCGCACCGCCCTAGAGCCTTCTTCCTCAAGGGTCCTGTGACCTCAATGACAGAGTCACTGTTGCTCTAGGGTGTGCTGCTTCGTAGGCCTGCCCAAAAGACTCGAGGTGAGCTTCAATAGGGGTTGTAGTGGACAGGCCTTCAAGGTTAACCCACGCTTGCCACCGCTATGGTCCGCCTGCTGGTGCTCAGACACCACTCTTCTAAGGTCTTTCGGGGCCTTCTAAGGTCTAGCATGGAAATGTGCTCTCTCAGGAGAGTGGCCTGGTGGACTGGTCATGAAGGCTGAACCTGGTTCCCCAGTTCCAAATTCGGCAGCTCTGACCATAGTGCCACATCCTCTCCCCCACTGAACACCATACTGCCCCACTGAGAGAAACTCACACTGCCTTCAACTACAACCCAATTGCACCCCGCTATAAACACCTGGAGGCGACTCAATTCAAATTATGCACTAGACAAGAGCAATATGCTGCGTAAAAAAAAGTGACAACATCCTGGAAAAAGCAAACACTCATAAGGAATGCAAGATTAAGTAAAAGCATGTGAAATGTAAGCAGGAACAACATGGTTACCTTAACGCTTTTGCACTTATTATTCAGAAATCAATGAGTGCTTTTGCATGAAAAGTTAAGGCCATGACTACAGGGCCGGAAGGGACCAGTTTCAATGTCCATTGCTTATCTCCTTACAAAACGTAAGCAGTATGGTTTAAAAAGACCACATTTGTGAATACAGAGCAGCGGTATGCATTTTGTTTTCTAATCCGCCCATCAAACAGGTATTGCAGTACATCCAGGAATGGTGCACTTCCCCACCCGGGGAAAACAAAAAGTAGCGCTTCACTGGCAAACTCTGTAAAGTGGCGCTAATGTGTTTTGGGTGTGAATAAAATCAGTCTGGCCACTTTTCGACCCACTCTGTCTTGCTTTAGTTATTTTTTACATTTTGAACCTTTTATTTCTCTCCATCCCAAGGCTGCCCTTTGGAAGTGAAAAATGTCAGAAAAAGACGACCTTTCCAGCAAAAGCGTTTTTATATTTTGGATTAATTTCACAGGGGAACAAATAAAGGAAAGAAAAGAGGGAGTACTGGCTACAAGGCCCAGGGAAGGGGGCCCCCACACCTGGACCTCGCAGCTTGCTCTAGTGCTTAGAGGCCCAGGGAAAGGGGGCCCCTCCCCTGGGCCTTCAAGCAGTAACGAGGCATTTTGTAAAACACTGCCCTAGCACCGGCAGTACTACATACATTTTAAATACACATTCCCATAAAAAAAAATGGGTGATGTAAAAGTTAACAAAAGCCAGTTGATCTGGCTACTCCCTCCTCCCCTCACCCACCTCTCCTTACCTGTGTCTGGCTGGTCCTGGAAACAAAGGGGCCTTCTGTCACCTAGCAACAAAATGCAGAAAGGGAATGGCCGGTACTTAACAGAGGTGCTGCCCCTCCCCTGACACTGTGAGCCATAATTGCTGGCCTGGCTGCTGTCTGTGCCTTCCCCACTCTGTTTGTACCTCCCCCACCCCTGCACCCCCAGGAATGCCACGACGACGCCCTGACCAGCAAGGTCGATTCAAGATGTGTATTGTGATAGTGTGGGGCAGGGGGCCTCGTAGGAGCAGGTGGGCTAACTGTGAAAGTGTGGCCTTTCACACGGAAGCGGGCCCCCTGTCTTTAAGCTGAGCGCGAGGCCCTGGGCAGCTGCCCACACTGCCCATGCCTAGCGCCGGCCCTGGGTGTGACCACTCCTGAGTGAGCATGACTGGTTTGGTCGGCCCTCTGGGGCCGCCCAAACAAGTCATGCGCACTATGCCCTTTCTCCATGCAGGCTGCAATGCAGCCTACATGGAGAAAATGGCCTCCCCATAGGCGCCTGGCTGGCCGCCGTCCCGACCAATCACAACGCTGCCATTGCAGCGTTGTGATTGGCTTAGGGGAGGGGATGGAGGCTTACTGCTCCCTGTTCCTGCCGGAGGCAGGAGAACAGAAGCAGGAGGTGAGAAAACACAGGACCCGGACGGCCTGACGGACAGGTACGATTTTTACATTTATGAATACATTTACCACACCCCTTCCTCACGTGTACCCCCGCACCCCACCCGCGATTAATGCGACTGTGAAGGATGCTGCCAGGCGGAGGCCGGGCACAGCAGCTGCCTACAGTCCCCGGAGCTCCACTGAGGGATCCTCGTTCTGTGTCTTCAGGCCCATAATTAGGGGGCCCGGCGTTTGAGGACCCTATAATTACGGACTGCAGACACCCATCCACTGTAGTTGCCTGGAGCAGTATCCCCCTGGGTAAACCTAGGCCTGGGCAGTAAACTCAGCGGGCATAGTTCATGGAGTTTTGCAGAGTTCGGCTGAAACTTCAGCTACGCCGTGTGGCGGAGTTTTACCAGCGCTCGCCTGAATAACATTACACTAACTCAAGTTAGTTCGCTGTTACTGACAGCTTAACAAACACCTTTGAACCATGGAAAGCTGTCGCTTTTAATGTTGGCATCCCTCCTGCTGCATAATGCCCGGTTACTTACCAGTAATCTTCATTAGCCCAGGTCTTCCCGTTCCATTCCTGAGCCCGTCCCTCCCTCTCAGGCTTCTGTTTGTGGTGATTGTTTTCCTTCTTATGAGTTTCTTTGGTATTCTCAGGATGCCCTAGGGATGTGTGTAACAAGAATCCTTTGTAAATGAAGAGACAAGGCTCCTTACCTATTTAGATGTGGGTTTATTAAGTCATCCAACGATAGAGACCCCATCCACATCCAATGTATAATCCAACTGCCACCAACTCAAAGTAAGCATCATCCCTCGACAACCACCCACATTGTAAGTTCTCAGCATCATCACCTGGATACTAACACACTGCATTACAGGTTAGATACAGACCACATCACCTCCCTCCCAACATTACACAAATAATGAAAGGTACATAAATAAAGAGAACAAGCATTGGCATAGCCAATAGGTCTCGCTTTTGGGATCTTCTAAGTGTTTAGCCATGCAACACTTGATGTTGTTTAATGAAGGATATTGTGCTGGATAACTAAACACTTACAATGTCCCAAAGGCGAGACCTATTGGCTATGCATTGGGGCGCCTTTTAAGTGTTTAGGTAGAGTTATTGACTTTGCCAATGTTTCTAAGCTGTGCTGTAGAGAAGTGTGGCTGCTGTGCAGCATGCTAAGAAGTTGTAATTAAAAAGTGTAAGAAGCACTGAGTGATGCTGTGGTGTCGTTGAGTGATGCTGTGCTGGCCCTGAGTTATGCTGTGGTGGCGTTGAGTGATGCTGTGCTGGCCCTGAGTGATGCTGTGCTGGCCCTGCGTGATGCTGTGGTGGCCCTGAGTGATGCTGTGGTGGCCCTGAGTGATGCTGTGGTGGCCCTGAGTGATGCTGTGGTGCCCTGAGTGATGGTGTGGTGGCCCTGATTGATGCTGTGGTGATGCTGATTGATGCTGTGGCGCTGCAGAGTGATGCTGTGGTAGCGCATAGTGATGCTGTGGTGGTACTGAGTGATGCTGTGGTGTTCCTGAGTGATGCTGTGGTGGTGCTGAGTGATGCTGTGGTGAAGGTGAGTGATGCTGTGATGGCCCTGAGTGATGCTGTGGTGGTGCTGAGTGATGATGTGGTGGTGCTGACTGATGCTGTGGTGGTGTTGACTGCTGCTGTGGTGGCCCTGAGTGATGCTGTGGTGGTGCTGAGTGACGCTGTGGTGGTGCTGACTGATGCTGTGGTGGCGTTGAGTGAATTTGTGCTGGCCCTGAGTGATGCTGTGGTGGCTCCGAGTGATGCTGTGGTGGTGCTGACTGTTGCTGTGGTGATGCTGATTGACGCTGTGGCGCTGCAGCGTGGATTGTGTGGCCATATCAGTTTGGGTAACAAAGTCGACTTCCTACTTTAGTGGCAAAAGGAACAGTGTCAAATATTGGGAGGTTTTTGCTTGGATTAAAGACACTTCGTTGAGGGGGTAAGCTAGCTATTCCAATTAATTTATGAAAGTGAGTCTGATAAATTTATTAGGTCAGGAATTTAAGTAAAGCATTAGGATCCCTCTGATGTTGCCATACAGAAGAGGATGTGTGTATCAATCTCCATTTGAGAGATGTGTAGATGCAAATAAGGTGGGATGTATGAGAAAGGAAGGCCTTCGAGCTGAATAAAGTGATGGACATCAACAAGTTTGGAACACATTCTTGCAACATTACCCATGATAACTATGCCCCTTGGAGTTCATGGCTTTTGCAAAAAGAAATGATTGTAACAGCAGGAACACAGGTGTGTGTGTGAAATAGGGGGGCCTGGCGGCATAAACTCAGGAATAACTCACAGGTGTAGAGAATACACACAGCAGGGCTAAAACCATACACAATAATGAAGTTATTGAGAAAATAAACCATTTTTTAAAATTAGTAAGGGGAAAAGAGCAAGTAAAATAACTGTTACTCAACAGTAAATATTAACATTTCTAGGCACCTCATGGATTACAAAAAACTCCATTAACTATATTTTGCAAATGTTTATATATCGCCCCTCCAAATGGCATTTATACTGACATGCTTCAACTAAGTTTTTTCCTTTCTAGCACACTGACTTTTATGGCAGCACTAAAGTGAACTATCCATTTCTGTTGCCTCACTTGTTCATCAGAACAGAATGAGACGGTCCTTTGTTTGCTCACTCATATCATGCAAATTCTGCCAAAAGTTAAAAACAGAAACTTTCCCGCCAGGGATTTAAGTGGGATGAAAAAAGTGGAGGCTCCCGGAAAGAGGTGGGGCTTATATAATTAAGGGCGGTGCTTAAACATACAGATTAAAATTTGCCACCCTACCCACACATTTCAATAGAATCACAACTGTAACTGGCCTTGTGACCATTGCTCTATGCGCTGTGCAGAGAGGCCAAGTATTTCATGGCCACGTATTCTTAACACCTTTTTGCCCCTGACATGCAATGAAAGAAACTTGCACTTCCTTTAGCCAAAAGTCAATTGCGACCCATTATGAAACATCTGAATGCTACTCAATTCAAATTATGCACTAGACAAGAGTATTATGCGGAATGAAAAAACCGTAACGCAACATCCTGGAAAAGCACTCATAGGGAATGCAAGATTAAGTAAAGCTTGTCAAATAGAAGCAGGAACCACAGATTACCTTAACGTTTTTCCACCCATGGGTCAGAAATCGGACAGCTTTTTTACATGGAAGGTTAAGAACATGAATACAGGGCCCAAAAAGGACCAGTTTCAATGTCAGTTTTAAATTACTACTGGTAAAGGGGCCCGGTCCACTTACTTAAAGCCATTCTTCCGTATCAGCGTAGGCATACGTGAAATAAAGCAGCAGTCTCTTGCCACAAACTGCTCTGATAGTCCGCATAAACGAAAGAGGGTTACAAATTAAATATATTTCTTTTAAAGAAAGGATGAATTGCATCAGAAAAATGCCGATGGTTTAAATACTTCTTTGCACTAACACAAATATGCTCTTTCAAGTATTTAGAACCACCTTTTTACTATTTAAGAAAAAAACGTTTTACTCCCAGGTTTTTAAAACAGGGAGTAAAATACTACCACTTAAAAAAATAAAAGATCTAGAGCCCCGGCTGCGACACCTTAAAGCCTCACCGTAGGTCGAGGGACACTGGAGCCAACTACGAAATGGCAAGCTCACGTATACATACACAGCTTTTAATGAGTTCCCATAGGTGACCATGTCCCATTAGAATGCGTTGACCGAGAAACTTCAAAAGAGCAAAATGCTGAATTTAGGTCAGTCAGAACTTTCTACATGCCGTGCAACAAAATTAAGATACTGGCAAATCATTTCAATATATTGTTTAAAAAGTCAATTTAAACATGAAATCTTTGTAAGCGTTCTGCATTAAACAGTAACATCCAAAAAACAAGCGCGCGCGCGCTAAAAGTAAAAAACAAGTGTCGGCAAAAGTGAAAGCGCAAGTGAATCGCCAAACGTGCACGCGCTGCCATTGAAGGCAATGGAACGCGTGCACGTTTTTGGCTGAAAAGCCGAATCGATTGCAAAAGGTCTTTTTGCCGAAGCAGCGCATGCGCGCTGCATAGGCGAGACCTAAAAAGTAACTAATGAAGCAGAAAACCAAAAGTAAACAAAATACAGTTCTCAACAAATACAATCTTGCAACCGGAGTGGAATTATTTTTTGAATGTTGTGGTCTAGCAACACTCTCTTGTGTAACACATGTTTTAGCCACATCCTCTCCATTGAGCTGACACTTGGCCACCCTATTCAAATTCCACACTCTGTGGTCATCGGTTTTTACCGTGTTTTTAAAAACCTTAATAACGCTGAACGATTTACTGAACTTGGAGTTTTTCTCATCCCTCCGGGCGACTTGATCTTTACCCAATCGCCCAAATTCACAACAGTGCTTTTCACAGCTCTTCTCTCATCAAACCACCTTTTCCTTTTCTCCATTTTCTCTCTCTCTCTCTCTTTTTTTCCATCTCTCTGTGCTGCCAACACTTCCATCCACCACTGACCATTTGATTGTGACCCAAGAGGGCATTATCTCGGTATTTTCAACCCTTCCTTTAAATAATCTAAATGGAGCTACCCCGGTGACGAATGTGGTGTAAATCTCTACTCATGTCGTACCTTCTTTCTCATAGCCACTTCCCAGTTCAAACAAGATGCAACAGCCTGTTGTAAATTCTCTTTAAGTACTTTTACAAATCTCTCAACTACTCCACTGCTTTCTGAATGGTATAACAACGCCTTTTTTATGTTTGATCCCTCTACATCTCAGAAACTCCTCAACCACCCTAGAGGTAAACTGTACCCCATTGTCTGCAAATCCCTACATTGTACGTCTTGTGTGGAATGCGCATGCGCGCACGCAGTCCACGCAAGACATACAACGTAAGGGTTTGCGACCGACGAGGATGGCGAGGAGGAGAGACCACGGTGAGGAGGAGGGCAGCCGGGAGACGCCAGAGCAGGTAAGTGGGTTTTTTCTATTTTTTAAATTGGGAGGGTGGAGCGGAGCAGAGCGGAGCAGAGCAGAGTTCCACAGAGTTTTTTTTAACTCTGTGGAACTCTGCAGAGTGCCACTATGCGTACTCCACCCAGGTTTAGTTTTGAGACACCTTGACCACTTGCTTGGGAGCGGAAAATCACGATTCACCTTTAGGAACAATTCCTGGCTTCTTGATACTGACCCAACCTCCCACTCTCAAATCCCTGGGATCACATTTCACACTAACACAACCATATTTCCCTTGTACTTTCTTTCTCACATCCACCACACCAGCCAAACTTGCCTCATCAATATGATTCCGATCCATCCACTCATGCTTTAGTTTTGAACTGGGAACACTACCCCTTAATAGAACAAAAAGAGAAACCCCTGTGGAGCGTCCTGTATGCCAACAACATATCATCCACAGCTGATCTCCAATTTAATTTGTAGATCCATGCTAGCTCAAATGGTCCTTCAACATACGGTTGAAGCGTTCAACTAGACCATTGCTCCCAGGGTCATATCGAGATGTCTTAATCTGCTTGATTCCCTGTGATTCTAGGAACATATCTATTTCACTAGACACCATGGGGCATATTCTCAAGGACACATCGCCGATTTAGCGGCACTTTTCCGCCACGAAAGTGGCGATAGATTTATCGCCCTATTCACAAGCCTGAGCTAACAGCCGACATCATCAGTTTTCCTGCGATAGCTGCCGCTAAAAACATCGCCAAGGCTGACAGCGACAACTAACGCTAATCATATGCAGAGTAGGCGTTCCCGTGCAAAAACTCACGAAAACACCACTTCGCCATATTCTCAACGACCAGCCAGATCGGCGATGCGGCCCAGAAACAGGCGATAAGGCACTTTAGCAGCAGGAACTTAAGACCTGCTTTTTTCTGGTCTTAAGTAGGACGAAAACCTGTAGAAAGGGAGCCCAGCCCAGAGCCACATCTGAAGACCAACAGATGCCATGGAGCTACTAATCATGCAGCTTGGAGCCCCAAGAGGGCCACAACACCCACCGCCACCACCCCCAGGACCACCCCCCCCGGACTACCACCGACGCAGCGCAGAACAAGACAGCTGGTCCTCCGGGGGGTTTGTGGGGTTCTGGTTGGCCTCTGTAGTTGCTCCAGCTTCCTCCATGGTGCTTCTCAGTTGTTTGGGTTTAGTTTTTTTTTTGCAGCTTTTATGGTGATTTTTCCCGCCTGACGTGGGATTAGCAAGCCTGGCGCTGCTTATCGCTGATATTTTTATCGCTGTTGGGCCCATCGCCACTTTTTTCACGTTCGGGTTTCCTTTTTTATCGCCGGCCAGTAATTTTAACGCGGACATTTGACGCGTTATCGGGGAACTATCGCCTGTTGCCGGCGTGTTGAGAATACGCCGTTAACACAACGTTAGTTTCTCGCGATAGACGGCGTTATGTAAAATTGCGTTAACCTAGTTTGGCGATAATTATCGCCCGTTCTTGAGAATATCCCCCCAATTGTGTACCATTGTCCGTCACAATCTCCGCAGGGTAACCCTCACTCACAAAAACCTTGTGCAAATATTGTATAACAGCATCAGCGGTGACAATATTTACAAAACCTACCTCCAGCCATTTTGACAAATAGTCTATGAGGACAACTGAAAATTTGGAATTTTTACTTAAGATATTAATGGGGTCCGCTATATCCAATGCTACTTTCGCCCACAGAATCAAAGGAGAACTCACAGTATCAATTGGCGTGGGTTGAGTCACCTGAGATTTATCACTCAGAATACAAGGCCCATAATCACGCACATGGCTTTCCACAGCTTTGTCAACAGCAAGCCACCAGGAATCTTCACATACCCTGCTTTTCATAGCTCTTATGCCACTATAACCCTCATCATCCAAATCCAGATTTTTCACCTCAAACTCGTAGAAGCTACCAACTGACCCAGCCTCCGTAGGAAACCTTCTTCACGCGTCAGTTCATTAGCTACCTGCACATAAGGTGTGAAACATCCATCCAAAGACCTCAGATTGGGCCACCCTTTTTCAACCCAGGAGTGGACATGACTTTACACAGAATAGGATCCTTGCTCAACTCTGTTCTTCACTCACTCTCTTCCAGCATTCTTTGTAATACACTGTTGATAGAATTGGCTAAACACACCACTTCATCATCTTCATCAATTGCCATTTCCACACCTTCAATCAAATCATCCAATGGCATTCTGGACAGAAAATCTGCAATTATGTTCAAATTTGACAGGAACATATTCAATGTAATACTTGAATTCCTGCAACTGATGTTTCCATTTGGCAATCCTGGGAGTGGCTTTGTCACCCATTTTTGTGCTGCTAAACAGCTCAATTAACAGTTTGTGATCTGTTCTCAACAGGAAAGGAACCCCCCATACATATGTGTGGAAATACACAGGGGCCTATTAGCAATAACCGGCGATAATTATCGCTAAGCGCACTTAGCGCTAGGATTATTATCGCCGGCTATCGCCGGTTTCTATCGCGGAGATAGCGTGCTATCAGCAACGCTTATCTCCAATGAGATAGAAACCCCTGCTGTCGCTAGAAAACAGTGCGATTATCGCTGGAAATCCAGCGTTAATCGCACTGTGACCGGCGATAGCTTGCTGATAGGGCAAGGGGGATTTAGCCATGTAATCCACCTCCCATTGGATTACATGGCTAAGTCAGGTTTGGACCAGGTGTAAAAAAACAAGCGCTAATAGTGTTTAGCGCTGGTTTCTTTATCGCCTTGCTGGCCTCCCTAATAGGCGATAGCGATGTTAGCGACTATTTCCAGTCGCTGCCAGGTTGGGAACGCCTACTTTGCATGTCATTAGCGATAAATATCGCCGGCATGCAAAGTGGCACCTAACCCGGTCGCTATCGCCTAAAAGCTGTCGCTAACAGCTGTTAGCGACAGCTTGCTAATAGGGCGGAAAAAAATCGCCGCTTTGGCGTCAAAAGTGCCGCTAAAGCGGCGATAAGGCCCTTAGTAATATGCCCCTGAGTTCCCCACCACAACATTAAAGCTTCCTTTTCGATGGTTGAGTATGTCTGCTCTGCACCCCTAAGTGCTTGGGAGGCGAACGCTACCATGTCTTCTTGCCCATCACTCCTCTTCTGAATGATTACAGCACCCAAACCAAAGTTGCTAGCATCGGTGACTATGATGCTACTGTCTTTAGTGTCAAACAATTTCAAAGTGCCAGCCGGTACAATGTCGGAGCGCACCTTGTTGAACGCCACCTGGCACTCATCACTCCACACAAACACAGCCCCTTTCTTCAACAAATCCCTGAGGGGACTGGTTTTGTTAGCAAAATGGGGTACAAACTTCGAGTAGTATTCGGCTAAGCCCAGGAAGGATCTCAAATGATCTTTGTTACCTGGAACAGGTGCTTCCTCTATGGCCCTTAGCAACTTCATTTTGGAACTGATGCACTCTTTGGAAATATAATGACCTAAATAGTCTACTCTCGGTTGTCCAATTTACACGTGTCCTCCTGCAAGGTTACCCCTTCTCCTTGCAATATTCTCAAAACCCTGTCCAAACGCCCATTGTGCTGTTACAGATTTTGACCAAAAATCAAAATATCATCCTAAAAATATTGGACTCCTTCACAATCCTTAAATATCGGCTTAATGAGTCTTTGAAAGAATCATGAAGCCGATGCCAATCCAAAGGGCATGTGCTTGAAACGGAAAGCACCTTCAGGCATTACAAGCAAGGTTATATGCCTGGATTCTTCACACAAAACCACTTGGTGATATGCAGCGGACACATCCATGGTGGTAAATATCGACAGCCACTCCAAAGTACTCAACATCTCACCAATGTTAGGCAGAGGTTCCCTGTCCACCCAAATGTTTTGGTTAAGATCACAGAAATTGGCACACAAACCCAAAGAATTGTCACTTTTATGCACTAAAACCACAGGGGCCAACCATTTTGAGCAATCAAGGGGCTCAATCACATCTCAGATACACAACATGTCTAGTTCCCTGCGCAGATCAGTCCTCAATGACAAAGGTACCCTGCACACCTTGTGTTCAGCCGGAACCAATCCTGCTCTTAATAGAATTTTGTGCTTGAATCCAGACAACTTTCCCAACTGCTTGGTAAAAACTTTGGGAAATTTCTCAACCCACACACTGGCAGATGACATAATCGAACACGTCGGCATCAAATCATACCTCGACCTCACACAATTAGGATGATTGGGATCCAAAACTATGTTGAATTCTCCCTGATCATGTCATCCCAATAAATTCAAACCTTCTTTCGCCACAAACACTATCCCATGGCTGCCTTCCCCTCAAACGCTAGGAGACCATCAAATTGGCCCTCAACCTCAATCTTCTTTCCACCATACGCACACATTTTCACCTTCAGTGGTTAAAGTTGTTGTGGTTTGAGCTTCAAAAAGACATCAGGACCAATTAAAGTGAGAGGTGACCTTGAATCTGCCATAAGGCATACGCTGTAGGAAAGTGGCTCTGTATATACTGCACCAAAGTAAGGTTCAGTGTGCACAGAGTCCCCAGTCCCCAGAGGTTTGGCAGAGGCTAAAGTTAGATATAACCTTACTCTCTAAAGTGGTAGCTTGGTCAGAGCAGTAAGGCAGTATCAGAGGACAGTGTAAAGCATTTGTTGTACACACTCAGTCAGCAAATGAAGCCACACACTCAAGAACTGAACTCTAGGCCAATGGTTTGTATATAAAAAAATATATGCTTGTTTTATTTTAGAACCAACAATAGGGTCAAAATATACTTTCTCAGTATGAGATGTTTTGGTTAGCCACCTTACAAAATAGGCAATAGACTTGTTGGTGGTAATAATCACAGTTGGTGCAAGAGGCAACACAGGGTCAAATACAATGCAACATTGAGCTTAATGGAAAATTGTGATTAATTACAATTAATGACTTTGTAGGTTACGTTTCTAACCACAGGACTGGATCCTGGATTCAGTCCTGGGACACTTCCTGGAAACAGGTAAGAAAAAGCGTTTTGGCCATTGTAGTGACCCTTGAGGAATATTACTGTATTTCAAAAGTCGACACTTAGAAACTTTTCTGGGTAAAATTACCAATGTTATCCTATGGAAGGAAATGCAGTTTGCAAGCAAAGCAGGTTTACGTTACTTTTGTAATCCAGTGCTGGGTTCTCGGGTTCAGCACTGGGGTATCTAGCTAAAACAAGTAAGTAATTATGTTTGTATCATTGGCACGATTTTTAAAGAATATTTGTAAAATGCAGAAATCGACACTTAGAAACTTTTTCAACAAAAGCAGGCAATGGTATCCTATGAGAGGAATTTCGAGTTACTGGTAAGTACGGTAAAAATTACTTTTCATGGTTGGTACTAGCCTAAAAGAGGCAGTACTGACGTCTCTCCTGATAGCAGGTGAGTAGTTCGGAATTCGTTACTGTTGTGATTTTTAAACAATATTTTAGTATTTCAAAAGTAGACACTTAGAAGAAATTTCACAGAAAACCAGTCAATGGATCCCTATGGAAGAAAATGGAGTTAGCGGTAAGTAACGTTGGGATTACTTTTTAGGGCCAGTGTTGGGCACCCCGGTCCAGCACTGGGGCCTCTTCTAATGCCAGGTGAGTATTTTCGTTTTCGTGACTCGGTTGATTTTAGGTGAATATTTTAAAGTTCCAAAACTCCACACTTAGAAGAAATTCCAGGTGCGAGCCAGTCAGTGTTACCCTATGGAAGGAAAGTGAGTTATCGGTCTTTGGGTAAGTACTCGACTGGCAGAGTTAAGGTTCTGGGCATAGACTCAGGGGTCCCCCAGTATCAGGTAAGTACAGTTGTTACACCCTCAGCGGCACAGGGGCGGCCGGGTGCAGAGTGAGTAGGCCCAATGTTATCCTATGGCAGGCAGGGGCCTCGGGTTGGTGGCTGCTGGCAAGCAGGCCACGCGGCTGTGGGAGCTGGGCTCCTGGTCACTTGCCCAGGGCAAATGGGGAAGTAGGTTAGGGTAGAGGTTGCACTTCCAGGGGCACTCGGGCGGCTGGGTGCAGGGTGCTTTTGAGCCGTCGGGCGCTCAATGTTAACCAATGGCGATCTTGGACGGTGAAAAAAGGCTGCAGGCTCGGGGACGGTGATTCTTCAGGGGCGACCAACACTTTGGGAGGTAAGTTGGGATCTTGGAGGATAGGTAGACACCCAGGAGTTGGGCACAGGGGGCCGTGGGGCGCCGGGTGCAGGGGTGTCTTTTGAGGTCGGGAAATCTTACCCCCTGCTGGTCGCGGTTGGAGGGGTCCCTTGTCCTGAGGCTGCAGGCGTCGTCTGGGTCGTCGAGGAGGGTCCTTGGGCACTGGATTCCAGGTCAGAATCGCCGGGGGACGTCCTCAAAGTCTTGGTTCACTCGGGCACAGGCCGGGCTCGGCGGGTGCAGAGGGTGCAGGTTTCGCGGTTCCGTGCCAGGGCTGGGTCTTTTGGAGTTTGTTCTTTTGAGCAGTACCACTGCTCGTGGGAGTCCCTGGGTTGAAGGCTGTGGCACAGAAGTCAGGTCCTCCGGGGTTTTTGAGGTTGCTGAGGCCGGGGTTCCGCAGGAGCAGGTTCAGAGGTCGACAGGCCGGTAGGGCTGGGGCCAAGTCAGTTGTCGTCGCCTCCTTGTTAGCAGCTGCCCGGCTGGTCTTCTTGCTTCGTCTTCTCTTCTTGTTTTTGGATTCGGGAACTGAGGAAGGAAGGTTCAGGGAGCCCCTAAATACTAAATTTAGGGGTGGTTACAGGTAGGTAAGGGCAGGGGCCAATGGGTCCCTTCCCTGGGGTGGGTACACCCCCTATTCTGCTCCTCTCTAGTGGGAGGGGGCAGGAGCCTGTCCCTGGTTGGCTGGGTCCCCCATCCTCAAGATGGCGGGGACTCGAGTTTGGGCTTCACCTCGTCTCCCCCACCTTAGGGGTGGAGTTGGCAGAGGTGGGCACAACCCATTTCCTGCCTCTGGTTTTCCCGCCGGTTCTCCCGCCAGAAGTGGGGGTAGAACCAGTGGGGACCAGTTTGCTGGAAGCAGCAAGTGGTCTGGGGAAGCTCAAAAGGCGGAAGGCCTTTGAAGCTCCCCCTGCCCATCCTGTGGGAGGAGGCTTTGGCACCTCGCCCCAGGATGCGCATTCTTTCAGGCCCCTGAGAGCAGAGGCTCTCGACCCAGGGGTCAGAAACATGTCTGGTGGTGGCAGCCTGGGCAGCCACTCAGTCCGGACACTGGAGGTCGGGTTGGTTTCAGGGGGCATCTCTAAGATGCCCTCAGGAGTGCGTTTTACATTAAATCCCACACTGGCATCAGTGGGGTTTAATGGGCTAAGAAGTTTGATACTAAACTTCTTAGTTTTCAGTGGGGCCATTATGGTGCTGTGGAGTTCGTAATGACAGACTCCCAGCACCATATACTCTTAATGGCAGCACTGCACTTACAATGCCCAAGAATGGACTTGGGCACTGTAGGGGCACAGGGCTCATGCCTCTATGCCCTCACCACTGGCATAGTGCACCCAGCTAGAGGGGTGGCTGACCTAGGCCAGGGCAGTGGCTTGTAGGCATGGCACACAGGGTTGTGTGCCATGTCGACTCTTCGCTTTTGTTCTGCACCAAGACACGCAGCCTGCAAAGGCAGTGTGTGTGTGTAAGGTACAGGGTCCCTAAGGGTGGCACAACAAGTGCTGCAGCCCTTAGGGGCCTTCCCTGGTCACAGTGCCCTGGGTACCCATGGTACCATTTACCAGGGGCTGACCTGTGGCCAGGGATGCCAATTGGGTGTAGGTATCAATGCAGTTTTAGGGAAGGAACACAGGCCCTGGGTACCTGGTTGGCAGGAGCCCAGGGCACACTCAGTCAAAGCACATCAGCATCTCAGCAAAAAGTGGGGGCATACCATGCAAGAAAGATGGCACTTTCTCACATACGCTGATCCCATTAATCATTACATTGCAAAATGGCGGTTTTCTGCGTACAAGTTTCAACTCACCCACCACCACTAACCAATTTCTCACCAGTAACACATGCATCCTTATTGCCTGTTGTAATCGTTAAGACAACATCCTCATCACTCTCAAATGTAGTTTCATCTACATGAGATACCACTGGTTTGAGTGTGTTTCTGCACATTCTCGCTAAATGCTCCTTGCTATTGCATTTAAAACATGTGACAGATAACCCCGAACAATGCTTTGCCGTATGTACATGATAGTGACTCCCACATCTGAGACACTCAATAACGTCATTTTTGTTCTGCCTGCCATCCAAAGGAGTGCACTTCTTTCCATCTCGCTGCAGCGGAGTGTACTTCTTCACGTCCTTACGCACATCTTTACTCTGCACCACAATAACCACCTTAGGGACGCTGGCATCCCTAAGGCCCGCCAACTCTTTGAAATATGCATCTGAATGTTCTACAGCTCTGGCGATGGTGATAGCAACTTCTAAACTAGGATCATCCGTAGATACCAATCTTTCCTGGATCTTCTTGTTATGAGTCTTCTCTATCAATTGATCTCAAATGATTTCGTCTTTGATCCCTTTAATTGTAAGTTATAGCTTACTGACGAAGCGCTGATACAAAATCATCCACAGATCTGTCCTAACGTTGAGCTCTTTATAAGAACTTATGTCTTTCTAGTACTTCATTCTTAGACGGTGAGAATCTCCTGTTGAGGGTTTTAATTACAGAAGCATAGTCATCCACTATGTCAGCCGCAGCCACTTCTCCAGATGCCCCTTCCTGCTGTATCTGTACTTTTATTCTTGTAAAGGTAATGTTTTTAAAATTGATCTGCCTTCAGGGCCTAAGTTGTGAATGAGTAAAGCTTTTTTCTTTTTATTAGTAAAGGTGTCACTGTCAATGGCATCCAAATATGCCTCAAAAGCCTCTTTCCATTGGGTCCAACACAGAGGGGCTGTACCAGGCACGGTCAAAAATGCTGGTGGTGCAGTAACACTTTCCATGATGTACACAAGGTTAAGCTCCAGAACACAAAACTGATATGACCCAGATAAACCCAGACCAACTCCAGTATTTTCCTTGGAATCTGGTGAGCTGCTTATGACATTGGTACAAAACCAGGATGCACAACTGCATGTTGATAATACGTCAGGCACTACAAAATCTCAAAAAGGAGAAAAAATTATTTTCCACACTCACTGCTGGTCTGAGTTACTGCAACCTCCAATAATAAGAAATTCGTACCCCGAATATGGCCGCCGAAGTTCCAATGTCTTACAATAACATTAGGGCAACGCACTTTGCCCACACTAAAGATGACGGCTGAAACAATTTTAAACAGTCAGGCCAGCTGAGACAAAGTTAGGTATGTCCAAAACAAAGATGACGGCTGGAACGACGTCAGCACCCAGGCAGAGGGAGGGGTAGGCCTAGTCTGTTTATTCACTGCCTCGGCTACAGCGATACACACCAGGATGTCAGGATCCAGACAGCTGGGCACAGGTCACGGTCGCAATCCAAGAACACAGGGACTACAGGGCTCAGCACCAAGTGCTCACATGGTTATGCGCTGAGTCGTGAGCCAAGCCCTCCACACAGCACAGTTTGTGGCTGCTCTGACAGCAATAGTTGATGTGGGAAACTGGTGGAGCACAGAGTTCCCACTCGTCGCCAATAAAAAGAAGAGCATTGTCGCGCGTCATAAAGTAAGAGTATTTATTCTTTCAGTACTCTCCTAAACGCCACCAGACATCACTAACTCTGGGCGGTGAACTCCGCTCCACTCGCGGAGTTTGCAGAGATTTCCGCACTCCGCGTTACGCGGAGCTCGCGGAGTTCCGAAAAACTCCGCTCCGCGGAGTTTTTTCCTTCGCTGACGTTCGTCAACGTCAAGTTGGTGAGCGCGAGCGAGGAAAATCAACCTCCCGGTGAGATTTTTCCTCGTTCGTGATCGTCAACATCAAGTTGGCGAGGAAAATCAACCTTACAGCGAGATGTCTCAATGCAAGCGGTCAGATTTCTCATTGCGAGTAGTCGCGTTGAGAAACTGTCCGTTCGCCTTGAGAAAGCTGCCGCTCAAGTAAAAATCTACTTGAGCGGCAGAAAGGAAGCAGCGCCTGGTTGAGCTGTGCATGGTGCCGTTCGCGATGATTGCACAGTGCAGACAAGCACCTGGCACTGAAAATCACCGTGAACAGCATTTATCCAACGCACTCCGCCGCTTGCGGAGCACCGCGTAGCGCGGCAGAGGTTTTTTTTGCACTTCGCGGAGTTTCGCGTAGCAAAACTCCGCAAACTCCGCCCAGGCTTAGACATCACTTCGTAGTAATATGAAACACTTCCCAACCGCATGCCTCGTAGTCCTGTAATTGCATCATTCCTCCTCTACATTCCCCATGTGCCCAATGTTCCACCTCAAACCCAACAGTCACCTGGCTGATTTCGGAATCTGTGGCCGCGTTTTGAAGCAAATTCAATCATTTCTCGCAGATAAAACAGGCGGACACGGCTGCTGATTTCAGCTCTGGGGGAAATTGCTTAAAAACTGGCGGGTTTATTTACAAGCCCCTTGCACCACCAGTACGTCACTTTTTCCCATATTAAAAGTGACACACATGCGGCGCAAGGGGCGTGTAAATAAGCCCTTGTGTCTCCAGGCTCATCTCTCATCCCAACATTAATACTTTTTTTTTTTTTTTACAGAGTTTTATATAGCGCAAACTTGACCCGAAGATATCGGGTATCAGAGCGCTTTACATAGCACTAGTTGCTTTACATGAGGACACATTCATTAGGTCTCGCCTACGCAGCGCTGCATAGGCAAAAAGACCTTTTGGAATCGCTTCGGCTTTTCAGCCAAAAACGTGCACGCGTTCCATTGCCTTCAATGGCAACGCGTGCACGTTTGGCGATTCACTTGCGGGAGCGAGCGGCGCCATATGGTAGCAATTATTGCTCCTGGCGCCGCTCGCTCCCGCAAGGGAAACGCTTTCACTTTTTTTTTCTTTTTGCGCGCGCGCACACAACTCGCGGCCGCACGTCTTGCTTGTTGCGCGGCCAATGCTTGTTTTTTGTTTGGTGGGAGCAGTTGCCAAAGAAGAGATAGTTCTGTTATTGCAAAGGCGGCCCTTAGAGCACTTCTCTTCTCATTAACGCAGTTTATAGATGCCCTACCGTGAGCTGCCAAGGACAAATACAGCCGGACCGGCGTGCGCTTTTCTGCTTACTCCGGACGGGCAGCTTCGGAATATGCTGCTATCTTTAAACACCCAGGGTCATTTTACCCTGTTTGCATTCCTGTCATTCACGCTTCACCCCTGACCAGTTCATGCCTGTCGTCCGTTCTCTTGTGTGATATCTTGCGGTGGTGGCGTTGGGGGTTGCACTGCCGCTCCATCCATCTCTGTGCTGGTGCTGTGGCTGTAAAGCCTGCATGCTGCTGGCGTGTGCGTTGGCCGTTGGGTGACATCAGCGGGTGAGTGGCATCCCTTCGGTGGGGCCTGGCAGTGCTACTCCCCAAACTGGAAAGGTACTTGTTCAGAAAAGAAAACATCTGTAAAACAAACATCTGTTTTCTTGTAAAACATCATTAAGCGAAAACGAAACGAAAAACCACAGCACTGCCTTTCCCCCGATTTCCAGGCAGCACCGATTTTATCAGCGGTTGCAAACAAAACACGGGAAGATTTAGAAGTGACAGGAGAGGTGAATCTTCACAGTATATGAAACCGAAACAGACAGTAAATCAACATATCCAAAAGAAACAAACAAGAGCCACATTACAGCCGGGGCACACCCTTAAGTATGAATGCCTGCGGCAGACCGTGACAGCAAATGTGCTGTTCTTAGTTTAGGTGTGAACTTGTGCCTGCACTGGAAACAGCGCATTAGTGAAAGGTAGGCAAGCGTTTCAAACCAGCAGTCTGTCTTTACCTGCAGGAGGCATCTGGCCTCCAGTTCAAAGGGGAGGGAAGCGGTCCCTCTGCAGGCAGGTACAGTGAGTGACTACGCCTGCATCCGGTAAGATGCTTGGACGGTCCATGGAAACTCGTGCCCTCCTTACAAGGGGCACCTCCAGGGAGCAGACCCAGTGCCCCACTTGACTGCCTTTTTAGGTCGAGCCTGTGCAGCAGCACATGCACTGCGAGGCATGCTGTATTCAGGTATGGACCTGAAGCTCCACCCATTCTCCGCCCATCTTTTCAATTGGCTATGACTGTCCTTCCTAAATGTCGTCTTTTGATTTATTAATAGGCTTATTAGCCCCTCCTTAGAGCCTCCCGATCTTATTTTGTAACCTCCCATCAGGACTGGACCTTTTACGTGTGTCCTTACAGTATTGCTTGCATTAGTCCTTGGGGAGAATTCTTTGCTTAAATAATCTAATGAGCACTGGTGGGACGCCAGCTTTAGCAATAGTGGCCTTTTTAAAAAAAAAATTTATTTGCAGCTTGCTATGCGCACTTTCAATTTTACAATGAGGCACCGCACCACTTGCGGGACGGGCGGCGCAGCTCGCCCAGCTTTATATATATATTATTTTTTTTAACATTAAATCATCTCTGCCGCGCAACTTGTTTATGGATTGTTACTGTGTATTACAGCCAGTCTTAGTGTTTCCATCCAGATAGGGTGGCTGCCAAAAAATATAACGCTGTGGCTATGTTGTTTTTGGAAAGCTTTAGTCCAAGCCCCTGATGGTGCAGAGCATAAGTAGAGACAGCGTCCCAAGAAAAATGAAAACAAGCATTTGCATTACAATAGGTCTTGCATTTGCAACATTTTGAGCATTGGCATTGTAAATGACAATGCCTTTTATTGTGTGTTTAAAAAACCTGCAATAATAAAAGGCATTGTCATTTACAATGCCAATAGGTCAAAGTTTTGAAAATGCGAGACCTGTTGCATTGCAAATGCTTGTTTTTGTTAGGCACGGGGAGATTGTGATTTGCCCAGGATGTTCAGCGTCATTGCCGAGACTCGAACTCGGTTCCCCAGAATCGAGGTCGACAGACCTAGCCGTTTGGCCAACTCCTCTCCCTCTATTTACATGACCCAGTTGTCTACCTTATTAAATCTTTTAGGAACACTGTTATGTCATACACAGATGATACCCAATTGATTCTATCTTTAGATAAGAATTCTTTATGCTCCGAATTGAACTTTAAGGACTGGTTTATCGAAGTCATCTGTTGGATGGAACATAACCAAACTGCAACCCTGATAAAACTGAAATTCCCTTTTTGGGAAAAACAACACTTTTTCCACTTTGGATTGTTGGCCAGATGGATTTGCCAACTCTCCTCCTGCCACTGCGATAGCAAGAAACTTAGGGCTCAATTTTGACAGAGATCTGCCTTTCCATTTCCAAATTCTTGCATTGTCTGGAACCTGTTTCTATCTTAAGTCTTTGAAAACGTTTCTTGATTTTCTTCCTTTAGTTGCTCGGAAGACAGAGTGGTTTATGCATTAATAACTTTTAGGATTGACTAATGCAGCACTCTTTACTTAGGAATTCCTAAATATGTAATCAACAGATTGCTGGTCATACAAAAAGCTGCGGGAAGGCTTGTGCTCAAACTCCCTCGTAGGGTTCTGTATCTGAGCGGCTGGGGGACCTCCGCTGGTCAACGGTGCAGAAACATCCTGTCCAAAGCCCTGACCATCGTCTTCGGAGCCTTTCATCAAAGTCGCCTGGAACCCCCCGCTGAGAGAGTCACAACCACAGCCCTCAAAGCACCTTAAGATCCAGTGCTGAACCCTTACGTGTCCCTAACCCCAGACTGAGTACCAGGGCTGGGGGAGACAGCGCTTGGGATCAGTTCCCTATTTCTGTGAGACAGGAAGGGAATGAGTTCATCTTCTGAACGCTGAGAAAGGCCTGGCTGTTTCCCCTACCATGGGAGCCTGTTTCCTCCCGCCGCCGCCGCCGTTATTTACAGCTACTACTGGCCCAGACCGGGCCCCTCGGACCAGCTCCACGATACCCCCTGGGTAGCAAAGCGCTAAACAAGTAACCACTTCATTCAATCATTCATGCTTTCATCTGCGTGTACTGTACATGAGCAATCCACTCAATGTGGAATCGTAAGGCTCTAAAACCCACGGGGGACAGCAGTGCGACTTTACATTAATCTGTTAAAACATGTGGAAATGAACCACTTGCATTTTTTTCACAAAACGCAAAATAATTATGGATAAATCGATATAAAATTTGCACAATAAATATGGATAAACTGAATAGTCTATAAATATACCATAGAACCCGGTAAGCTTGACTAGAATGAATCTTCCCCCACCAGAGTTCTCCTGCCTGCCTGCGCCACCCGCCATCACCCACTGACACCGCAGCGCGGCGCATTATTACAGCGCTTCTGCCCTTCACCTTCAGATGGCGGATCCGATCTCACTGTCATTAGCATGGCGGGAAGGAAATGTTATCGTGCACAGGAAATTGCGAACGAGCTATCGCTGTGCTCGGCCGGCGGATCCCTCTATCTGCTCCCATCTCCATCCCCTGCGGAGCCGCGGATCTAATGCAGCTCAGCAGCACAGACCGCCCCAGCAACCAGACCACCCTCGCCCCCAGGGCCAGAAGGATGCGCGTTTTGTTGTCGTTGTTGCAAGCACAAATTCACTATATGCAGATGCACACGACGCAGCATTCTGAAGATCATTGTGCAGTACATTCGTTATATTAATAAAAAACAAGAAATATATAAACTTTTTATGCAGTCAGCCTTCATTTTTATTTGTTTTTATCAAAAAATATATTAGTATCCCTTTTCTGCACTTTTCCAAATTTTGTGTATTAAATTCTGAAAATGAACTCGCTCATTCTCTGTCACCCGCCTCATACACTTCAGTAAAGTCTCACTCGTTCCCCTATCACCGGCCTCATACACTTCAGTGGTCTCACTCGTTCCCCATCACTGGCCTCATACACTTCAATGGAGTCTCACTCATTCCCCATGACTAGCCTCATACACTTCAGTAAAGTCTCACTCGTTCCCCATCAACGGCCTCATACACTTCAGTGGTCTCACTCGTTCCCCATCACCGGCCTCATACACTTCAGTGGTCTCACTCGTTCCCCATCACTGGCCTCATACACTTCAATGGAGTCTCACTCATTCCCCATGACTAGCCTCATACACTTCAGTAAAGTCTCACTCGTTCCCCATCAACGGCCTCATACACTTCAGTGGTCTCACTCGTTCCCCATCACCGGCCTCATACACTTCAGTGGTCTCACTCGTTCCCCATCAACGGCCTCTTACACTTCAATGAAGTCTCACTCATTCCCTTATCACGGCCTCATACACTTCAGTGGAGTCTTACTCATTCCCCATCACCGGCCTCTTACACTTCAGTGGAGTCTTACTCATTCCCCTATCACCGGCCTCATACACTTCAGCGGAGTCTCACTCATTCCCCTATCACCGGCCTCATACACTTCAGTGGAGTCTTACTCATTCCCCTATCACCGGCCTCATACACTTCAGTGGAGTCTTACTCATTCCCCTATCACCGGCCTCATACACTTCAGTGGTCTCACTCGTTCCCCATCACTGGCCTCATACACTTCAATGTAGTCTCACTCATTCCCCATGACTAGCCTCATACACTTCAGTGGTGTCTCACTCATTCCCTAATCACAGCCTCATACATTTCAGTGGAGTCTCACTCGTTCCCCATCACCGTCCTCATACACTTCAGTGGAGTCTCACTCATTCCCCATCACCGGCCTCTTGCACTTCAGCGGAGTCTCCCTCATTCCCCTATCACCGGCCTCATGCACTTCAGCAGAGTCTCACTCATTCCCCATCACCGGCCTCTTACACTTCAGCGGAGTCTCACTCATTCCCCTATCACCAGCCTCTTACACTTCAGTGGACCCTCACTCATTCCCCATCACCGGCCTCTTACACTTCAGTGGAGACTCACGCGTTCCCCATCACCGGCCTCTTACTCTTCAGTGGCATCTCACTCATTCCACATCACCGGCCTCTGACACAATCAGTGTAGTCTCACTCATTCCCCATCACCGGCCTCATACACTTCAGTGGAGTCTTACTCATTCCCCATCACCGGCCTCTTACACTTCAGTGGAGTCTTACTCATTCCCCTATCACCGGCCTCATACACTTCAGTGGTCTCACTCGTTCCCCATCACTGGCCTCATACACTTCAATGGAGTCTCACTCATTCCCCATGACTAGCCTCATACACTTCAGTGGCGTCTCACTCATTCCCTAATCACAGCCTCATACATTCAGTGGAGTCTCACTCGTTCCCCATCACCGTCCTCATACACTTCAGTGGAGTCTCACTCATTCCCCATCACCGGCCTCTTGCACTTCAGCGGAGTCTCCCTCATTCCCCTATCACCGGCCTCATGCACTTCAGCAGAGTCTCACTCATTCCCCATCACCGGCCTCTTACACTTCAGCGGAGTCTCACTCATTCCCCTATCACCAGCCTCTTACACTTCAGTGGACCCTCACTCATTCCCCATCACCGGCCTCTTACACTTCAGTGGAGACTCACGCGTTCCCCATCACCGGCCTCTTACTCTTCAGTGGCATCTCACTCATTCCACATCATTGGCCTCTGACACAATCAGTGTAGTCTCACTCATTCCCTATCACCGGCCTCATATACTTCAGTGGCATCTCACTCATTCCCCATCACCGGCCTCTTACACTTCAGTGGAGTCTTACTCATTCCCCTATCACCGGCCTCATACACTTCAGTGGTCTCACTCGTTCCCCATCACTGGCCTCATACACTTCAATGGAGTCTCACTCATTCCCCATGACTAGCCTCATACACTTCAATGGAGTCTCACTCATTCCCCATGACTAGCCTCATACACTTCAGTGGCGTCTCACTCATTCCCTAATCACAGCCTCATACATTTCAGTGGAGTCTCACTCGTTCCCCATCACCGTCCTCATACACTTCAGCGGAGTCTCACTGATTCCCCATCACCGGCCTCTTGCACTTCAGCGGAGTCTCCCTCATTCCCCTATCACCGGCCTCATGCACTTCAGCAGAGTCTCACTCATTCCCCATCACCGGCCTCTTACACTTCAGCGGAGTCTCACTCATTCCCCATCACCGGCCTCTTACACTTCAGTGGAGACTCACGCGTTCCCCATCACCGGCCTCTTACTCTTCAGTGGCATCTCACTCATTCCACATCACCGGCCTCTGACACAATCAGTGTAGTCTCACTCATTCCCTATCACCGGCCTCATACACTTCAGTGGAGTCTCACTCATTCCCCATCACCGGCCTTTGACACTTCAGTGGATTCTCACTCATTCCCCATCACCGGCCTCTTGCACTTCAGCGGAGTCTCACTCGTTCCCCATCAACGGCCTCTTACACTTCAGCAGAGTCTCACTCGTTCCCCATCACCGGCCTCTTACACTTCAATGGAGCCTCACTCATTCCCCATCACTGGCCTCATAAACTTCAGTGGAGGCTCACTCATTCTCCATCACCGGCCTCTTACACTTCAGCAGAGTCTCACTCATTCCCCATCACCGGCCTCTTACACTTCAGCGGAGTCTCACTCATTTCCCTATCACCAGCCTCTTACACTTCAGTGGACTCTCACTCATTCCCCATCACCGGCCTCTTACACTTCAGTGGAGACTCACGCGTTCCCCATCACCGGCCTCTTACTCTTCAGTGGCATCTCACTCATTCCACATCACCGGCCTCTGACACAATCAGTGTCGTCTCACTCATTCCCTATCACCGGTCTCATACACTTCAGTGGAGTCTCACTCATTCCCCATCACCGGCCTTTGACACTTCAGTGGATTCTCACTCATTCCCCATCACCGGCCTCTTGCACTTCAGCGGAGTCTCACTCGTTCCCCATCAACGGCCTCTTACACTTCAGCAGAGTCTCACTCGTTCCCCATCACCGGCCTCTTACACTTCAATGGAGCCTCACTCATTCCCCATCACTGGCCTCATAAACTTCAGTGGAGGCTCACTCATTCTACATCACCGGCCTCTTACACTTCAGCAGAGTCTCACTCATTCCCCATCACCGGCCTCTTACACTTCAGTGGATTCTCACTCGTTCCCCATCACTGGCCTCATGCACTTCAGTGGCGTCTCACTCATTCCCCTATCACCGGCCTCTTACACTTCAGTGGCGTCTCACTCATTCCCCTATCACCGGCCTCTTACTCTTCAGTGGAGTCTTACTCATTCCCCATCACCGACGTCTTACACTTCAATGGATTCTCACTAATTCCCCATCACTGGCCTCTTAAACTTCAGCGGAGTTTCACTCATTCCTCTATCACCGGCCTCATACACTTCAATGGATTCTCACTCGTTCCCCATCACTGGCCTCTTAAACTTCAGCGGAGTTTCACTCATTCCTCTATCACCGGCCTCATACACTTCAATGGAGTCTCACTCATTCCCTCATACACTTCAGTGGATTCTCACTCATTCCCCATCACCGGCCTCTTGCACTTCAGCGGAGTCTCACTCGTTCCCCATCAACGGCCTCTTACACTTCAGCAGAGTCTCACTCGTTCCCCATCACCGGCCTCTTACACTTCAATGGAGCCTCACTCATTCCCCATCACTGGCCTCATAAACTTCAGTGGAGGCTCACTCATTCTCCATCACCGGCCTCTTACACTTCAGCAGAGTCTCACTCATTCCCCATCACCGGCCTCTTACACTTCAGCGGAGTCTCACTCATTTCCCTATCACCAGCCTCTTACACTTCAGTGGACTCTCACTCATTCCCCATCACCGGCCTCTTACACTTCAGTGGAGACTCACGCGTTCCCCATCACCGGCCTCTTACTCTTCAGTGGCATCTCACTCATTCCACATCACCGGCCTCTGACACAATCAGTGTCGTCTCACTCATTCCCTATCACCGGTCTCATACACTTCAGTGGAGTCTCACTCATTCCCCATCACCGGCCTTTGACACTTCAGTGGATTCTCACTCATTCCCCATCACCGGCCTCTTGCACTTCAGCGGAGTCTCACTCGTTCCCCATCAACGGCCTCTTACACTTCAGCAGAGTCTCACTCGTTCACCATCACCGGCCTCTTACACTTCAATGGAGCCTCACTCATTCCCCATCACTGGCCTCATAAACTTCAGTGGAGGCTCACTCATTCTACATCACCGGCCTCTTACACTTCAGCAGAGTCTCACTCATTCCCCATCACCGGCCTCTTACACTTCAGTGGATTCTCACTCGTTCCCCATCACTGGCCTCATGCACTTCAGTGGCGACTCACTCATTCCCCTATCACCGGCCTCTTACACTTCAGTGGCGTCTCACTCATTCCCCTATCACCGGCCTCTTACTCTTCAGTGGAGTCTTACTCATTCCCCATCACCGACGTCTTACACTTCAATGGATTCTCACTCGTTCCCCATCACTGGCCTCTTAAACTTCAGCGGAGTTTCACTCATTCCTCTATCACCGGCCTCATACACTTCTATGGATTCTCACTCGTTCCCCATCACTGTCCTCTTAAACTTCAGCGGAGTTTCACTCATTCCTCTATCACCGGCCTCATACACTTCAATGGAGTCTCACTCATTCCCTCATACACTTCAGTGGAGTCTCACTCGTTCTCCATCACCGGCCTCCTACACTTCAGTGGAGTCTCACTCATTCCCCATCACCAGCCTCATACACTTCAGTGGAGTCTCACTCATTCCCCATCACCGGCCTCTTACACTTCAGTGGAGTCTCACTCATTTCCCTATCACCGGCCTCTTACACTTCAGTGGAGTCTCACTCGTTCCCCATCACCGGCCTCCTACACTTCAATGGAATCTCACTCATTTCCCATCACCGGCCTCCTACGCTTCAATGGATTGTCACTCATTCCCCATCATCGGCCTCCTACACTTCAATAGATTGTCGCTCATTCCCCTATCACTGGCCTCTTACACTTCAGTGGCGTCTCACTCATTCCCTTATCACCGGCCTCATACACTTCAGTGGAGTCTTACGCATTCCCCATCACCGACCTCTTACACTTCAGTGGAGTCTCACTCATTCCATATCACCGGCCTCTTACTCTTCAGTGGAGTCTCACTCATTCCCTCATACACTTCAGTGGAGTCTCACTCGTTCTCCATCACCAGCCTCCTACACTTCAGTGGAGTCTCACTCATTCTCCATCACTCACCTCCAATACTTCAATGGATGTTCACTCATTCCTCCATCACCGGCCTCATACACTTCAATGGAGTCTCACTCATTCCCTCATACACTTCAGTGGAGTCTCACTCATTCCATATCACCGGCCTCTTACTCTTCAGTGGAGCCTTACTCATTCCCCATCACCGACCTCTTACACTTCAATGGATTCTCACTCATTCCCCATCACCAGCCTCATACACTTCAGTGGAGTCTCACTCATTCCCCTATCACTGGCCTCTTACACTTCAGTGGCGTCTCACTCATTCCCTTATCACCGGCCTCATACACTTCAGTGGAGTCTCACTCATTCCATATCACCGGCCTCTTACTCTTCAGTGGAGTCTTACTCATTCCCCATCACCGACCTCTTACACTTCAGTGGAGTCTCACTCATTCCCCATCACCGACCTCTTACACTTCAATGGATTCTCACTCGTTCCCCATCACTGGCCTCTTAAACTTCAGCGGAGTTTCCCTCATTCCTCTATCACTGGCCTCATACACTTCAATGGAGTCTCACTCATTCCCTCCTACACTTCAGTGGAGTCTCACTCGTTCTCCATCACCGGCCTCCTACACTTCAGTGGAGTCTCACTCGTTCCCCATCACCGGCCTCCTACGCTTCAATGGATTGTCACTCATTCCCCATCATCGGCCTCCTACACTTCAATAGATTGTCGCTCATTCCCCTATCACTGGCCTCTTACACTTCAGTGGAGTCTCACTCATTCCATATCACCGGCCTCATACACTTCAGTGGAGTCTCACTCATTCCATATCACCGGCCTCTTACTCTTCAGTGGAGTCTTACTCATTCCCCATCACCGACCTCTTACACTTCAGTGGAGTCTCACTCATTCCTCTATCACCGGCCTCATACACTTCAATGGAGTCTCACTCATTCCCTCATACACTTCAGTGGAGTCTCACTCGTTCACCATCACCGGCCTCCTACACTTCAATGGAGTCTAACTCATTCCTCTATCACCGGCCTCATACACTTCAATGGATTCTCACTCGTTCCCCATCACTGGCTGCTTAAACTTCAGCGGAGTTTCACTCATTCCTCTATGACTGGCCTCATACACTTCAATGGAGTCTCACTCATTCCATATCACCGGCCTCTTACTCTTCAGTGGAGTCTTACTCATTCCCCATCACCGACCTCTTACACTTCAGTGGAGGCTCACTCATTCTCCATCACCGGCCTCTTACACTTCAGCAGAGTCTCACTCATTCCCCATCACCGGCCTCTTACACTTCAGCGGAGTCTCACTCATTCCCCATCACCAGCCTCTTACACTTCAGTGGACTCTCACTCATTCCCCATCACCGGCCTCTTACACTTCAGTGGAGACTCACGCGTTCCCCATCACCGGCCTCTTACTCTTCAGTGGCATCTCACTCATTCCACATCACCGGCCTCTGACACAATCAGTGTAGTCTCACTCATTCCCTATCACCGGCCTCATACACTTCAGTGGAGTCTCACTCATTCCCCATCACCGGCCTTTGACACTTCAGTGGATTCTCACTCATTCCCCATCACCGGCCTCTTGCACTTCAGCGGAGTCTCACTCGTTCCCCATCAACGGCCTCTTACACTTCAGCAGAGTCTCACTCGTTCCCCATCACCGGCCTCTTACACTTCAATGGAGCCTCACTCATTCCCCTATCACCGGCCTCATACACTTCAGTGGCGTCTCACTCATTCCCCATCACCGGCCTCTTACACTTCAGTGGATTCTCACTCGTTCCCCATCACTGGCCTCATGCACTTCAGTGGCGTCTCACTCATTCCCCATCACCGACCTCTTACACTTCAATGGATTCTCACTCGTTCCCCATCACTGGCCTCTTAAACTTCAGCGGAGTTTCACTCATTCCTCTATCACCGGCCTCATACACTTCAATGGAGTCTCACTCATTCCCTCATACACTTCAGTGGAGTCTCACTCGTTCTCCATCACCGGCCTCCTACACTTCAGTGGAGTCTCACTCATTCCCCATCACCAGCCTCATACACTTCAGTGGAGTCTCACTCATTCCCCATCACCGGCCTCTTACACTTCAGTGGAGTCTCACTCATTTCCCTATCACCGGCCTCTTACACGTCAGTGGAGTCTCACTCGTTCCCCATCACCGGCCTCCTACACTTCAATGGAATCTCACTCATTTCCCATCACCGGCCTCCTACGCTTCAATGGATTGTCACTCATTCCCCATCATCGGCCTCCTACACTTCAATAGATTGTCGCTCATTCCCCTATCACTGGCCTCTTACACTTCAGTGGCGTCTCACTCATTCCCTTATCACCGGCCTCATACACTTCAGTGGAGTCTTACGCATTCCCCATCACCGACCTCTTACACTTCAGTGGAGTCTCACTCATTCCATATCACCGGCCTCTTACTCTTCAGTGGAGTCTCACTCATTCCCTCATACACTTCAGTGGAGTCACACTCGTTCTCCATCACCGGCCTCCTACACTTCAGTGGAGTCTCACTCATTCTCCATCACTCACCTCCAATACTTCAATGGATGTTCACTCATTCCTCCATCACCGGCCTCATACACTTCAATGGAGTCTCACTCATTCCCTCATACACTTCAGTGGAGTCTCACTCATTCCATATCACCGGCCTCTTACTCTTCAGTGGAGCCTTACTCATTCCCCATCACCGACCTCTTACACTTCAATGGATTCTCACTCATTCCCCATGACTAGCCTCATACACTTCAGTGGAGTCTCACTCATTCCCCATCACCAGCCTCATACACTTCAGTGGAGTCTCACTCATTCCCCTATCACTGGCCTCTTACACTTCAGTGGCGTCTCACTCATTCCCTTATCACCGGCCTCATACACTTCAGTGGAGTCTCACTCATTCCATATCACCGGCCTCTTACTCTTCAGTGGAGTCTTACTCATTCCCCATCACCGACCTCTTACACTTCAGTGGAGTCTCACTCATTCCCCATCACCGACCTCTTACACTTCAATGGATTCTCACTCGTTCCCCATCACTGGCCTCTTAAACTTCAGCGGAGTTTCCCTCATTCCTCTATCACTGGCCTCATACACTTCAATGGAGTCTCACTCATTCCCTCCTACACTTCAGTGGAGTCTCACTCGTTCTCCATCACCGGCCTCCTACACTTCAGTGGAGTCTCACTCGTTCCCCATCACCGGCCTCCTACGCTTCAATGGATTGTCACTCATTCCCCATCATCGGCCTCCTACACTTCAATAGATTGTCGCTCATTCCCCTATCACTGGCCTCTTACACTTCAGTGGAGTCTCACTCTTTCCCCATCACCGGCCTCTTGCACTTCAGTGGAGTCTCACTCTTTCCCCATCACCGGCCTCTTACACTTCAGTGGCGTCTCACTCATTCCCCATCACCGGCCTCAAACACTTCAGTGGAGTCTCACTCATTCCCCATCACCGACCTCTTACACTTCAATGGATTCTCACTCGTTCCCCATCACTGGCCTCTTAAACTTCAGCGGAGTTTCACTCATTCCTCTATCACCGGCCTCATACACTTCAATGGAGTCTCACTCATTCCCTCATACACTTCAGTGGAGTCTCACTCGTTCACCATCACCGGCCTCCTACACTTCAGTGGAGTCTCACTCATTCCTCTATCACCGGCCTCATACACTTCAATGGATTCTCACTCGTTCCCCATCACTGGCCGCTTAAACTTCAGCGGAGTTTCACTCATTCCTCTATCACTGGCCTCATACACTTCAATGGAGTCTCACTCATTCCCTCCTACACTTCAGTGGAGTCTCACTCGTTCTCCATCACCGGCCTCCTACACTTCAGTGGAGTCTTACTCATTCCCCATCACCGACCTCATACTCGTCAATGGATTCTCACTCATTCCATATCACCGGCCTCTTACTCTTCAATGGAGTCTCACTCATTCCCCATTACTAGCCTCATACACTTCAGTGGAGTCTCACTCATTCCCCATCACCAGCCTCATACACTTCAGTGGAGTCTCACTCATTCCCCTATCACTGGCCTCTTACACTTCAATGGATTATCACTCATTCCCCATGACTAGCCTCATACACTTCAGTGGAGTCTCACTCATTCCCCTATCACTGGCCTCTTACACTTCAGTGGCGTCTCACTCATTCCCTTATCACCGGCCTCATACACTTCAGTGGAGTCTCACTCATTCCATATCACCGGCCTCTTACTCTTCAGTGGAGTCTTACTCATTCCCCATCACCGACCTCTTACACTTCAATGGAGTCTCACTCATTCCATATCACCGGCCTCTTACTCTTCAGTGGAGTCTTACTCATTCCCCATCACCGACCTCTTACACTTCAATGGATTCTCACTCGTTCCCCATCACTGGCCTCTTAAACTTCAGCGGAGTTTCACTCATTCCTCTATCACTGGCCTCATACACTTCAATGGAGTCTCACTCATTCCCTCCTACACTTCAGTGGAGTCTCACTCATTCTCCATCACCGGCCTCCTACACTTCAGCGGAGTTTCACTCATTCCTCCATCACCGGCCTCATACACTTCAATGGAGTCTCACTCATTCCCTCCTACACTTCAGTGGAGTCTCACTCGTTCTCCATCACCGGCCTCCTACACTTCAGTGGAGTCTCACTCATTCTCCATCACTCACCTCCAATACTTCAATGGATGTTGACTCATTTCCCAATCACCGGCCTCATGCACTTTAATGGATTTCATTGACCGGAGGCTCGCATTATGTTTATCACTAACATTGCCAGCTCCTTGCATCACTTCAAAGTCCTACATCACCAACACAAAAACTCCACAACTTCGAATGTCCCAATAACACATATAAATTCCATCACAGCAGACATCTTCCTCTTTTATCTGCTTTTCCTTGACAGAGAAGTATCGTTTTACATTGTTAATCAGTTGAATGTTAGAATTAATGATGATTTATTTACAGATTGATTAAGTAATTATTGTTTAGTAGTTAGTCTGATAGTAGAAAATGTGATATTAGTATTTTAAATTGTATATTTTTAAATGTGTAGAGAGTTTTGATGTAAAAAAAAAACAATTTATGAGGTTATGAGTAGGTATGACGGTTTTTTGCGGGATTAGGCTAGTTTGTAATAGGGGTTTCGTAATTCAGAGTTTTTAATTTTGGAAGGAATAAAAATTACTGTTGCACCGCGAGCTTGTCGTGCTTCAGGTCGCGGCGTAGAGGAGAGGTCCTGTGCTACGCGAGTCGCGTAGTTCTGTTTTTCACGGGCATTACAGGTACAGTTTGTACCTTGTGGGCGCTCGTAGAGAGTCTAGCGTCGTCACGCATGCGTGCGTGAAGACGTACGGGGGCCATTTTGAATAGGAATAGAGCGTTTCTGATGGCCTGAAGCTGAGCGAGGTCATCTGAGTAAAGTGCGCTCTAGTGTTGCCTCCCCAACTGCCATCAGCTGTTTTCTGTTAGCCGGCAGATCGGGAGGAGACGCGATCAAGTAAAAGAGAGGTGTATAAGAATTACAAAGGCTTTATTAAAGCGAAAGAAGTCGTTTTTTTAAATAAAAAGAATAAGTAGGAGTAAGTTTGTTTAAATAGGTAAAAATATTTTGGATGATAAATACAAAAACAAAAAATTAAAAAAGGGAGAAGGAAATAATTTAGATAAAAATAAATATATGTTTAAAAAAAAAAATAAGGTGTTTTAGTACTTGGTAAATAAAAGAGATATTAGGGAAGTAAATGAGAATGCACAGTGCTCAGGTTTGGGTGATGCCAATCTGAGAAAGATAGTGCAAGAAGAGATGAAGAGCTCTATGAAGGAGGTCTTACAAAGCGTAATGAGAAGGAAAAGAAGAGCAGTAGATGGTTCAGAGGATGAGTATTGGTCTATGGAAGAAGAAGAGGGAGGTGAAGTAAAAGGTCATGGGAAGAGACCTAGAAAGAGTAAGATTATTGAAGTGGGAGTCAGATTTCTGGCAAAAAGTATGGGTGAGCCTTGTGCCACAAATAAGGAAGGTGTCCAACGCGGCACAAAAGTTGGAGAAAAATCTCAAGAGGGCATATTAGAGCAGGAATTTGATTATGAGGCAGATTAATTCTTTTTGGATGATTATTTTGATGATGGATGGGATATGGACACAGATAAAGTAGAGAAAGGAAAAAGGGATCGTAAAGGATCCACAAGGAGAGGACATGTTCAGTCCTGAAATGATTAGGCAGCCCAGGAGCTCAGAGTGGTGGCCGTTGCCTCATGTGGCTGGCTTTTTGAAGGTATGGATAAGGAGGCCTTTAGATAAGGAGGCCAGAGCAGTCATGAGGGCGGAGTGCTCATGTCCAGTAGTTGATGGAAAATCCTGTGTGACGCCAGATCTGGATCCAGATTTAATTAGTTTTTTGTTTAAGATGGGGCGTGACCCCAGGAAAGGTTTGGAGAGGGCACCAAAGCAGTGCCAGGATCGCTTGCTCAATGTGTTGGGACCATTGGCCAGAATTTTGGACATGGTGGAAGAGGCCAAAATAAAAAGTGTCCAGATAGATAACAAATTATTGAGAGGATGGTCGCAGAGGGCGATTTGTTTCTTAGCGAACGTAAACGCATCTTTATCTACGGAAAGACACAAAGCTATCCTGATGAGGATAAGTCCTAAGTTATGTGACTTTGCGAAAAATGAGCCTACAGAGGACCCTAAGGGGTATTTGTTCGGGGAATGATGGTGAAGGGAGCTGGAAAGTATGTTTCAACTTTCACCAGTCTGGACAAGGCCCAGTCGTCCTTAAGAAGAGTTTTTGGAAGGGGTGTTTTTGACCGGGCCGGGGCGAGAGCCCGTTTCCCTGGCCGGTCATACTCGAGGGCTCAATACCAGTCCCAGGGACATGCAGCGTTCAGGGGATTACAGTCCGCGACTGGATTTTACCCACAAAGAGGAGGAGCAGGCACGATGCGCCACTCAAGGGAAAGAGCTCAGTTCGCACAAGGTTCACAAGGTGAGTACGAAGACTGTTTTTGGTTCTATCCCAAGCGAGGTAGGGGAATGGTAAAGTGGTTTGTAAGGAAATGGCAGAATTGAACTAAGGACAGATGGGTTATTCTCACAATAAAAAGGATCTGTTATAGAGTTCGAGGAAGAGCCAAAGCAGTTGAAGGAACCAAGTCAGTTGGTTTTTCCACAAGAATTGCAAGAGGTAGTAGGAAAAGAGGTTATGGAGATGTTGCAGAAGGGAGCAATAGAGAAAGTATTGGAAAAAGATCAGGGTTTTGTGAGTACTATATTTTTGGTGAAGAAAAAGGACAAGGGTTGGAGACCCGTGATAAATTTGAGAGGGTTGAATCAGTATGTTGTTTACAGGCATTTCAAGATGGAGGTGCTCCATCTTTTGAGAGATATTCTCCAAGAGAACGATTGGCTAGTGAAATTGGACCTTTAGGATGCTTATTTCACTATTCCTATAGCGGAAGAAAGTCGCAGATTTCTCCAGTTCAAGAGGTTGGGAGAACTATATCAGTTTTCATGCCTCCCGTTTGGACTGGCGTCTGCACCATGGAGCTTTACAAAGGCGTTGAGACCAGTGGCCAAGTTTCTCAGGGAGAGAGGAATATGTTTGATAATGTACTTAGACGATTTTTTGATTATGTCTCAGAGTCAAGAGGAGTTGGAGAGACAGCTGAGTTTGACTATGGATCTTTTGGAAGGATTGGGTTTCTCCCTCAACAAAGAGAGGTCGGTTTTGAAGCCCAGTCAAAGTTTAGAGTTTTGGGGATTTGTGCTGAACACAGTAGAGAAGACTTTAAGTTTACCAGAGAAGAAAGTGATCAAGATAAGGTCAGAAGTGAAAGGAATGTTGAAGAAAGAGAAAGTAACTCTGAGGGGTTTAGCAAGGGTGATTAGCTTGCTTTCAAGTTCGATTCAGGCCGTTTTTCCTGGGCCGTTTCATTACATGGCTTTGCAGAGACTGAAAGCAGAAGCGTTGAGGAAAGGTTTCTGGTATGGAGATCACATTTTTCTTTCAGTAGAAGCACGGAAGGAGCTGGTTTGGTGGTTGGAGAACCTGGAGGCCTGGAATGGCAGGGCAATGTTTGGAATGTGTCCAGATTTTGTATTGGAGACAGGCACGAGCCTGTTTGGATGGGGTGCATCTTTGGAGGATCAGGAAACAGGTGGAAAATGGCCCTTGGAAGAGAGGTCGGAACACATAAATGGATTGGAAATAAGAGCAGGTCTTTATGCTTTACGGAGTTTTGTAAGGAAGTTGAGGAATTTTAATGTTTTATTGAAAATGGACAATGTTTCGGCGGTTCGTTACATAAACAGATTAGGTGGAAGCAGATTGAGGAATCTGACACAGTTAGCAAAGAGGATTTGGTCTTTTTGTCTAGAGCAGATGATAGGGTTGGAAGCAGAATATTTTCCTGGACAGGACAATGGTGTGGCGGACCGGAATTCGAGGCATCTCAGAGATTTCAGCGATTGGAAGCGGAATGTTCAATATTTCCAGGGGATATTTCAAGTTTTGGGTCCACTAGAGGTGGATTTGTTTATGTCAAGATTGACATTCCAGGTTGAATGTTATTACCGTTGGAGACCGGATCTGTTGGCGGAAGAGGTGGATGCGTTTCAGCAGGATTGGAGGAAAGTTCGGGGGTATGCTTTTCCCCCATTTTCGATGATACAGAGGGTGTTGTTGATGGTGAGGAGACAGGAATGTCAGCTGGTTCTTGTGACGCCTTTTTGGGCAGGACAGGCTTGGTTTCCAGGATTGTTGGAAATGGCAATAGAGGAGCCATTCTTAATACCAGAGTCAGAGGACATGCTTCTAGGAGCAAAAGGGGTATCTCATCCTTTGGTTTTGGAAGGGGCATTGAGCCTTCTTGTCTGGAGGATTTCAGGAGAGAAGTGCAGTTCAGAGGACTTTCGGAGCAGGCTCAGGAATTACTAAGGGAGTCATGGGCACCAGGAACTAGGAAGAGGTATGTTGGAGCATGGAAGTAATGGGTTTGTTGGTGCATGGAAAGGAGTTTGGATCCCGTGAAGGCATCTGCCATAGAATTGTCAAATTTGTTATCTTCTTTGTTGCAGAAAGGCTTGAGTTACAGAACTATTAATTGTTATAGGTCTGCAATTGCTGCAGGTCATGGTTCAGTAGGGGGTTGCTCCATAGGGAGAGAACCGCTAATTTGTAGGGATATGAAAGGAGTTAAGTTGCAAAGACCGCCAAGGTACAATTGTTTGTGGGATGTCAACAGGCTTCTTCATTTGTTTGAGGAATGGCAAACAAATAAGTATTTGTTTTAAGCAGTTGTCAGGGAAGCTGGCAACTTTATTGTGTCTGATTTCATTCAGAAGAGTTTCTGATGTTAAAGCGCTTGATGTTAGTAACAGATTTTATAATCCAGATGGAGTAATTTTTAGAATTACTAAGAAAACGAAGTGCATGTCTTCAACAATATTTTATCCTAAATTTGAGGAACATCCAAAATGTGTGGTAAGATGTTTGAGAGAGTATGAGAATAGATTATGTGGATTCAGAGGGCATGGTGATAATCAGTTGTTGATTTCATACGTGAAGCCTTTTAGGCCAGTTATTTCTGCGACTATTGCTAGATGGGTGAGATTTTGTATGCTTGAGGCAGGTATAAGTTTGCAGGAGTATGGAGCTCATTCTGTAAGAGGAGCAATGGGTAGTAAGGTTTTCATGTCAGGTGGACGTTTGGAGGAGATTTTGCATGCGGCTGATTGGTCAAATGCTGATGTGTTTGCTAAATTTTACTTAAAACCAATGGGTCATGTATCGTCTGTGGTGTTATCACAGCTTTGAACAAGCATAATGCTAGCCTCCGGTCTAGTCATGAAATGTAGATTCTCCAAGTTTGTGTAGAGAGAATCTGGATTTCATTAACTCACGGAGGCTAGTATTATCCCACCCTCCCTCCCAGGAGAGTTTGGGGGGGGGGGGAGATTTTTCACACATAGGAGCCGATTCCGATTCGGGCCGGAAAACGTACCGACCGACTCGGATCGGGAATCTATTCCGACCGACACGTACCGGTGCAGCCCGATCCGCCAAGTACGATGTAATGCATGCGATTTACGACCGAGTCGCACGGAACCCAAGCCGAACGACCGAACCGCACGGAAAACAGCTATCCGGCCGGAAAAAAACGCGAATCGAACCGACCGACACGCACCAGGAAGGAACCCGAACGAAACGTACCCGCGAACTCCGACCCGCACAGTACGATGCAATGCGTGGAAAACCCGACCGAGTCGCACGGAGCTCAAGCCGTATGACCGACACGCATACAAAACAGCGAGCCGAAGCAACCCAATACACCGCGACCGACGCGTACGCCGCACATAAAACACAGCAGAAATACAGCGTGAACGAGTCGGAGAAGCTCGCACGAGACCAACTGCAGCGTCCTACTCGGTCAGAAGAACGTCTCCTACATGCACAAAAAGTACAAAGGAAAAAACACAAAAAAAAGGGACAAACAAGCAAATACAAAGCCAATAAATACTGGGGGGGGGGACATGGAACAAAGACACACCCACAACTCCACCCATATAAAGGACACAAATCCCTACCATGATCCTTTGCAAATTCGAATTACCTGCCAGCACACAACACCAACAGACAGCAACCACACACACACTCACTGCTCATCCATCACACAAGCCACACACCATCAGCACCTCAACAAATAGCACCCTCACATACACCCAGCAAAACCCACACTCACACACCCTCACCTGCACACCAACACATACATCACTCACCACCACCACCCATCACCATGCCCCCAAAGAAGAATCCAAAGTTCCTAGACAGTGAATTGGAAGTCCTGGTAGATGAGATCCTCAGGGTAGAGCCACAGCTGTTTGGTACACTGGTCCAACAGACCCCCATGTCGCAGAAAACCAAGATGTGGGAGAGGATCGTCGACAGGGTGAACGCACAATCACCATGTTTGCGCACAAAGGAAGACATCCAGAACAGGTGGTATGACGTGCGCAAGAGGGTCAAGGAGCTACTGAAAAAGGACTACGCCTTGAGCCAACACACCGGCAGTGGCCCTCCTGCCAAACCTGTATACCTCAGGCCCTGAGAGGAGAAGGTGCGGGCCATCCTACCACCAGTGAGCGTATATGGACTATCAAACATCCCAGAACCTGGTGAGTACACATCAAATGTACACAATATTGTGTGACAATACACACACATCACTGTCAAGGGGATAGTCAAACCATGCACCCTTAGCAAATACACACCAACCAAAAGATAATCATCCCAAGATGTGTATGTCAGTCAGATAAACACAATACATGCCATCTCATAGTGATATGTAACTGTGTCATGACATGTACAAACCCAACAACAAATACAGCTAGGCAGTGGCACAAATCTAACCAACAAACACAGTCAGATATGTAGCCACCACTACAACACCACCTCACAGGGAAGCCCACTGAAAGGAAGGAATTCTGTGTATGCTGGTCAAGTCAGTGTAGCCAATAGCATCATGGGAGTTGTATTCACAGATATTGCCCACCCTCACAATACGCCCATCAACACCACTATGAACCATGCTCACATCACAGGGAGTGGAAAACAACTGACAAGATGGCTGACACTGGCTACTGCTGTGGGGAGCACAAGGCCCTGCTGGCAACTGTGCACCAACCAACAGCAGGACACCACTGACTGACATCCTGAAAGCAAACTTGCACTCCCTGCAATGGAAGCACGTTCCATGGTGGGATATCTGGCTGGGTGGGAAGGAGGACTGACAGCATTGACCATAGTTACCAGCAGCTCTTCACACACACCCCCCTAACACAAACTCCACACAACTCACCTGGGAGAATGCATTGCCTCACACTCTAATCAAATATCCCACAAAGAACCACCACCCTGGGTTATGCTGTGTGAAGCACAGGGACACACATGGGACTTGTAGCCAAACTAACCCCAGGATAACACTGTCAGCCATCTTATCAGCACAGGCACACTACCCCACAGGGAAGCAGAGTCAAAAGGAAGGAAGCATGGGCATGCTGGGAAGGGGGGTGGAGGCAATAGCATGATGGGAGTGGTAGTCACAGCTCAACATCCCCCACCCGCATGGCCCAGCAAGCTCACACTCAAGCATGCACACCTCACAGGGAGTGGAAAAGAACTGACAATGGGTACTGCTGTGGGGAGCACAAGGCCATGCTGGGAACTGGGCACCAACCAACAGCAGGATACCACTGTCAGCCATCTTGCCATTGCTGTCACACTCACACACAGTGAAGTCCACTCAAAAGGAAGGAAGTATGGGCATGCTGGGAAGGGGGGTGGAGGCAATAGCATGATGGGAGTGGTAGTCACAGCTCAACATCCCCCACCCGCATGGCCCAGCAGGCTCACACTCAAGCATGCACACCTCACAGGGAGTGAAAAGCCACCTTAAAGATGTCTGACAATGCTGCTCCGTTGTGGGGATCACAAGGCCATGCTGGGAACTGGGCACCAACAAATAGCAGGACACCACTGTCAGCCATCTTGCCATTGCTGTCACACTCACACACAGTGAAGTCCACTCAAAAGGAAGGAAGTATGGGCATGCTGGGAAGGGGGGTGGAGGCAATAGCATGATGGGAGTGGTGGTCACAGCTCAACATCCCCCACCCGCATGGCCCAGCAGGCTCACACTCAAGCATGCACACCTCACAGGGAGTGAAAAGCCACTTCAAAGATGTCTGACAATGGTGCTCTGATGTGGGGATCACAAGGCCATGCTGGGAACTGGGCACCAACAAACAGCAGGACACCACTGTCAGCCATCTTGCCATTGCTGTCACACTCACACACAGTGAAGTCCACTCAAAAGGAAGGAAGTATGGGCATCCTGGGAAGGGGGTGGAGGCAATAGCATGATGGGAGTGGTAGTCACAGCCCAACATCCCCCAACCACATGGCCCAGCAAGCTCACACTCAAGCATGCACACCTCACAGGGAGTGGAAAAGAACTGACAAGATGGCTGACAATGGGTACTGCTGTGGGGATCACAAGGCCATGCTGGGAACTGGGCACCAACAAACAGCAGGACACCACTGTCAGCCATCTTGCCATTGCTGTCATACCCACACACAGTGAAGTCCACTCAAAAGGAAGGAAGTATGGGCATGCTGGGAAGGGGGGTGGAGGCAATAGCATGATGGGAGTGGTAGTCACAGCCCAACATCCCCCACCCACATGGCCCAGCAAGCTCACACTGAAGCATGCACACCTCACAGGGAGTGGAAAAGAACTGACAAGATGGCTGACACTGTGTACTGCTGTGGGGAGCACAAGGCCATGCTGGGAACTGGGCACCAACAAACAACAGGACACCACTGACTGACATCCTGAGAGTCAACCTGAACCCACTGCAAGGGTGGCATGCTTCATGGTGGGATAACTGGGCTGGGGGGAGAAGGAGGGCCGGATGTCCACCAAATACAACCAATGCTGGCCATGTACACACCTCAACATTCATATTGAAATGCTCAAAGTATGCAGGACAATGTGCTACACCAATATCAACCTCTGACTGTGACAACTTAGGACAATGCAATGTACAGGCCCGCATCCAGAGGTACAGTCACAACTGTCAGGTGTGTGAACCATTGATGCCTGCAGAAACATAACATACATTGTGTGTATCTCCCAAAAACAGGTGATGATGGGGACACAGCAGCAGACGCTGAGGAGTCCCTGTCCCAGGCTCCGGGGGACACTGAGCTCACTGGTGTGGAACAGCCTCTGCCCTCCTCGGATGACGAAGACCTACCTGGCACCTCCGGAGTGAGTCATCATGCAGCACCAGCAGGACCACCAGCTGCACCCCTTGCACCCACCCCTCCAACAACTGCCAACACACAGACCACCCCTGCCGACACGGACAGACCAAGGACCACCACCACCAACAGCACACGGACCCCGGCCCAACGTGGAGCTACGGACACCAACACCAGCAACAACCCCCAAGGGGGCCCAGGGTCACATGTACGTGCCACCGCAGGTCCTGCATGTGTCGCATGGGGTGGTGGGAGGGGTGGTAGACATAGGTCGCTGCTTGCAGAGGGGTCTGGACTGCATGATGACCCACAACTGGTATGCATAGCTGATGCGTACCAGACTAGCACCGGAGAAGTCAGCCAGGTAGTGGGGATCCTCAGGGACATTCAACAGCAGCAGGCTGCCCATCATGCCCGCTTGGACTCCCACATGTCCCGCATGGAGTCCAAGTGGGACACATTGCAAGAACTGACGGCGGTGCATAGGGACATATTACAATGCCTCCGCCAGATTTGCACCAACATGTCAACACCTCCCTGTGTGCCCACAACATCTGGTGCTGCAACAACTGCAACTGCCACAGGGAGGGAGGATGACTCTGGCGGAGAGTCCCCTGCACCGCAGCAGCCTGCACTTGAGGGTCCCCCCCAAAGAAGAGGGGTCGTCCGAGGAAGGGCAACTGAGAGGCCGATGGCCATGCCCAACCCCCAAGAAGCCAACACCTGTTCTGGAAAATCACCTTTGTGCGCAAACTGTTCACCCTGTCGAATGCAACACAACTCTCCCACATGACATGGGGAGTTCAAGTTGGACCAATGTATCAGATGACTGCGGACTTTACTCAGGACATTTCTGCTACCAGGACTTCCAAATCATCTAGGTACTTTGGATTACAATCACAATGTACAGCACCCACCATCCTGTGCACTATACTCACACATGTATGTCAATAAACTCACTAATACACCATACTTGCCTCTGTTGTGATTCCAACGTGGTTTCTGTCATGGAGATGATGATCTGCGAAATGACACTGTGCATGCTAACTGCTACAGCAAGTACAACACCGGCATGTGAGTCATGGCGACGTGACACATATGAGGGAGACACACCACCAGGGCTACACAACACATACACACCAGGGCAATCTGACTCATCGCCTACACTGATGTCGCCAGGAAATACGGTGCAATGCACAGACACAACACCTATTCACAGTCTGTGTTAACTAGCCCACTGGTGCAGTAAGCAAATGTCAGTCAGATGTGTGACCACAGACAACGCACTTCACAAAGTGAAGCACAGGTTTATTACACATTTGCAACATGTTGTAACCACTACAGATGCAAGGTAATCCCACCTGGCAGTGGGCACACAGTCAACAAGTGTAGAAGAAAGGAAGTCCATGGGTGTGGCGCACATCACCTGTAGGGAAACGACAGCTAACACCCTGGAAGTTGAATCACGGTGTAGGGGGATCACAGTTGACCAAACAACTCTGAAAGTACCCTGTGAAGGACAGAAATGACACACAGTCAAAAGCACTGAAGAACAGGACAGAACTGCAATACTCATGCCCAATACATGTCACAAGATACCCACCCAGAACCAAGTTAGCATGTCAACACTGTTGGGGAGTACAGACTACCTGTAAGGACACATCGCTGCACGCATACAGTCATGTAGCACATGGACACACTCAAACAGCACCAGAGCACCACCAACACATATCATGCAAACTCACATCATTGACATGACATCTCCGGATACTCCCATTCAGCTGAAGAAGTTGGTGATGAGCTGTGGGCGGACATCACCCTCATCATCATCATCACTGGCATCGTGGTTCAGGCCAGGATCCTCCACAGGTGGCGGATGTTGGTCATCGTCATCCAGGATGAGAGGCAACTCCTTCCGCACTGCCAGGTTGTGTAGCATGCAGCAGACGATGACAATCTTGCACACCTTTGCTGGGGCATATGGGAGGGCCCCTCCTGTCTTGTCCAGGCAGTGGAAGCGGCTCTTCAGGAGACCAAATGTCCGCTCAATCACTCTCCTGGTCCGACCATGTGCCTCATTGTAGCGCATCTGGGCTGGTGTCACAGGGTTCCTGAGGGGCGTCAGCAACCACGGCATGTTGGGGTATCCGGAGTCACCTACATACGGACAATTGCACATTAGCTGAGTTGGAAAAGAGGGTGGAATACTACATTGCAGAACACACACAATGGTACAAAGTCAGTACACACCGACAAGCCAGGCACGCTGGTTCCGCATCTGTGACATCATCCTCGGGATGCGACTACTCCTCATCACGTAGGCATCATGTGCAGAACCGGGGAAACGGGCACACACGTGTGAGATGCTCATATCTGCAAGACATACCACCAGTGCATTGACCGAATGGTAATGTTTGCGGTTCCTGTATGCCTGCTCATGTGCCTGTGGTGGTACCAAAGCCACATGTGTCCCATCAATGGAGCCAATGACATGCGGCATCCTCCCCAGGGCATAGAAGTCACTCTTGACGTCAGTGAGTTGTTGAAGTCTAGGGAAATAGATATACTGGTTCAGGTATCTCAACATAGCCTCCAAAACATCGTGTAGCACACGGCTGAACATGGTCTGTGACATCCCACCAGCAGACGCCACAGTGTGTTGAAAGGTACCGGTGGCAAAGAAGTGTAGGGCTGCCATCACCTTCACCTTGGGGGTCAGCGCTGTAGGGTATGTCCGGCCAGGTTGCAAATGTGGGGCCAACCGCACCGTCAATTCCTCAATCAGCGGCCTGGTGAAGCGGTACCGTCGGATGCAGTCCCGTTCGACCATGGATGCAAGGTCAGGGAATGGTCTATGGACAGCTGGTGCCCTGCAGTGCATAGGTGAAGAAAGAAAGATTGTCAGTCATCCCACATATGTGGCATTGACCATACTCAATATCACATGATACATCATTATGAGATACAAGTACATGATGTGTGCTGTACCGTAAGGACATGTATGGCACCTACATGGCCAACATCTAACATCACAGTTCAACAAGTGTCGTCAACAAGTCCCAGGTTGTGCCATGGGATATCATTAGGCTGTGTCACAGTTCCCATGTACTGCTGTCACGTTCCAAACACACACAAAAGTGACATGTGAGGACAGATGTGCCCCAGGCATCACAGCTCATTGACAGGTAGATTCCCAGGGACCCTGTCTTGCCACATGGACACTGGCATGACATGGTGCATCATGAATACACCACAGCAAAACAACTATGAGCCCCACAGGTAGTGGTCCCTTTTGCCTCGGCAGGACAGACATGGACGTCTGTGACACACACACGCACAACATCAAAGTCCATGCACGAACAACGTGGATGTGGAGACTGTCCCCCATTGTGCACATGGAATCAGAGACATTGTAAACATAACATGCACACAGACTGTGGAGGGCCATCACTATTGTTGCAATGGGTCAGCCTGTGACGTACATACCGTCCCACATGGGACTCAGGGGGTATGTGACATGACATACACATACACAACCTGGAAATGTGACCATGCCACATGCTCTGAACTGAACAGTTGCACATCACAGTGGTCATGTGCACAACACACAAAGGATTCTGTCCCCATGAACACGTGCACAGCCTGGGAGTGGCTGCCCCCAAGTGCCACCCAAAAACCACATGTTGACCCCCATGCACGGAAAAGGTAATGCAGCCTTACATGCCTTAGGATACAGTGTGGACAGGCTGTGCTGTTGTAGGTGTGCCCCTGAGTCCCTGGAACGTAAATGTGGCTGGCATACGTTCATCTGTGACAGGCATGGTGACATATGCCAGTGACATGTACAGGGACGCGTTGTACAGCAATGGACCGATCTGTGCGCACGCATTGGCCATTGCATATGATGTGAGCGGGTACGCGTTGTACAGCAATGGACCGATCGGTGCGCACGCATTGGCCATTGCATATGATGTGAGCGGGTACGCGTTGTCATCTGATGTACGTGTTGTACAGCAATGGACCGATCGGTGCGCACGCATTGGCCATTGCATATGATGTGACCGGTGCAGCGTTGTCATCCGATGTACGCGTTGTACAGCAATGGACCGATCGGTGCGCACGCATTGGCCATTGCATACGATGTGAGCGGGTACGCGTTGTACAGCAATGGACCGATCGGTGCGCACGCATTGGCCATTGCATATGATGTGGCGGTGCAGCGTTGTCATCCGATGTACGCGTTGTACAGCAATGGACCGATCGGTGCACACGCATTGGCCATTGCATACGATGTGAGCGGGTACGCGTTGTACAGCAATGAACCGATCGGTGCGCACGCATTGGCCATTGCATATGATGTGAGCGGGTACGCGTTGTACAGCAATGGACCGATCGGTGCGCACGCATTGGCCATTGCATATGATGTGAGCGGGTACGCGTTGTACAGCAATGGACCGATCGGTGCGCACGCATTGGCCATTGCATATGATGTGACCGGTGCAGCGTTGTCATCCGATGTACGCGTTGTACAGCAATGGACCGATCGGTGCGCACGCATTGGCCATTGCATATGATGTGAGCGGTACGCGTTGTCATCCGATGTACGCGTTGTACAGCAATGGACCGATCGGTGCGCACGCATTGGCCATTGCATACGATGTGAGCGGGTACGCTTTGTACAGCAATGGATCGATCGGTGCGCACGCATTGGCCATTGCATATGATGTGAGCGGGTACGCGTTGTACAGCAATGGACCGATCGGTGCGCACGCATTGGCCATTGCATATGATGTGACCGGGTACGCGTTGTCATCCGATGTACGCGTTGTACAGCAATGGACCGATCGGTGCGCACCCATTGGCTATGGCCTGGCATGGCAACGGACGCGTTTTCAAACCTTTAACGAGTCTGATGCAGTGAATTCAGTTGGTCACCCACAACAATGTTGCAAAATCATGGGTCTCATGAAGTTGAACTTTTGAAGGATGCTGTGGGCGTGTGTAAGTGGTGCAATTCCATGGATTGGCCAGATTCAGAAGATGCAAACGACTTGGACCTATCACTTTGGACACATGGGACAGTATCTGCCTCTGCAGCACACATATAATGCTGGCTGTTCCCCTGAGAGCTCACTTGCCTGCACTACATGCTACAGGACGACATCTGCCACCACCACTGCTGCTGTATCGGCATCCTCTGGATCCTGCAATGGCACGTACTGTGGAGAGAGCCCCAGCCTTCAGCACTGAGGAGAACCAGGCCCTGCTGGACAGCCTCCTTCCACAGTACAGCAAGCTGTATGGGAAACCAGGGGAGCAGGTGAGTGTGCTGTCCACTGCCTTACTAAATGTGCATGTTGTCTGACTAGCAAGACTTACAGTGTGCACGCCACTGGCTAGCAGGCTCACTGAGTAGTTGTCACCCCCCATAGTGTGTAGTTACATGCACTGAACAGGTATAGTGCAGTGACAGTGCATTTAAACGAGGTTTTACTTCCCAGGCAATGATACCATGTAGTAACTGCTGGCAAACTGTTCATAGCCATTGTTGCACTGCCTGTGTACATCATGTGCCCCTGTGATTGAGACATGTATATCCAACTGTGTAATGCACGGATATGTTGCATGTGTAGTAATGGCCTTTTCACTTTGTCATCCTCACAGGTTGATGCCCACCAGAAGCAGAAGATATGGCTGACCATCGTCCGGGCAGTGAGATCCGTGGGGGTCTACAAGCGCCGGATCCGCAACTGCCAGAAGAGGTGGCAGGACCTTCGGGGCTGGACCCGGAGGATCGCACGGGTCCAGCTGAAGCTGTCGCCTCCTCGCAGGAGGGGCGGACACCGGACCCTGACCCCCCACATGCTCAGGATCCTGGCGGTGGTCTTCCCTGATCTGGATGGGCAGCTGAAGGCCAGAGAGCAGCAAGGAGGGGGTGAGTCCATGACTGCACTGTGAACTTTGTCTGCCATGCTATGTGCCCTCTTCTGGCCTGGTTAAACTTCCACAGTACATCAGTCATGTGGTCCAGGACCCATGTCCCTCAATTGTGCACTGCCCACTCCTCATCTGATACCCAGGTGTGGCCCTTACAGTCAGGGAATTGTGTCACTTGGGTACTGTGTCCTTGCATTTTGCTTAGCTCAAGGTGGGGGACAGCATTTGTTCCCCTAACTCTGTGGTGGGCATCATGGGTGGGTCCATTGCTTACACAATGCCTGTGTTCTGACATGTAATCTGCGTGTTACTTTGATATGTGGTCCAATTGCTGAGCTGATTGACCACATGTGCCTGGGGTATTTGGCACACACCCATGTTGCGGGTGGGAACAATGTTTGGGCCTCAGGAGTATGTATATCAAGTGTGTCACACATACTTAGCCACCTGCCTACTGTCCAGGGCTCATCCCTCATTCACGTGGGGCAGGACAGTCATGCCTACTCCAGGCCATACAATACACTCTGTACTCCCACTCCCGTGTATCAGCTGACACGTTGTGCTCAGTGAAATGTTCCCTCAGGTGTCTGCCTCTGTGTCATTGTGCTGTGGCTTCGTTGTCAGGACTACTGGGGTGTTTCTCGGTTAGGGCTCAGCATGCCACCGGAGATGTGACCATAGGAGACGATACTTGTGTGACACATAGGTGTTTGATCACTTGACCGTGCAGACTGGGGTATGCGAATGTGAAGTTCAGGCAGCTGTTTCCCATTCACAGCAGATTGTGAGGTGCTCAGGTTCCGAGGGTTGTGTTACAGGTCTCCCATATATCCAATTGGTATGACGTGGACAAATAAGAGTTCAGATGATGTGGTGTGTGGGGGATGGACATGTGCACTTGTTCAGCTCCAGGACTTGCATTCCCCATGACCTAGGATTGTGACACAGTGCAGACTGTTGTTGTCTGGCTGCCCTGCCCATGTGACTGGAGACAGTGATGTATGACTTAGCAGGCATGCCTGTGCCATGGCATTAAACTTCCAATGAGTGATCCTGCAGGGGAGTGACATGTGCTACATGCACCCCATTGTGGCAATGACTATCAGGACATGGGTGCATCATGGTGTCTGGTGCTGGTATGCATCACATGCATTTCAAAATAGACTCTGGCCATCCCTTTATCCGGACATCTGTACTGACTCAGTGGCAAGAGTTGTGATGTGTGCATGTTCACATACTTCACCGTGTTCTCTGCACTGTCCAACTACTGTGTAGGTGGTGCATGTGTCCACACTGGGGTATTGCCATCCGACAGACACCAGACAGATGGGTGCAAGGCCAGGAGGGATGGATGTGAGTGCCATGGTTGACCATCAGACTGACAATTGGCTTCTCCTACTCTGTTTGGGCACTTTTGGCAATGTTCAACTAAGGATGCCAGGGCTTGCTCTGTAATGTGCTGTACTTACTATGGTGTGTGCGGTCAGTGCAGGTGACTGATGTTTGTCTGTTTCCCTATTGTTTGCAGATACATCCACGGCCACAGGAGGGGACAGATCCATGGACCAGGAGGAGCCGCAGAGCCAGACTGGGTCAGCAGCCGAGGAGTGGTCGGGGGGACCCAGTGGCACGGAGGGCGAGGGGAGCCAAACCGAGGAGTCCTCAGCAGCATCCACCTCAGCTGAGGACCACAGCAGCTCGGAGGATGACTCCCTTGTGGAGGCGGGTATCAGCAGCCACCAAACCCCAGCTAGTGTTGCTGTCCCCGCCACCACCACCACCACCGCCCTCCCATCGGCTCCCATTCCAGAGGTCCGTGGAGGCTCCCGTGTTCGGGAGCATGTCTCCTTCGTGCCAGGCACCGCACCCCCTGCCCCTGTGTCCCCTGCTGCCCTGAGTGAGGAGTCTGTGTACCTCCTTCGCCAGCTCCATGTAGGGCAGACAGCAATGCTGAGTGTCCTCCATGCCCACACCACTCTGTGGACTCAACTGGTGTCGTTCATGGAGGGTATCTCATCGGGCATGTCTGCCCTACAGAGGAGCAATAGGTCCATGGACTCCTCCCTGATGGCAGCAGTGTCCCTCCTCCGACAGTCCCTCACCCCTCCTACCTCTGCCCCATCCACACTCCCCATCACCCTACCTGTCCCAAGCACACACACACCGGCACAGGCACCCACCAGCACAGACACAAGCAGCACACAGACACACACGCCAAAATCCAGACGCACACGCACGCACAGTCAGGGGACTGAAAGCACACTCACAGGGGATGGGGCCCAGGCACACACACATGCATCCACGAGCACTGCGCAGTCCTCAGATACCTCTCCCTCCAAGGCCCCTTCCCTTGCCTCACCTGCAACCCCACCTACACAGCGGCTCTTCCTCTCTGACCTAGGCCTCTTCCCCTCCAATACAGCTGATCCAGCATTCAGGGGGAAGAGGAAGCCCACCCACACAGAGGGAGTGCCCCTCGCCCCCGGACACCCTCCCCCAGGCGCAGACAGACTGAGGCCCCCATCCGCAAGTCCCCCGAACCCGGAAGGGCAAGACCCCTCCGCCGCCCTGCAGCTCAAGCACCAAGTCTCCTTCCTCCATCCCTCAGGCCCCCACTCCACAGGTGCCCCCACCACACCCTGCCCCAGGTTCCCCCACCCACAGATACACCATCCCCAAAATGATCCGGCCTTCTCCCCCTGCCACTTGCTCTTCCAGCACCACACCCCCGCTGCGCATGTCTGTGCCACTGGTGTGGAGACGGTGTCCTCCCCTCTGTCCTGCCCACCTTACCTGAACCCCATTCTCCTCCCCTGGAGATAGGCACTGCAGTGGAGTCCACTACCACCCCGTCTGACTTGGGCACTGCAGTGGGGAACCTGTCCATTCCATCTGCACGGCCCACTGCAGTCATGCCGGCACCCACACCATCTGAGTCATGCCCCCAGTTGTGCCGGCACACACCATGTCAGACACCTCCACTGCAGTTGTCAGTGACTCTCCAGCACCCACCACCCCTTCCCTGCCTCCTTCTGGTGAGCCCTGATCCTGTCCCTGCGGTGCCTGGCCTGCCCCCCGTATGCCCCTCCGAGGGGAATGTCCCTGGTGTGTAGCAGTGCAGGCATGCGAAGGGTGACATCTGGCACTGTCACCCTGTTTGGACTCATATTATGGACTGGCCATTGGCCTTTGTTATATTTTTCTTTCACTTCTCTCACCCAAATGCTGAATAAAGCAACTTTCTGTTCTCTAGTGGTTTTGCTTCTGATGTACATGTTGTTGATGATGCTAACCGTGCCCTTGCTGCAGTGATGGTGATTTTTGGTCTCATGAAGATAAAGTGTTACTGTGCAGGAACCCATGTGGTCCACGGGGAATGTGTCCTATCCTGTAGTGTATCCATGTCATCCTCTGCAGCAATATGAGGGTGTCATGTTTTCAAGATTTGGCAATGGGAATTCCTAGGTTTTATTTGCAATATCACATCTGTGGCTTACAGCCCTGCACATCTGTTGTGCTTGCCATTGTTCAATTAGTCTACTTCCCTGACCGTGTGGCCATCTCCACTGGACATGCAAGTTTGGGCATCAATGGGGAAGGACTCATCTGTGTTATCAGTGCAACTTGCTATACATGTGTGTTGGATCTGTGCTGATGATTTCGGTGACACTCCCATGACCAGGCTGATATGACGGGAGCCTTCATTTAGTGCTAATTGTTGACTGTGTGACCAAGTGTTCTACTGACATGATGGAGCCCTACTGAGGCAATGTATGGCACAGCTTTCCTCACACAGGAGTGGAGTCCCCTCATGGCAGTGTGTAATCCTGTGACATTGCCTGAGCCCAAGGTGTGTGTTGTGTGAGCATGTCTGTGTGTGTTCACTTCCATTTTGCTGGGCATGCTGGGATCCCTAGTGATGTTCCTGTTTGTGATGCTTGCTGAGTTGACCTATGTTCCCCCAAAGTCTTCTCCCTGGGTTCTCTATGATGTGGGTGCATGGCACATTACTGGTCATCAGGGTGTCACCCATAGGTGTGTTTGCTGTCAGGGCTGAGTTTGTGGGCAAACGCAGATGGGACACAGTCAGGATTCCCCTTGGCACTTGTTGTTTACACCTGTCATGTAATTTCCAGTTTGTGTTAGCTTTCAGTGATTGTGACACGTTTTGTGTGTGACTGCTGGCACTCCTCAGGGTCAGGGCTGCAATGTTGGAAGTTGTCTATGTGTGTTCTTTGTGGGTGACCTTGGCTTCTTCATTGGTGTGGGACTGTGGCCGGGATCCCATTGGTTGGTGTGGTATTGACGTCATGTCCATGTACGGCGTACTGTGCAGTGTGTCAGACATTCAGGAGTCTTGTTGACTGGCCATGTGTGATGGGTTTCTGCACCTTAGTTCCCACCACCACCCCTGGGATTGTCATGGGTGCATGTGCAATGTCACCAGTGCATGTGAGCTTCACTGCTGCACATTGTTGGAGGTCGAGGTGTGTGGTGTTGAGTGTGTGCAGATGAGAGTTGTTGCCCGGCTAGACCCCTGCCTCCATGTTGGCCTTGGCTGACAGGCCGTGCTGATTGATTTGTGCTTGTGTAGGTGTGATGATAGTTTGTTGCTCAGGACACATGACTGTGGTTCACAGTGTGAACGACATCTAGCTTTGTCATCACAGTGGGATTCTCATGCAGCCCAGGGTCACCACATTGTGGGGACCCTGGGGGTAGTGCTGTGGTGGGTCTGTGTCTTGCTGTGTTAGTTGCTGTTCCTACATGCTTGTGTGACATGTGTGATTTGTGCTCCCTCTCATCTAACAATGCCTGATTGCCCACATAGGGGATTTGGATCCATGAGTTACTTTTGTGTGGCACTGTATGCGCATCTGTGTAATTGGTATTCAGGCCTCATCATGTGTTGTGTGGTTACCTGGGGACACTGGCACCCCCCCCCCCCTCACCTGTTGTGTTGGATGTGCAGTGTGGGTCTGCCTGTTTGTGTTTGTGCATCTGCACCACTGCATTGGCATATCTTTAGTGTGCCATTGGCTGTATGTTGTTTGGTGGGTTTCACCTGCTGTCCCTGGGACTCCTAGGTCATCAGTCAGCACAATGATCATGGTTTGTGTGTCCCATTGCTGCCATGGTATGGTATCTGTTCACCTCACATCTACAGTCTCCACAGGATGTCTACATTTGTGTGCCCATTGGAGCAGATATGTGGTTCTGCATTATGATGGTCACTTCTGTCATTGTGTTATTGATGAATGTTGACAGTGTCATCCCCCATGGGTGATGTTTGTCTGCACATGGCCAAAGGTATGTCTTATTTGCACTGCACTGTTTGCCTCACCCAATATAAGTTGCTATGGGACACGAACACTACTTTGCCACTGATGTGTTTGTTGTTCTGTGGCCAGGATTCAGCCATGCTGTTTGGCAGTTGCAGCTTTTTCCATGGCCACACTTACCTTATGGTCACTGTGATGATGGGTGTTTAGACCCCATTGCCACAATGTTCAAGATGTGCTTCAGCTATGGACCCCACACTTAAATTTTGGTCACTGTGATGATGGGGGTTTAGACCTCATTGCCACAATGTTCAAGATGTGCTTCAGCTATGGACCCCACACTTACATTTTGGTCACTGTGATGATGGGGGTTTAGACCCCATTGCCACAATGTTCAAGATGAGCTTCAGCTATGGACCCCACACTTACATTTTGGTCACTGTGATGATGGGGGTTTAGACCCCATTGCCACAATGTTCAAGATGTGCTTCAGCTATGGACCCCACACTTACATTTTGGTCACTGTGATGATGGGGGTTTAGACCCCATTGCCACAGTGGTCATGGTCTGCTTGCATTGTGGAGGCCACATACATTTATGTGTGACACATGTGATAGGGGTCACATTGTATGTTCAAAGTCATGTTCAGTGTTGTAGGCATTTGACACAGTCTACACACGCTTGTCATGGTGTTGGGGGATGTCTTTTTCTTGCATTCCTTATGTTGGAGTGTGCTGGTTGTGTCATGCATTACCCATCCTATGAGTGGGGGGGTGTTGGTGGTAGGCATCCAGCCCCCCATGGGTAGGGGTGGTAGTAGTGACATGTATCCAGCCCCCCATGGGTAGGGGTGGTAGTAGTGACAGGTATCCAGCCCCCCATTAGTAGGGGTGGTAGTAGTGGTAGGCATCCAGCCCCCCATGGGTAGGGGTGGTAGTAGTGGTAGGCATCCAGCCCCCCATTAATAGGGGTGGTAGTGGTGGGCATCCAGCCCCCCATGGGTAGAGGTGGTAGTGGTGGGCATCCAGCCCCCCATGGGTAGGGGTGGTAGTAGTGACAGGTATCCAGCCCCCCCTGGGTAGGGGTGGTAGTAGTGACAGGTATCCAGCCCCCCATGGGTAGGGGTGGTAGTAGTGGTAGGCATCCAGCCCCCCATGGGTAGGGGTGGTAGTAGTGACAGGTATCCAGCCCCCATGGGTAGGGGGGTAGTAGTGACAGGTATCCAGCCCCCATTAGTAGGGGTGGTAGTAGTGGTAGGCATCCAGCCCCCATGGGTAGGGGTGGTAGTAGTGGTAGGCATCCAGCCCCCCATTAGTAGGGGTGGTAGTGGTGGGCATCCAGCCCCCATGGGTAGGGGTGGTAGTGGTGGGCATCCAGCCCCCCATGGGTAGGGGTGGTAGTAGTGACAGGTATCCAGCCCCCATGGGTAGGGATGGTAGTAGTGACAGGTATCCAGCCCCCATTAGTAGGGGTGGTAGTAGTGGTAGGCATCCAGCCCCCCATGGGTAGGGGTGGTAGTAGTGACAGGTATCCAGCCCCCATGGGTAGGGGTGGTAGTAGTGACAGGTATCCATCCCTACCATGGGTAGGGGTGGTAGTAGTGACAGGTATCCAGCCCCCCAAGCGTAGGGGTGGAAGTAGTGACAGGCATCCAGCCCCCCATGGGTAGGGGTGGTAGTAGTGGTAGGCATCCAGCCCCCCATGGGTAGAGGTGGTAGTAGTGGTAGGCATCCAGCCCCCATTAGTAGGGGTGGTAGTGGTGGGCATCCAGCCCCCCATGGGTAGGGGTGGTAGTAGTGGTAGGCATCCAGCCCCCATGGGTAGAGGTGGTAGTAGTGGTAGGCATCCAGCCCCCATGGGTAGGGGTGGTAGTAGTGGTAGGCATCCAGCCCCCATTAGTAGGGGTGGTAGTGGTGGGCATCCAGCCCCCCATGGGTAGAGGTGGTAGTAGTGGTAGGCATCCAGCCCCCATGGGTAGGGTTGGTAGTAGTGGTAGGCATCCAGCCCCCCATTAGTAGGGGTGGTAGTGGTAGGCATCCAGACCCCCATGGGTAGGGGTGGTAGTAGTGGTAGGCATCCAGCCCCCCATGAGTAGGGGTGGTAGTAGTGACAGGTATCCAGCCCCCCATGGATAGGGGTGGTAGTAGTGACAGGTATCCAGCCCCCCATTAGTAGGGGTGGTAGTGGTGGGCATCCAGCCCCCCATGGGTAGGGGTGGTAGTAGTGGTAGGCATCCAGCCCCCCATGGGTAGAGGTGGTAGTAGTGGTAAGCATCCAGCCCCCCATGGGTAGGGGTGGTAGTAGTGGTAGGCATCCAGCCCCCCCATGGGTAGGGGTGGTAGTAGTGACAGGTATCCAGCCCCCCATTAGTAGGGGTGGTGGTAGTTGTTGGCATCCAGGCCCCTATGGGTGTATATGGCATTGGTGATAGCCATCCCGCCCCTATGGTGCTGCTGTTGCTGGTGTAAGTAATTTCTGCATCCGTATGTGTGTGTGTTATATGTCGGGTACGTGTGGTTTGTTTGTGTGGTGGGTGTCTGACTTACCTTCTGCGCCATACGCGTCCGTACCAGTTCCGGTAATAGATGTAGAGTATTGGTAGGACCTGCGCGATGGGATTCATGGTTGGTTCGTCTCGTTCGTCTTTCTCGTTGCTTCGACTCGTACTCGTGGCTGGTGTGTTCGTCTCGTAGCCGTGGATCGTCTTGTGGCGCGAATCGGAGCTTATGTGCGCCTCTCCCGGATGCTTTGACGTGCCGTGCGTAGCGACGGGTTCGGTGCGTACGGAAGGCGCATCGTACTAGTCCAGCCGGACGGGGCTGCATTTTGGCTTCCGTGCGACTCGATTCTGCGTTTACGGATCCGGCTCGGTCGGAGAACAGGACCTGGATTGGGTGAGTACGACTGGGTCGGGATCTGGGCAGTTATGCGCATCGTACTTGCTCGTTCGGACGTATGTACGAATCGGTCGGGAAACACGCATTCGCCTGGGTTTTTTCCCGGGCGAATAGTGTTAGGTGCGCCTCCGACCGAAATCGGAATCGACCCCTATGTCTTGTTTATAAATAAAGATTTTTTTAAGGAAAAGATTTATTGTGGTTTATTGTCTATTTCAGATAACCAATAAAGGTGTCCTCAAGGATTATCTTCATCCTTTGACTGAGTTTAGGGTTCCGAGTTATGGGACCGGAGCAGCTTAAAAGAGGAAGATGGCTGCTGTGATGGAATTTATATGTGTTATTGGGTCATTCTAAGTTCTGGAATTTTTGTGTTGGTGATGTAATACTTTGAAGTGCTGCAAGGAGCTGGCAATAAAAGTGATAAGTATAATGCTAACCTCCAGTCTTTAATGAAATCCGCGTTCTCTCTACACAAACTTGGAGAATCTACATTCTCACTCATTTCCCGTCACCGGCCTCTTACACTTCAGCGGAGTCTCACTTATTCCCCATCACTGTCCTCATACACTTCAGTGGAGTCTCACTCGTTCCCCGTCACCGGCCTCATACACTTCAGCGGAGTCTCACTCATTCCCCATCACCAGCCTCATACACTTCAGCGGAGTCTCACTTATTCCCTGTCACCGGCCTCTTACACTTCAGCGGAGTCTCACTCATTCCCCATCACTGTCCTCATACACTTCAGTGGAGTCTCACTCATTCCCCATCACCGGCCTCATACACTTCAGCGGAGTCTGACTTATTCCCCATCACTGGCCTCATCCACTTCAGTGAAGTCTCACTCGTTCCCCATCACTGGCCTCACACACTTCAGTAGAGTCTCACTCATTCCCCATCACTGTCCTCATACACTTCACTGGAGTCTCACTCGTTCCCCATCACCTGCCTCACACTTCAGCGGAGTCTCATTCATTCCCCATCACCGGCCTCATACACTTCAGCGGAGTCTCACTCATTACCCGTCACCGGCCTCATACACTTCAGCGGAGTCTCACTCATTCTCCATCACCGGCCTCATACACTTAAGCGGAGTCTCACTCATTCCCCGTCACCGGCTTCTTACACTTCAGCAGAGTCTCACTCGTTCCACATCACTGTCCTCATACACCTCAGCGGAGTCTCACTCATTCCCCATTACCTGCCTCATACACCTCAGCGGAGTCTCACTCATTCCCCATCACCAGCCTCATACACTTCAGCGGAGTCTCACTCATTCCCCATCACCGGCCTCATACACTTCAGCGGAGTCTCATTCTGACACGTTCCCCATCACTGGCCTCTTACACTTCAGTGGAGTCTCACTCATTCTCCATCACCGGCCTCTTACACTTCAGCAGAGTCTCACTCATTCCCCATCACCGTCCTCATACACTTCAGTGGAGCCTCACTCATTCCCCATCACCGACCTCATACACTTCAGTGGAGTCTCACTCATTCCCCATCACCTGCCTCATACACCTCAGCGGAGTCTCACTCATTCCCCATCACCAGCCTCATACACTTCAGCGGAGTCTCACTCATTCTCCATCACCGGCCTCATACACTTCAGCGGAGTCTCACTCATTCTCCATCACCGGCCTCATACACTTCAGCGGAGTCTCACTCATTCCCTTATCACCGGCCTCATACACTTCAGTGGAGTCTCACTCATTCCATATCACCGGCCTCTTGCACTTCAACGGAGTCTCACTCATTCCCTTATCACCGGCCTCATACACTTCAGTGGAGTCTCACTCATTCCATATCACCGGCCTCTTACACTTCAACGGAGTCTCACTCATTCCACATCACCGGCCTCATACACTTCAGCGGAGTCTCACTCGTTCCCCATCACCGGCCTCTTACACTTCAACGGAGTCTCACTCATTCCCTTATCACCGGCCTCATACACTTCAGTGGAGTCTCACTCATTCCATATCACCGGCCTCATACACTTCAGCGGAGTCTCACTCGTTCCCCATCACCGGCCTCTTACACTTCAACGGAGTCTCACTCATTCCCTTATCACCGGCCTCATACTCTTCAGTGGAGTCTCACTCATTCCATATCACCGGCCTCTTACACTTCAACGGAGTCTCACTCATTCCCCATCACTGGCCTCTTACACTTCAACGGAGTCTCACTCGTTCCCCATCACCGGCCTCTTACACTTCAACGGAGTCTCACTCATTCCCTTATCACCGGCCTCATACAATTCAGTGGAGTCTCACTCATTCCATATCACCGGCCTCATACACTTCAGTGGAGTCTCACTCATTCCATATCACCGGCCTCATACACTTCAGCGGAGTCTCTCTCGTTCCCCATCACCGGCCTCCTTACACTTCAACGGAGTCTCACTCATTCCCTTATCACCGGCCTCATACACTTCAGTGGAGTCTCACTCATTCCATATCACCGGCCTCTTACACTTCAACGGAGTCTCACTCATTCCCCATCACCGGCCTCATACTCGTCAATGGATTCTCACTCATTTCTCTATAAATAGAAAGGGGGAGCGTCGCCCCACTGCTGAAACGCAGCAAAATAAAAATAAAATGATAATAAAACGATTTTATTGTCATTTTATTTTTGACTTCTAATCCGCAAGTCTAGGGTGGGGCGGGGCCATGCCGCGTTAACAGCAGGGGGGGGTGTGGTGGTGTGCACTGAAAGTGCACATGTCGGTTTGGCCGGCCATCCCCAGCCAGCCAAACCGACATGCACACTTGGATATCTCCAGGCTGTTCCCTTGGAGATATCCCCAGTGCTCAGGGCACAGGCTCCCACTCCCTGCTGGAGCGTAAGACCGGCCCGCTCCGCCCAATCCCAGCGCCAGCTGCGGCCCGTGCAGGTAAGAGCGGTGGGGCCGGCTGGGGGGGATTTCGACGGACGATGGCGAGGGAAAATTAAAGAAATAATTAATTTTCCCTCGTTATCGTCCGTCGAAATACCCACTCCCGGCCCCACCACCCCACAGCTCTTACTTCCACAGGCCGCAGCTACCCAGCGCTCCTCTCATACTGGGAGTGCGGGGAGTCTGGGAGCCTGTTCACCTGGGTATTGGAGTGCCGGGAGCAGAGGAGCAGCGTGGCATTGGGAGCAGAATATCGCAGCGGCCGGCCGCGGAAGGTAAGATTGGGGCATATTATCAAGGGCTCTATCGCCGCTTTAGCGGGACTTTTTCCCGCTAAAGCGGCGATAATTCTAACGCCCTATTAGCAAGCTGTCGCTAACTGCTGTTAGCGACAGCTTCTAGGCAATAGCGACCGGGTTGGGTGCCGCTTTGCATGCCAGCGATATTCATCGCTAATGGCATGCAAAGTAGGCGTTCCCAACCTAAAAGCGACTGGAAACAGACGCTAAGGTCGCTATCGCCTATTAGCGAGGCAGGGGAGGTGATTAACGAACCAGCGCTAAACACGTTTAGCGCTGGTTTGTTAACGCCTGGTCCAAACCTGATTTAGCCATGTAATCCAATGGGAGGTGGATTACATGGCTAAATCCCCTCGCCCTATCACCTAGCTAACACTGGTCACAGTGTGAATATCGCTTGTTTTCAAGCGATATTCACACTGTTCTCCAGGGTTTCTATCGCTTAGGAGATAAGCGTTGCTGATAGCACGCTATCTCCGCGATAGAAACCTGCGATAGCCGGCGATAATTATCCAAGCGCTAACTGCGCTTAGCGATAATTTTCGCCGGTTATTGCTAATAGGCCCCTGTGGTTTTTTTTTCTAGGCGCTGCCCCCCCAAGTCAGATTGACAGCAGCCGCCGCTCTAAATAGATCCCCTTCGTGTCAATGGATCTGCTGACTACTGCTCACTCACCTGTGAGGCTCACTGTCCTCTGACATAAAATTGGGGCAGCATATTCCAGGACTAATGGCAAGATGGCACCGCTAGGTCAGATAATTGGATCCTACCAGTCAGATGTCACATGCATGCGTGGTGCTTAAATTAATCTAAAACATGAACAATGGACTGGAATGCGACCTGAGAAATTACTGGTGGCTGGAAATTACTCAAGCAGTCAACACCCTTTTGCTTTCCTCGGAGGCCACAAATTAAGCACACCCAGTGAGGATGCTCCAACCTTTTTATTGGCCTTGGACCTCACTAAATTAGAATCCTTGATGCAAAAAAGAATGGACTTTGTCAATGATCTTTGCCACTTCTTTCCTTTAAGCTCTTTGAAACTGCTGTCTAATGATAAAAGCGCTTTACAAACAACCCCAAAAAATAAACATATAGAAGATGTTCCTTATACATTTAAAAGGTATCCTAGTCTTTTAACATCAGTAGTCTCATGCAGTGCAATGGAATTCCAATCACCCTCACCACTGACCTGAGAGACTTTAATACATTTCCATCACCCCTCACCACTGACCTGAGAGACTTTAATACATTTCCATCACCCCTCACTATTGACCACTGTTAATTGTAATAGTCTCACTTATTTCCCATTTCCACCCTCATACATTTCAATGCACTCCCACCTGTTGCTAGATTACATTCATGAACAGGGACGCAGCTGCATTTCTGGTGATAATAGAGCCAATTCCCAAGGGCTTTTATGAGTAGGAGAAGTAGTACTAATGTACCACATGCCCATTTATGAGTAGGAGAAGTAGTACTCTGGTACCACTTATCTATTTATGAGTAGGTGAAGTAGTACTAATGTACCACATGTCCATTTATGAGTAGGAGAAGTAGTACTCCGGTATCACTTATCTATTTATGAGTAGGAGAAGTAGTACTCTGGTATCACTTATCTATTTATGAATAGGAGAAGTAGTACTAATGTACCACATGTCCATTTATGAGTAGGAGAAGTAGTACTCCGGTATCACTTATCTATTTATGAGTAGGAGAAGTAGTACTCTGGTATCACTTATCTATTTATGAGTAGGAGAAGTAGTACTCTGGTATCACTTATCCATTTATGAGTAGGTGAAGTAGTACTAATGTACCACATGTCCATTTATGAGTAGGAGAAGTAGTACTCTGGTATCACTTATCTATTTATGAGTAGGTGAAGTAGTACTAATGTACCACATGTCCATTTATGAGTAGGAGAAGTAGTACTCGGTATCACTTATCTATTTATGAGTAGGAGAAGTAGTACTCTGGTATCACTTATCTATTTATGAGTAGGAGAAGTAGTACTAATGTACCACATGTCCATTTATGAGTAGGAGAAGTAGTACTCCGGTATCACTTATCTATTTATGAGTAGGAGAAGTAGTACTCTGGTATCACTTATCTATTTATGAGTAGGAGAAGTAGTACTCTGGTATCACTTATCCATTTATGAGTAGGTGAAGTAGTACTAATGTACCACATGTCCATTTATGAGTAGGAGAAGTAGTACTCTGGTATCACTTATCTATTTATGAGTAGGTGAAGTAGTACTAATGTACCACATGTCCATTTATGAGTAGGAGAAGTAGTACTCCGGTATCACTTATCTATTTATGAGTAGGAGAAGTAGTACTCTGGTATCACTTATCTATTTATGAATAGGAGAAGTAGTACTAATGTACCACATGTCCATTTATGAGTAGGAGAAGTAGTACTCCGGTATCACTTATCTATTTATGAGTAGGAGAAGTAGTACTCTGGTATCACTTATCTATTTATGAGTAGGAGAAGTAGTACTCTGGTATCACTTATCTATTTATGAGTAGGTGAAGTAGTACTCTGGTATCACGTATCCATTTGAGTAGGTGAAGTAGTACTTTTGTATCACGTATCCATTTATGAGTAGGTGAAGTAGTACTCTGGTATCACGTATCCATTTGAGTAGGTGAAGTAGTACTTTTGTATCACGTATCCATTTGAGTAGGTGAAGTAGTACTTTTGTATCACGTATCCATTTATGAGTAGGTGAAGTAGTACTAATGTACCACATGTCCATTTATGAGTAGGAGAAGTAGTACTAATGTACCACATGTCCATTTATGAGTAGGAGAAGTAGTACTCTGGTATCACTTATCTATTTATGAGTAGGTGAAGTAGTACTAATGTACCACATGTCCATTTATGAGTAGGAGAAGTAGTACTCCGGTATCACTTATCTATTTATGAGTAGGAGAAGTAGTACTCTGGTATCACTTATCTATTTATGAATAGGAGAAGTAGTACTAATGTACCACATGTCCATTTATGAGTAGGAGAAGTAGTACTCCGGTATCACTTATCTATTTATGAGTAGGAGAAGTAGTACTCTGGTATCACTTATCTATTTATGAGTAGGAGAAGTAGTACTCTGGTATCACTTATCTATTTATGAGTAGGTGAAGTAGTACTCTGGTATCACGTATCCATTTGAGTAGGTGAAGTAGTACTTTTGTATCACGTATCCATTTATGAGTAGGTGAAGTAGTACTCTGGTATCACGTATCCATTTGAGTAGGTGAAGTAGTACTTTTGTATCACGTATCCATTTGAGTAGGTGAAGTAGTACTTTTGTATCACGTATCCATTTATGAGTAGGTGAAGTAGTACTAATGTACCACATGTCCATTTATGAGTAGGAGAAGTAGTACTAATGTACCACATGTCCATTTATGAGTAGGAGACGTAGTACTCTGGTATCACTTATCTATTAAATGAGTAGGTGAAGTAGTACTCTGGTATCACGTAGGCATTTGAGTAGGTGAAGTAGTACTTTTGTATCACTTAGCCATTTATGAGTAGGTGAAGTAGTACTTTTGTCTCCCTTATCCATTTATGAGTAGGTGAAGTAGTACTTTTGTATCACGTATCCATTTATGAGTACGTGAAGTAGTACTTTTGTATCACTTATCTATTTATGAGTAGGTGAAGTAGTACTAATGTACCACATGTCCATTTATGAGTAGGAGAAGTAGTACTAATGTACCACATGTCCATTTATGAGTAGGAGACGTAGTACTCTGGTATCACTTATCTATTAAATGAGTAGGTGAAGTAGTACTCTGGTATCACGTAGGCATTTGAGTAGGTGAAGTAGTACTTTTGTATCACTTAGCCATTTATGAGTAGGTGAAGTAGTACTTTTGTCTCCCTTATCCATTTATGAGTAGGTGAAGTAGTACTTTTGTATCACGTATCCATTTATGAGTAGGTGAAGTAGTACTCTGGTATCACTTATCTATTTATGAGTAGGAGAAGTAGTACTCTGGTATCACTTATCCATTTATGAGTAGGTGAAGTAGTACTAATGTACCACATGTCCATTTATGAGTAGGAGAAGTAGTACTCTGGTATCACTTATCTATTTATGAGTAGGTGAAGTAGTACTAATGTACCACATGTCCATTTATGAGTAGGAGAAGTAGTACTCCGGTATCACTTATCTATTTATGAGTAGGAGAAGTAGTACTCTGGTATCACTTATCTATTTATGAGTAGGAGAAGTAGTACTAATGTACCACATGTCCATTTATGAGTAGGAGAAGTAGTACTCCGGTATCACTTATCTATTTATGAGTAGGAGAAGTAGTACTCTGGTATCACTTATCTATTTATGAATAGGAGAAGTAGTACTAATGTACCACATGTCCATTTATGAGTAGGAGAAGTAGTACTCCGGTATCACTTATCTATTTAAGAGTAGGAGAAGTAGTACTCTGGTATCACTTATCTATTTATGAGTAGGAGAAGTAGTACTCTGGTATCACTTATCTATTTATGAGTAGGTGAAGTAGTACTCTGGTATCACGTATCCATTTGAGTAGGTGAAGTAGTACTTTTGTATCACGTATCCATTTATGAGTAGGTGAAGTAGTACTCTGGTATCACGTATCCATTTGAGTAGGTGAAGTAGTACTTTTGTATCACGTATCCATTTGAGTAGGTGAAGTAGTACTTTTGTATCACGTATCCATTTATGAGTAGGTGAAGTAGTACTAATGTACCACATGTCCATTTATGAGTAGGAGAAGTAGTACTAATGTACCACATGTCCATTTATGAGTAGGAGACGTAGTACTCTGGTATCACTTATCTATTAAATGAGTAGGTGAAGTAGTACTCTGGTATCACGTAGGCATTTGAGTAGGTGAAGTAGTACTTTTGTATCACTTAGCCATTTATGAGTAGGTGAAGTAGTACTTTTGTCTCCTTATCCATTTATGAGTAGGTGAAGTAGTACTTTTGTATCACGTATCCATTTATGAGTACGTGAAGTAGTACTTTTGTATCACTTATCTATTTATGAGTAGGTGAAGTAGTACTAATGTACCACATGTCCATTTATGAGTAGGAGAAGTAGTACTAATGTACCACATGTCCATTTATGAGTAGGAGACGTAGTACTCTGGTATCACTTATCTATTAAATGAGTAGGTGAAGTAGTACTCTGGTATCACGTAGGCATTTGAGTAGGTGAAGTAGTACTTTTGTATCACTTAGCCATTTATGAGTAGGTGAAGTAGTACTTTTGTCTCCTTATCCATTTATGAGTAGGTGAAGTAGTACTTTTGTATCACGTATCCATTTATGAGTAGGTGAAGTAGTACTTTTGTATCACTTATCTATTTATGAGTAGGTGAAGTAGTACTAATGTACCACATGTCCATTTATGAGTAGGAGAAGTAGTACTAATGTACCACATGTCCATTTATGAGTAGGAGACGTAGTACTCTGGTATCACTTATCTATTAAATGAGTAGGTGAAGTAGTACTCTGGTATCACGTAGGCATTTGAGTAGGTGAAGTAGTACTTTTGTATCACGTATCCATTTATGAGTAGGTGAAGTAGTACTTTTGTATCACTTATCTATTTATGAGTAGGTGAAGTAGTACTTTTGTATCACGTATCCATTTATGAGTAGGTGAAGTAGTACTCTTGTATCACTTATCTATTTATGAGTAGGTGAAGTAGTACTTTTGTATCACGTATCCATTTATGAGTAGGTGAAGTAGTACTTTTGTATCACTTATCTATTTATGAGTAGGTGAAGTAGTACTCTGGTATCACTTATCTATTTATGAGTAGGAGAAGTAGTACTTTTGTATCACTTATCTATTTATGAGTAGGTGAAGTAGTACTCTGGTATCACTTATCTATTTATGAGTAGGTGAAGTAGTACTAATGTACCACATGTCCATTTATGAGTAGGAGAAGTAGTACTCTGGTATCACGTATCCATTTGAGTAGGTGAAGTAGTACGCTTGTGTCACTTATCGATACTCTTGTACCACTTATCTGTTTATGAGTGGCCCTGGCACTTAATTTTATTTGCAAATTTAGCCCTGTTACAGAGAGGGTCTTTGGCAATGTCTTAGGCATAAGGAGGAGAAGGATGCAAACAGGAGCAAGCATTATGAGAGCGAGCTAGCGTTGCCACGCCACAAGCTAAAGTGCGCATCTTTAAACTTTCCATCTTTTTGAAATGGCAAGAACTATCCATCTAATGATTATTCCCTTGCAAAAAATGGGGTTTGTTCGGATTTTCTCTTGCAAAACCATGTGACTCCTACACCTTGTAGTCCTCATTGTCTTATGTAACATTTCCGATACCCTTATGTGCACACTTCATGATTCATTGTTTCTGCATAGTATATGTGTAAAGTAAAGCGCTCCCACTCCCTGCACTGGGATGAGTAGCGCTGTATAAGAACTTAAATGCATTTTAGATAGGGGTTATGGAGAGATGAGGGGGCAACTTTGGAGGGTGGTAGTGAGGGAAACCTTGGAGAAGGAGGTCATTTTGGGGACTCTAACACTATTGTAACCTGGTGATGTGCGTCATTGTGCACTATGTGAAGAGCCTCACAAAACCCATGACAAAGAAGGACGAGAGAGGGGAGAAAAGTGAGATGGAAGGGAAACTCTACAGCGAAGAACTGGACAGGCGAAAGGAAAGCTGCTGGGTGGTGTCAGGGAGAGGTGCGGGCAACTTTAAAAGAGTGAGAAGATTTGAGGAGATCTAAAAGATGAGCTGTACAAGGGATACTTTAGGAGAGGAAGGACAGACAATGGCAGAAGAACTATAAGAAGGAACAGGGAGCGCGATAGAAGGGAGTAAGATGTAAGTTTCAACAGTAACAGCAAGAAGTTAGACCTCTAAGAGGAGAGTTTAGATAGAAGGGAGAACTTCAGGAGGGAGGAGGAACAGCAGCAAAGAGAAGAAAAGAAGGAGAGTATAGAAGTGGGCAGGGGAAGAGGTTCAGTGGAAGTGACATGGAGAAGGGAGAGGCACAGGGTAAGCAGGAGAAGAGACATTTGCAGGAGAAGCTAGAGGGATGGGAGACCTGCGTAGCAGGTTAGCGGTCCTGCTGTCTGAGGGGACAACCGGATGTAGATGCACGACATCCTCTGGCCAGGCGTGGCCAGAGGGGTACAAATAAATGGGAGTAGACCGCTCAGGGTCTAACTCCGACACAGCATAGCAGCGTGTGTGTGTCTGTCATTTGCCGCAATTTCCTGCATGGGCGTGTGGTCCTCACCACCCAAAAAGACACACGCAGCACCACACTGGCGACAAGGGCGGGATGTATCCCTCATACCAACAAGACTGCGGCTCGGGACACACATCGTCCGCGAAGAACCAAACTCGCGCCTTCCCTGCAAACCGTGTCACCACCACGGGTGTTCCTCGTGCCCTGCCGGCCGTGTTGTCACCACAGGAACGAGGAGCATCACACCGGCTCCCGCCACTCCCACCCGCTGGGCAGAGCAAAAGCCAAAGCAAGCGGACCGCAGTAAGTAACGAGCCAGGACAAGCCCCGTCCACCACACAACCATGCATGTGCTCCCGGCTGCTCCTTGCCCGTGGAGAAGCCTGCATCAGGCCCAGTGAGCCCCAGAACGAACCAAGCTGCTGCTCCAGGCCCAAGAGACTCCCCCAGAAGACATAAGAGAGCATTACAAAAGAAAGAAAAGTGCTCCAGACCAAAAAGAGAAAATAAAATAATAATAATAATAATAATAATAACAATAATACAGAGACCAAAAGGAAAAGTGAAAACAAATATTAATAATAATAATACAGAAAACACAAAGAAAGAAAACACTAGACCAGAACCTACAAACACTCAGTGAAGCCCCAAGACCCAGCCCGTATGGCAGACAAACCCCAAGCTCCACCCCAACAGCAAGCCCCAGTACAACATGCCCTCACAGGGTTGCTACCACCATTCAGAAAGCTAGCTGAACCAGCGACCGCCTCCCCACAATGGAAGATATGGATCTAGCGACTTGAAAATTACTACGTCGCTACGAGAGAGACTGACGGAGCCATCAGGAGGTCATTGCCGGAGAAGAAATATACAAGTTATTCAACATTTACCAAACACTGGCCCTGCCACAGACTGCGATGCAGCCGTGAGGGCACTCAATGCCCACTTTGACCCACAGCTAAACCCTTTGAGAGATTCAAACAACGTAAAGCCCGGCAGCGCGAGGGGGAGTCTATTGACGCATTCTATGCCAGATTACGCAAACTAGCTAGTACCTGCACAGCAGACGACCAACCCAATGAAATCCAGGCACAAGTCATCCAAGGATGCAGAGACAAAACGCTGAAAGGCCTAATTCTGCGCCAACCCAACATCAGCCTCAAAGAAATTTTGATCCTGCTGTGAACACACGACCTGTCCGCTGTATGAGCCAATGAAATGGACCAGACCTTAACACGGGCCCCAGAGAAACCAGTAAACGGCAAAATAGAGCGTGCCGACGCTGTCCGAACAAAGAGCCGGATTTACACGGCCAGAGGAGGGAAATTTCCAACAACCAAGTCAAAATGTGGGTACTGTGGCACAGAAGAACACCCCATCAACGAGTGCCCGGCACACGGCCGCACCTGCTCCAACTGTGCAATCCACAACTATTTTGCATCAGTCTGCAGAAAAAAGAACCGAAGCAAAGGAATCAAAGACAACAGATTGCTAACAAAGATGGTGCACCAACTGTCCCTCACGAACCTAGCACACCAGGACGACTCCAGGGGGGCAGGGAAGTTGACCCGCCGTCTCGAAGACTCCTCCCCAGAAGAGGACGAGGAAGAGACCTTTCTCATCTCCTTCACTCGGGAACTGAAGTGTCGCAGGAGACCGCAGCCGACATGTGTCGTCCGAATAGCTGGATCGGAAGTAAAAGCCATCATCGATACCGGAGCCTCAGTCAATGTGATGGGAATCCAACAGTACATCCGCCTTCGGCCCAAGCCCCAACTGACACCATCTCACACCAAGATCTTTGCCTACGGGAGTCACTCCCCGTTGCCCCTCAGAGGGCAGATGTCCGTACCCATACAATCCAGTGACCAAGAAATCATGGCGACGATTCAAGTCATCGACCAGGAGGCCGAAAGGCTGGTTGGCAGCCACACAGCAGAAGTCCTTGGCCTGGTCTCCTTCGCCAAGAGTGTACGGTCGCACCAAATCGACGATCTGCCGGAGCAGTTTCCTGAGATATTCAAAGGACTGGGCTGCCTCAAGTTCCCCCCTGTAAGACGTCACATCGACCCCTCTGTCACAACCGTGGCACTCAGACAACGCCGTGTCCCGTTCCACCTCCGGCCGCTAGTTGAGAAGAAACTCGAGAAGCTAGAACAAGAAGGCGTAATAGAAAATATATCGGGACCAACCCCGTGGGTCTCCCCAATGGTGATCGCAGAAATCCCAAACAACCTGGGAAAATCCGTCTGTGTATCAACATGCGGCTCACCAACCGCGCCATCAAGCGGGAGCGGCATATCACACCCATCATGGACGATATCTTAGCAGATGTCACTGGCTCCTGGTGGTTCTCGAAGCTGGCACCAGTCTCACATCCCCAGTTTTGGCAGCAGAAACTTTCTCATGGCAGCATGTGGAGCCACCAGACCTTTGGCATGCGGCAGAATCCATGCAGGGTCAGTGAATGCCATACAGCCTGCCTCCTCCCTTCATTCAGGTGGTAGCAGAAGCAAGTCTTTTTCACAGTCCTGGAGTTTGCTCTTGTCTCCTTTTGGGAGGCAGCCAAGGTATCCAACTGGTCCAACGTTTCTCTGCACAGGTGCATAAAGCTTCTTTGATGTCAAAAGGTAAAATGTGACTTTGCCAAAGGGGTCATCTTGAATTCAGATCCCAAGCTAAAGGTGTTAAGAGAGCTACCCATTCTAAAGTTCTTTTGCTTATAGGTTTAATTTCAACCAGCTACCAAGGGTGAACTGTTAATCTGGTTTCCTTGAGGGTGGCAGTATTCCAAAATATGCACTTAGATTGGTGGACTTGAACCAGATTACCTCCGGCCAATCAGAGGTTGTTGCTAATCACTTGCTTTTCCAACAGCTCAGGACACAGGATGTGGTGGATGGACATGCAACCTATCTCCTTTGTGAAAGTGTGCAGTGGTGTCCAAGCCCTTGCCACAGTCCTTCGTTCAGGTTTTGATGAAGCATGTGGAAGCAGACTGACCTGCTGGAACTGGCTTTCTTATCCACCAAGGTAATTTGCATCCAAACCAGGCACACACATTTAGCTTTGCTATATGGGTGAGTGGGATGAGAGCACTGGGGGGGGGATGCATGGAATAGGAGATGCAGCTCATACTAAAGCTACATTTTATTAAGTACCCTACAACCTTAGCGGTCATATGTATGCAAGACATACCACTTGAACCCAGGGAGCATTGAGAAGCCCAGTTATGAGCAACTGCACAAAACTTACACAGGGAGGACCAGTAAGCCATTGTCCCACTGAGGTGCAAGTAAAATAGCCTGTCCTCCCCCCAAATAGACGAAGTGAAAGCAACTGTTAGTCATGTCATGTCCTCGTCATGGGGACGGTAGTCACCCTTCAAAAAAGAAGCACCAATTTTGGGTGTAGCACTCTGTTGGTGATTAACATAAAAAAATATGTAGAGCGGCACCTACCAGAGGAACCATGACATGAATCTCCCCAAAAGGACCCATATCACACCCCACCTCAAGAAACTACACAGGCTCCCGATCCAGAAGAGATGCCAGTTCAAGATGCCGACCCATGCCTACATAGCCCTGCACAATGAAGGACAGGTAAACATCAGCAAACACCAGCTGACCAGACACCTTAGATCTGCTTCCCTCTTCCTCGTAGACTCTCCCTGGATCTGCTGAGCCAATAGCGGACGTCGCTGTTTCTTGCATTGGACGGCCAAGGCACCTCAGGACAGCCCCGTCACTCCAGCAATTCAGGAAAGATCTCAAAACCTGGATGTTTGGATGAGCTAACCACCACGCAGCAGCCAGCATCTCCAGCGCCTCGAGACCCACACGGGTGATATGCCGTGCTTTATAGATTTTTGATTGATTGGTTGGTTATATTGCACCAAAAATGCACTGGGTTTATCAGAATGAGGAAATGACGAACAGAATGTCATGGTTGCTGAACCAGGAACATTTGGCCCTATACTACGTGTGATCCAGCGCCCATGATAACAAATCTTCTGATTTGCCACCTGCCGTCACGTCCTCTTTAGATAGAAGCTAGTGGAAGAATACCTATTGGTCGATTTCTCTAGGTAGAGGAAGAGCCCCATTGGAGGGACAGCCATTGGCAGGAGCACAGTTGAAAGAGGCCCACTGATGGGAGGCCCATTGGAGCCCTCTCTAGGGAGGCCCATTTCCCATCAGGGACCCATTGGTCCAACCAAATGTAGCACTAATATGTCATGTAAAAGTATACTTATTTACTCAAAATTAAAATGGAAACAGTTCTCCAGGGTGTTTTAAGGCTGGGTTTAAGATTTTCTAGCATGTACACACGTGTAGAGTCTGTGATGGGTTCTAGTTTATAGTAACGAAAAAAACACTAACCTGTGCTCCAAGAAGAGGATGAGAGAATGTGCACTCACCTTACTATGTCATCGAAATCTCAAAATGGCGCCACTAACTAACGTGGATGCTGGATGGTTTCATATCACATTAATATTAATTTTGAATGTATTCCTTTTGGTTTCTAACTGTAATAACTATGAGAGTGTGAAATTAAAACGTCTTTCTGTGCTGTAGACAATTAAAAAAAAAAAAAAAATGATACTAAGAAAATGCAAAAGCAGTAAGATTTCGATTCCCTTCTGTTGTTGGTTGTGCTCACCATTTAGAAATGTTTGACTCACGTTGGTTTCTTTTCATTTTAATTTCTTTTGAATGGTTTTTTCTTTTTGCAATATAGTGTTTATTAAATACTGTATTGCCATTCAATCTTATATTTAGCTTTATAAAGTGAACATAAAAATATTAGAGGAAAATATCCAAGAACATGTTACAAACTTAGGTATTGAAATGGATCCTGGTAACAGGATTGTGAGAAGTTGGCCTGGCATATGCTGTCCACTAATTATAGTGGGCACCTTGCACCAGTCCAAACAACCCCTTATTGGAGATAGGTTAAAGACAACCTTTATTGAAAGCTATCCTAGTGGTAGCTATGGAGAGCAGCCTTCAGGCTAAGTCTTGAAGGAATGTAAAGCAGCTTGTTTTACCAGTCTATAATCTCTTGAGTGACCAAATGAAAGAGGACCACACCAGGTATATATTCAAAATATATGTATTTATTGCTAAACACACCCTCTAGTCTCTTTATGAGGCTAGAGTTCGAAATACATAAGTTATAAGTTAGTTATCTACAGTAATAGCACAAATACACGTTTGAGCCCTAGGGCGTACCAAACCATATACCAATAAAGTGGTATAAGAACCACAACTGAGCTAGACACAAGGCCTAGAGCCTGTAGAAGTGCTTGGACCACAAGGAACCACCCAAGGTAGTGACACAGGGGACCCACGGGGGACGCGTGCAGTGTGAGAACACAGCCGCGAATCGCCGTTGACTTCTATGGGGAAAGTCGCGGTTGGAATTTTAAAGAAAAGGGACACTTAGAGGAGGACTTGGAGCAAACCCCTTTAGAACTGGGTTGTTCTAGAGTCTATACCCACGGGAGCACCGGAGTACTTGAGTTACCTCACCCAGGGAAGCCGGGTGCATAGGTGTCTTTCGGGGTCGGGTTTCGTCGTCGTTTTCAATGGCGATCTGCTGCAAAGTGCTGCTGGCGGCCAAGTCGAAAGTGTTCGGGTGGATCCAAAGGTGGATCGAAGATCTGAAGAACCTGAAAGCAGAGGGGACAGAGTCTGGGTCACTAGCCAGTGACCAGGAAGGCGATGAGCAGATGCCCACCGATGTCGAGTGCTTCAGGTAGGTTTACGGTTGTCTTGACTCTTCAGCCATGAGGTCCAGGAGGTGTCGACGACGACCAGGAGCTGGATTCGAGCTGACCCACGACGTCTGTCGATTGCAGGGGTGTCGGCGACCAGATTGGACCCAACAAGCCTTGGCAACGGCAAGTCTTGTGGAAATGGAAGAAGGACAATGGTGCAGACCAGCAAAGTCTGTGGGACTCACCCAGCGAGGGTAAGTCAGGGCACGCCTGGAGCAACCAGGGCGCCCAAGCAGAAGAAGATTGGCCTTCGGGAGGGCCTACTAGCCAACGGACTAGCGACCGCAAAGGAGCCTCGAGTGGACGCACTTGGAGCTGGCTCACAGGACACTCGTGGAGTGGAGGCCAGTGATCTTCGGTGCAGTCGGTGACGGAGGCTGGGGCTACTCGGAGCCCAAAGCACAACTTCGTGGGATACCCAGAAGAGGATGCACTTGCAAATGCAATCGTGTCCAGGGGTCACGGTTCCACGTTACCCACAACAGCTACGGGCCTCAGCTTTGCTGAGGACTCAGGGCAGCCTCGGGGAAGTCTGGAAATCCACCTCTGGTGATGCAAAGACTTCAGCGTCCGGCGGGAGCTTCAGCGATGCAGACCGGACAATTGCTTCTTTGGTGCCTGCCAAGCAGGGGAGTCACTCCTTGACCCCAAGGGAGATTCTTCAGTCCTCTAATCTTAAAGTAGAGCGTCGAAGGTCCAGGATTCTGTGTCAGAGTTTCGTCCAGGTAAATCTAAAGTCCTAAGGACTGGGGTCCCATACTTATACCAAGTTAGGGGTTGGACATACTCTGGGGACCCACCTATGGGAGGGTCAGGGCAGAGGGGTGGTTACACCCTTTCCCTTTGTCCAGTTTCGCGCCAGAGCAGGGGCTGGAAGCCCCTGAGCCGGTTTGAACTGGGGTATGCACAGGGACACCAAATGTGCCCCCAGTGCAGGACTTCAAAGCACCAGAGAGTGCTCCCGCCCAGCCCCAATACACACTATCCTGTCTGGGGAGGTGGTTACACCTCCCTGGGACAGGAAACCTATTGTCCAGGCCTCCCCTGCCGGAGTTTCAGCAGCAGGAGGCCAGACTCGTGTCTGTGGCAGCGGCATCCATTTTGTGATGCCAGGGCTTGGAAAGAAGTTACCGGGCAGGCCGGTGTGTACATGTCTCTCCCTCTAGAAGGGTGGAATGCTACCCCCACCGCCAGAACTGGCGGGGGGGTAGTATTCCAAGATGTTTGACACCAAACACGACATGTTTCCGTGCGGCCATCCCAAAGTTAGCATTTAACGCGAGGTTATAATGCGCTTAAGAGTATATGGTCTGGCTGCACTACAAACAGCATCAGAGAAGGGTCTCCGAACGCTGCAGAGGGGCTCTGCTCATGCAGGGGCACACTCTCACATAGGAACCAAGCACTCTGCCTTCAGGATTGATAAGGCCGGCCATAGGAGTGACTTATAGGTTTATATGTGTGTATGGATGTAGTGATACAGGTAGCCTATATCACAGTAAGGGGTGCATGCACCACCTTACCCAGGCTGCAGTAGCAGACCTGTGGTGTCATTTTGGATGGCCTTCCAGGGGTGGCACAATACATGCTGCAGCCCCTGGTAGGCCTCTGAGGTACCTATGCCCTGGGTACATAGTATACCATATACTAGGGACTTATAAGGGCACTCCAGATTCCAATCAGAGATGTGCCTAAGGCACATGGAAACCATTTTAGAGAGGAAGAAGCTAGGCTGGGGTTCTGATTAGCAGGGCCCCAGCCAGACTAAAGTAAAAAAACAGTGAAGCATCAGCAAAAAGTGGGGGTACACATGTGAAGCAGATCCTACTCTCCTACACAACCCTCCCAAAACGTAGGGACATTAAACTAACCTTGCCCAGTTAAGTCTTCATGTTCTAAGTGGAAGTACCTAGAGAGTCCATCTGCATTGGCATGGTTACTCCCAGGTCTATGTTCCACTGTGAAGTCCATCCCCTGTAGGGAAATGGACCACCTAAGCAGTTTGGGGTTTTCACCCTTCATTTGTTTTAGCCATAAGAGGGGCTTATGGTCTGTTTGAACAAGGAAGTGAGTACCAAACAAGTAGGGCCTCAACTTCTTCAGAGCCCAGACCACATCAAAGGCCTCCCTCTCAATGGCTGACCAACTTTTCTCTCTAGGGGTCAGCCTTCTGCTAATAAAAGCTACTGGCTGATCCTGACCTTCATCATTCAATTGTGACAGTACAGCCCCTACCCCCAATTCAGATGCATCTGTTTGGACAATGAACTTCTTGGAGTAATCAGGACTCTGTAGAATGGGAGCAGTGCACATGGCCTGCTTTAGGTCATCAAATGCCTTTTGACAGCTAACTGTCCACTGAACCTTTTGGGCATTTTCTTGGAAGTTAAGTCATTCAGGGGCATCACTATTGATCCATACCCCTTGACAAATCTCCTATAGTACCCAGTCAGGCCTAAAAGGCTCTCACCTGAGTCTGGGTAGTTGGAGCAGTCCAGTCCATGATGGTCTCGATCTTGCTCTGCAGTGGTTGAACCTGGCCTCCACCCACAAGGTGGCCCAGGTACACAACCTGACTCTGCCCTATCTGGCACTTGGTGGCCTTGATAGTCAGGCCTGCTTTCTGCAGGGCCTGCAAAACATTTCTGAGGTGGATCAGGTGATCCTCCCAGGTGGAGCTAAAGACAGCAATATCATCTAGATATGCTGCACTATAGGCTTCCAGACCTGTAAGGACTGTATTCACCAACCTCTGAAAAGTGGCAGGTGCATTCTTCAGACCAAAGGGCATCACCACAAATTGATAATGCCCACTAGGGGTTGAGAATGCTGTCTTTGGCTTTGCATCATCAGCTAGTCTGATCTGCCAGTAGCCAGCTGTCAGGTCAAATGTGCTTAGATACTTGGCTGAGGCCAAAGTGTCTATTAGCTCATCTGCCCTAGGTATTGGATGGGCATCAGTCCTAGTGACTGCATTGAGACCCCTGTAGTCCACACAAAACCTCATCTCTCTTTTCCCACCATTGGTGTGAGGTTTTGGCACAAGGACCACTGGACTAGCCCAAGGGCTATCTGAGGGTTCAATAACTCCCAAATCCAACATCTTCTGGACTTCTGTCCTGATACAGTCCCTGACATGGTCAGGTTGCCTATAAATCTTATTTTTAATAGGCAGACTGTCCCCAGTGTCCACTTCATGAGTGCACCAGGTGGTCTGACTGGGTGTCAGTGAGAATATGTGCCTGAACTGATTGAGCACCTGTCTGCAATCAGTTTGCTGCTGGGCAGTGAGGCTGCCTGCCAAGGCTACACCATCCATTGACCCATCATCAGGGTTCTGTGAGAGCAGGTCAGGGAGTGGGTCACTCTCTTCCTCCTGTCCCTCATCAGTAGCCATGAGCAAGCCCATGTCTGCCCTGTCCACATATGGTTTTAACCTGTTGACATGGAGAACCCTGTGGGACTTCTGGGTGTTCCGAGGTCTACTAAATATGTAACCTCACCCTTCTGTTCAACAATGGTATGGGGTCCACTCCATTTGTCTTGGAGAGCTGCTGGGGCCACTGGCTCCAACACCCACACCTTCTGTCCTGGCTGGTAAACAGTCAGCACAGCCTTTTGGTCATGCCAGGCTTTTTGAAGTTCCTGGCTAGCCTCAAGGGGGCAGATTTACAAGCCCCTTGCGCCACTTTTGCGTCACTTTTAACATGGGAAAAGTGACGCAAAAGTGGCGCAAGGGGCTTGTAAATCTGCCCCAAGGTTTTTAGTTGCCTTTTTCATGTACTCAGCCATCCTGGAGCGGAGACCAAGTACATAGTCCACCATGTCTTGCTTTGGGGGCTTGAGCGGTAACTCCCATCCTTCCTTCACCAAGCACAATGGACCCCTGACAGGGTGACCAAACAAAAGTTCAAAAGGGCTGTAGCCAACCCCTTTTGAGGCACCTCCCTGTATGCAAATAAAAGGCAGGGCAAGAGTATGTCCCATCTTCGCCTAAGCTTTTCTGGGAGCCCTTTGATCATGCCCTTCAAGGTTTTGTTGAATCTCTCAACCAAACCATTGCATTGTGGGTGATAGGGTGTGGTGAACTTGTAAGTCACTCCACACTCCTTCCACATTGCTTTCAAGTATCCAGACATAAAGTTAGCTCCCCTGTCTGATACAACCTCCTTAGGGAAGCCCACTCTTGAGAAAATTCCCAGGAGGGCTCTTGCCACCACAGGTGCTGTAGTGGTCCTAAGGGGAATAGCCTCTGGGTACCTGGTGGCATGATCCACTACCACCAGGATAAACCTGTGCCCAGATGCTGTTTGGGGATCCATGGGACCAACAATGTCAATCCCCACCCTCTCAAAGGGAACCCCCACCACAGGTAGTGGTATCAGGGGGGCCTTGGTAGTGCCACCTGCCTTGCCATTGGCCTGGCAGGTTACACAGGAGCGACACAACTCCTTGGTGTTTTCAGACATGTGGGGCCAGTGAAAGTGAGGGACAATTCTGTCCCAAGTCTTGTTCTGGCCCAGGTGACCTGCTAAGGGAATGTCATGGGCTAGGGTCAATAGGAAGCCCCTGAACTTCAGAGGTATAACCAACCTCCTGGTGGCACCAGGCTTGGGGTCTCTACACTCTGAGTACAAGAGTCCATTATCCCAATACACTGTATGGGGACCACTAGCTTTCCCAGCAGCCTCAGCAGCAGCTTGCTGTCTGAGGGGTTCAAGAGAGAGGCAGCTCTGCTGCTCCTAGCTCAGATCTGCCCTGGAAGGGCCCCTGTCCCCAAGAACTCAACCTGGTCAGGTTCAAGCTCCTCTGGGACAGTTCCTTCCTCAGGACTGAGATCATCCCCCTCAAGAGACTGATCTTCCTTCTGAGCCAAGGGGAAGGCACTGCCTTTACCCTACTACTCCTCTTCTTGGAGGGCACTTGGTCCTTTATTCCAGAATCCAAGGCCTGTTCAGTGTTAGACATTTTGGCTTGTGACCTGGTCACAGCAAACACATCTGCAGGGATGCCCAGCATTTCTGCATGGGTCCTGAAGCTCCACTTCTGCCCAAGCTGAAGTTTCTAAATCATTGCCAAGCAAGCATTCAACTGGTAGGTCTGCACTTACCACAACCTTCTTAAGGCCAGTTACCCCTCCCCAGGAGAAGTTAACAACTGCCAGAGTATGGTCTGTTCTGACATTGCTAGCATTGGTCACTTGGTACATTTCACCAAGTATAATCTGCCCAGGATCCACAAGGTCTTGTGTCACCATGGTGACACTTGCCCCTGTGTCCCTAAATGCCAAAGCCTCTTTTCCATTGATTAAGGGCTGTTGCCTGTACTTGCCCAGATTACTGGGACTCACAGAGGAGGTCACATCCATGCCTCCATCACAGACTAGGACAGCCTGAGTGAGTTCTCTGACTAGGTCAGAGCTCATCTCTTACCCAGGGCCAACCCTACTAAACCCTTGGCCTGTGTAGTCCCACCACCAACTGTAACTGCACTAGGGGAGCAGGTGCCTTAGGGGCATTGGTGGGGGCTGGAGTAGAGTCTTTGGACTTGGTGCAATCACTGGTCCAGTGGGTCTTTTGCTTACAGACCTTGCACCATGGTTTCTTTTGGCCTTTTCCCTTGTTAGACTGTGAATCCCCACCTGAAGAAGATTTTTGGGGGCCTTGTGAAGACTTTGGGGGCATATTAGCAAGACCCACGTTAAAATATCGCCGTTTTAGCGGCAGGAAACTGCCGCTAAAGCGGCGATAATGAGCTTGCTAATATGCGTTATAGAATTCCAATAGAAGCCCAGGTTAGATGTCCTGCACATCTAACCTGGGCTTCTGTTGAAATTCTATAACGCATATTAAAGCCCATTATCGCCGTTTAGCGGCAGTTTCCTGCCGCTAAAACGGCGATAATTTTAACGTGGGTCTTGCTAATATGCCCCTTGGTCTTTACCCTTCTCCCCACCCTTATCAGAGTTTTTAGAATCTTGCTTCTTAGGGTCACCACATTGGTTCTGTACCTTCTGCCTCACCCTGGTTCTGACCCATTTGTCTGCCTTCTTTCCCAATTCTTGGGGAGAGGTCAGATCAGAGTCCACCAGGTGCTGATGCAACAGCTGATTTTGACAATTATTAAGAATCTGCTCCCTCATGATAAGATTGTACAATCCTGTGAAGTCACATACCTTACTGCCCAATAACCAACCTTCCAGAGCCTTGGCAGAACAATCAACAAAGTCCACCCAGTCTTGAGTCTGTGCTTTTGGGTATCTCTGAACTTTAACCTGTATTGTTCAGTGGTTAGGCCAAACCCATCAATCAGAGCACTCTTTAAGACTGTGTATTTATCAGCATCCTCCTCTCTAACAGTGAGGAGCTTATCTCTACCTTTGTCTGCAAGGAGAGCCACAAGATTGCTGCCCACTGCTCCTGAGGGACCCTCTGTACTTTACAGGCCCTCTCCAGTGCAGTGATCCATTTGTGGATGTCATCCCCACTCTGGTAGGGAGGGACAATCTTGCTCAGGTTTCTATGGTCATAAGACCTTTCCCTATCTCTGGGGAAATTGCTGCCACCATGGGACTCTAGTCCCATCTTTTCTCTCTTTGTAGAGATCTAGGGACTCCTGTCTATAGCCAACTGCTGTTTTCTGAGCTCAAGCTGGGCTTGCTCATACTGAATCAGTCTCTTTCTCCTGTCATGAGAGGATTCTCTCCTATGAGAAGAGACAGAGGTCCCTATTGAGGTGTCAGAGTGGTTAGACTCCTGAGAAGGAGATCTATCCCTTCTTGGCACACTCTCAACTTTTCCTGGGGGACAAAGGTGAGGTCATCCTGATCCTCCCCTTCATCCACAGGAATAGCTGGGTTTTCCAGGTCAAGGTCATTGTCACCTTCTGGCCAGTTTCAGAGGGGGCCTGGGTTTCTTCACCCCTGACCCCTTCCTCATTTTCTGCCCCACCCTCTCTGCCTACCCCTTCAGACCCTAGGGGCCTGCTGAGATCATCAGCTAGTAGCACCTCTCTGAGGTGTTGGGTGCTGGCACTTTTGCCTGCCTTCAGCTTCCTAGTATTGCATAATGCTCTCAATTCCAAGAATGGGAGTTTATCATACTTGGAGGGAAGAAGCCCACTGGCTTCTGGCAAGGACCCACTGGGTCCTGGCTTTGAAGACATTACTAGTGAGGTGTGGTGTATGCACTACCTGCTCTAGTGTGGCCTACTAAACTCTCTTGAGTAGTAGAAAGGGTGTGCTATCCCTTAACACACAACTCTAAGTTCAGTAGAACTTACTGTATACTAAGCTTGATTTATATGTACCTTAGGTACCCTTAGTGGTTTTCAGTTGATCAATTCAATTGAGATTATCTGGTAAAACAATAGCAAGCTGGAATCCACACGCTGCACACCAATGTGAGAAGTTGGCCTGGCATATGCTGTCCACTAATTATCGTGGGCACCTTGCACCAGTCCAAACAACCCCTTATTGGAGATAGGTTAAAGACAACCTTTATTAGAAAGCTATCCTAGTGGTAGCTATGGAGAGCAGCCTTCAGGCTAAGTCTTGAAGGAATGTAAAGCAGCTTGTTTTACCAGTCTATAATCTCTTGAGTGACCAAATGAAAGAGGACCACACCAGGTATATATTCAAAATATATGTATTTATTGCTAAACACACCCCTCTAGTCTCTTTATGAGGCTAGAGTTCGAAATACATAAGTTATAAGTTAGTTATCTACAGTAATAGCACAAATACACGTTTGAGCCCTAGGGGCGTACCAAACCATATACCAATAAAGTGGTATAAGAACCACGACTGAGCTAGACACAAGGCCTAGAGCCTGTAGAAGTGCTTGGACCACAAGGAACCACCCAAGGTAGTGACACAGGGGACCCACGGGGGACGCGAGCAGTGTGAGAACACAGCCGCGAATCGCCGTTGACTTCTATGGGGAAAGTCGCGGTTGGAATTTTAAAGAAAAGGGACACTTAGAGGAGGACTTGGAGCAAACCCCTTTAGAACTGGGTTGTTCTAGAGTCTATGCCCACGGGAGCACCGGAGTACTCGAGTTACCTCACCCAGGGAAGCCGGGTGCATAGGTGTCTTTCGGGGTCGGGTTTCGTCGTCGTTTTCAATGGCGATCTGCTGCAAAGTGCTGCTGGCGGCCAAGTCGAAAGTGTTCGGGTGGAACCAAAGGTGGATCGAAGATCTGAAGAACCTGAAAGCAGAGGGGACAGAGTCTGGGTCACTAGCCAGTGACCAGGAAGGCGATGAGCAGATGCCCACCGATGTCGAGTGCTTCAGGTAGGTTGACGGTCATCTTGACTCTTCAGCCACGAGGTCCAGGAGACGTCCAGGAGTTGGATTCGAGCTGTCCCACGATGTCTGTCGATTGCAGGGGTGTCAGCGACCGGATTGGACCCAACAAGCCTTGGCAACGGCAAGTCTTGTGGAAATGGAAGAAGGACGATGGTGCAGACCAGCAAGGTCTGTGGGACTCACCCAGCGAGGGTAAGTCAGGGCACGCCTGGAGCAACCAGGGCGCCCAAGCAGAAGAAGATTGGCCTTCGGGAGGGCCTACTAGCCAAAGGACTAGCGACCGCGAAGGAGCCTCGAGTGGACGCACTTGGATCTGGCTCACAGGACACTCGTGGAGTGGAGGCAAGTGATCTTCGGTGCAGTCGGTGCTGGAGGCTGGGGCTACTCGGAGCCCAAAGCACAACTTCGTGGGATACCCAGAAGAGGATGCACTTGCAAATGCAATCGGTGTCCAGGGGTCACGGTTCCACGTTACCCATGACAGCTACGGGCCTCAGCTTTGCTGGGGACTCAGGAGCAGCCTCGGGAAGTCTGGAAATCCACCTCTGGTGATGCAAAGACTTCTGCGTCCGGCGGGAGCTTCAGCGATGCAGACCGGACAATTGCTTCTTTGGTGCCTGCCAAGCAGAGGAGTCACTCCTTGACCCCAAGGGAGATTCTTCAGTCCTCTAATCTTAAAGTAGAGCGTCGAAGGTCCAGGATTCTGTGTCAGAGTTTCGTCCAGGTAAATCTAAAGTCCTAAGGACTTGGGTCCCATACTTATACCAAGTTAGGGGTTGGACATACTCTGGGGACCCACCTATGGGAGGGTCAGGGCAGAGGGTGGTTACACCTTTCCCTTTGTCCAGTTTCGCGCCAGAGCAGGGGCTGGAAGCCCCTGAGCCGGTTTGAATTGGGGTATGCACAGGGACACCAAATGTGCCCCCAGTGCAGGATTTCAAAGCACCAGAGAGTGCTCCCGCCCAGCCCCAATACACACTATCCTGTCTGGGGAGGTGGTTACACCTCCCTGGGACAGAAACCTATTGTCCAGGCCTCCCCTGCCGGAGTTTCAGCAGCAGGAGGCCAGACTCGTGTCTGTGGCAGCGGCATCCATTTTGTGATGCCAGGGCTTGGAAAGAAGTTACCGGGCAGGCCGGTGTGTACATGTCTCTCCCTCTAGAAGGGTGGAATGCTACCCCCACCGCCAGAACTGGCGGGGGGGTAGTATTCCAAGATGTTTGACACCAAACACGACATGTTTCCGTGCAGCCATCCCAAAGTTAGCATTTAACGCGAGGTTATAATGCGCTTAAGAGTATATGGTCAGGCTGCCCTACAATCAGCATCAGAGAAGGGTCTCCGAACGCTGCAGAGGGGCTCTGCTCATGCAGGGGCACCCTCTCACATAGGAACCAAGCACTCTGCCTTCAGGATTGATAAGGCCGGCCATAGGAGTGACTTATAGGTTTATATGTGTGTATGGATGTAGTGATATAGGTAGCCTATATCACAGTAAGGGGTGCATGCACCACCTTACCCAGGCTGCAGTAGCAGACCTGTGGTGTCATTTTGGATGGCCTTCCAGGGGTGGCACAATACATGCTGCAGCCCCTGGTAGGCCTCTGAGGTACCAATGCCCTTGGTACATAGTATACCATATACTAGGGACTTATAAGGGCACTCCAGATTCCAATCAGAGATGTGCCTAAGGCACATGGAAACCATTTTAGAGAGGAAGCAGCTAGGCTGGGGTTCTGATTAGCAGGGCCCCAGCCAGACTAAAGTCGAAAAACAGTGAAGCATCAGCAAAAAGTGGGGGTACCCATGTGAAGCAGATCCTACTCTCCTACAAGGATGTTAGAAACGGGTAGCGTGGTGCAGAGCGGCGGGCCAAACTCCGGAGGAAATGTGTAAAGCATCCGCGCAGCACACACAGGCGACACACCAGGCACACTACAAAAAGAGACCCCACACCGAGTTAGGTGAAAACAGCATATGTATTATGCAAAAACACGTTGGAGAACCCTCACAGGTGCATATACATTGTGCCAACCGGCACGGGATGGCAATTGACACGGGGATTATATACAGGGCAGGGCCAATCGGGCCGCTGCCAGAACCATCATAAGTACACAGGAGAATTGTACGAGCATCAGTAACTGTGTAACAACCAGCACTTACAGGCAAGAGCCTGAACGTAGCAATGTCCCTTCAGTATAAAACAACGTGGGCATAACATTAGCATAAACAACACATTACATTATACATAGCCCTAGTAGGCCAGGTATGGACCCTGTAAGCACAAATCCCATTAGTATAGGTCACGTTGGCCTAAATCAGAGTAGGCATAAGCACCACATTGGCATAACAGTAGGCAGGGAAACAGTAGGCACAAACACCCTTAGGTTTTGAAACCCATTACGCCTTCGAACAGCATGCGTCACAGGGGCATAAACACATGAGGCTCCTCCTGTGGCATAAAAGCATTATCATCAGCTTACCTGCCTTAACCATAAATCATAGTGGGGCATAACGTACACCAGAATTATAGGGCCCACCTTGGTAGGCAAAGCATAAAGCATATCCCCCTTAACATAAACCGAGGCCTATATCAGGCTAGGCATAGGGTAAAAACATCGTTGCATGACATGAGGCATGAAATCATATTATGCATTTGCAGTAGTATCAGCCCCCTAAGTATAATCCCATGAGGTCACGCACCCTCCGTAGGTAGGAAAACACATGAGATCAGGCATCCGGTGAAACCATCCTTGCAGGCATACTCTAAGCCTGGAAATGCATTAGGCCTACGGTCAGACAGGCGAACCTTGTGCATGCACAACCGTTGCAACGATTGCCACCAATACCCGGAAGTACTGTCTCTCACGTGGGCAGTACTGGGGCACTCAAGACAGTTCTCGACTGTATAAGATTAGGTTCTGCTGGCAAGGTTGGGGTCCCTTCTGGGACTCCGGAGTCAAGAGGTAATGTTGCCCACAACGTTGCAACTGCCCACTATCCGGTGGGGCAGTTGTGAAGACTCAAGTCAACACGGGTCCCATCGATGCGTCCAAATGAGCCCCCCCACCTCCGGGACTCCTGAAGACCAAGGTACCCCTACGTTGCAGCTGTGGACCCTATTGCGGCACTCACGGTGCTCGAAGAGCCCCACCGGGACTCGACAAACAGAATGCCCACCGTTGCCGCTGCCCGCTTCTGCAGTGCAGCTGGGCAGACAGACTCAGTGCGGGCCCTCCCGGTGCCTCGGGGGCTTCAGGCACCGACAATGTGCCTCGGCCGGCCCCCGACAGTTTCCGCTCCCAGCCCCACTCACCGGGTAGTCTTGGCTGTAGTCTCCGGGGCCCGCTCCTCACTAGGCGCACGATCGCGGTCTCCGGCAGTAGGCTCAACACGCGGGGCTCTCCTCTGCTCACGGGGAGCCCCGCCAACGCCAGCACCTTGCCGGACTTCACCCGGGCCCCCCTCCTGGGACCCGGGACTTCGGTGGGGAGCCCGCCGGCTCCAGACCTACTGCTTCCTCCGTCGCGGGGCGGGACTTCCGCCAGGCGCTCCTGCCGGCGCCAATCCCAGCGCGGCTTCCCTGATGTCACGGGGAAGCCCGTGCGGCGCTCCTGGGCCGGCGGCGGTGATTCCCGGCAGTTCCTCTTTTCCTCATGGAGGGGTGGGCTCCCTCCTGGTATAAGCACACACGCGGGGTGGGCACCCGCCAGTAGTCCCACACGGCAGGCAACCTCGGGGTAGGCTCCCGCTATATTTCAAAAGCAATAACGCGGGGTGGGCACCCGCGAAGGACCACAAATGCGGGGTGGGCTCCCGCTAGTTTTAAATGCATAAACGCGGGGTAGGCTCCCGCTGACTCAAGCCGCAGGGGGAGTCCCTCCCTCGCCGGGGATCTCCTTCAGCAGGTCGCCACCTCAGCACTGCGGGAACCACGCTCCTCTCTCGTCACTGGCCATTTGCATGTAGCGCTTGGGCAGCACAGCGCTGCAGAGGACAGGCGCTTCTCTTTCTTCCCCCTGGGCACAGTTGTAGCACTCACCAGGCGCTAGGTCCCACCAGGGGCTTCAGGGCCACAAGGCAGCGCTCCTCTTCTCTTTGGACAGGGGCCATATAGCGCTTCTCTTCTGGCAATCACGTAAATAGTCCCACTAGGCGCTAGAGTGCAGGCAGAGCAGCACAGGCACTTCAACTCTGGAAATATAGCGCTCTCGCAGTGCAGCGCTGCAGGTGTCAGCTCCTCACCTCCTGGGCAGTAAGTTAAGCGCTCCTCTTCTCCAGGCGCTAGCCAGCAGGCAGGGCACAGTTGTAGCGCTCACGAGGCGCTAGGGCAGGAGAGCATCAGGCACTACTGGGTAAGATCAGTGGTCAGTGGGCACTCATCAGTACAGGGCTGCAGCTCCTAGGAACAGTCATCCCCCATAAAGTGGCACTCCTCCAGGTCAGCAGTCTTCACTCCAAAAGAGGGCTCTCACTAGCCCTGTGGACAGCGGAGGGGTACAAATGGGCTCAGGGGCCAGCACACAGGCCCACGCGGCGGTACCTCCTGGCAGAGTGTCCCCTCTCATTCAGGTCCACGCTCAGTCTGAGCACATGGCATCCCAGCTCCGTTATTTATACACCCCTCACCCCACCTACCAGAAAGGGCTGGAAGCTTCTGGAAGGTTCCCTGGGGAACCGGTCCCAACTGGTTTAGGGGGAGGTGTAGAGCACCCTGGGTGCCAGGCTTCCCTCCAAAAGCTGGGGGCGCTGGGAAACAACCGACTAGACTGGTAACCCACCTCAGGCAGGCAGGCACAAGCACACAGCCATGGCGTCCATTTTAAAAGTAACATTTTACAAAGGTGCATTTCTACAATGGTGGAAATAAAGGTGCGTACACCATTGCACAGCATTTATTATTTTTCAGTTCAGACACACCATGTCAGTAAAAAGGCTAGGGGGAAAAGCGAAAAATTAAGGGAAAAAGGGCCAAGTCCAACACAGGAGAAGAGGGTTTATTAGGTGAACAGCCACAGTAAACCATAAACTCACAGGACCGTGGTAAGAAGAGAAGCATTGAGGGGCAGATCTACAAGGAAGTGCCGCAGCGTGGCACCGCAAGCCCTTTGGCTGCGCCACGCTGCGGCACTTCTGAAGCACAGGGATGCGACATATTTACAAGACTATGTCGCATCTCTGTGCTTCCTCCTGCGCTGGCGCACAAACTGCAGCCATGCGCTGGCGCAGCCACCCTTGCACCATGGTGCAAGGATGCCTGCGTCGTGGGGAGATTGTTTTTGTGCAGGAAGGGGCACCTTCCTGCACAATAACAATCACTACAGGCATTTTCCTCTTTCAATGTGTGCTGTAGAATGCAGCACGCATTGAAAGAGGAAACGAGGAGAAATGAAAACATTTCTCCTCATTGTGCCTCGCTACGCCACCTCTAGGGTGGCGTAGCATTCAGACGCATCTCCAGATTTACGATTTCTCGTAAATTTGGAGATGTGTCTCGTTCCATGGGTGTTGGGTGGGAACACCCACAGCAACACCCATGGAATGCCCCTTCAACGCAAAGTGCTGCGTGTGAAGGGGCCGTATTTACAAGGAGAAGAAAAGTCACGCAGGGTGGCTTTTCCTGTCCTTGTAAATATGGAGGAGCCCCCTGCGCCACCAGTACGTCACGAAAAGTAACGTACTGGTGGCGCAGGTGGCTTGTAAATCTGCCCCTATCACTTTACAGTGTTTTATGGTATATTATAATGACATTGAACCATCCCCTCTCTATGCATGCATCACCAACCTCTGCAATGTGCTTATGAGTGCAGAATATACTTATGGAAATGTGTTAGACCAGAGCCTTTTCGCGCCCTCATTCTTTTGCCCTCTCTTCCTTCTCTCTCACACTCCATCCTTGCCTGCTTCCAGTTTACTTTTCTCATTCCTTCTTCCATAGTCACCCTGCTCTTTTCTCCTTTCTTGGTTTGGTTTATTAAATATGTTTAGTTACACTTCTGGCCAAAAAATAAACCATTCATATTTTGTCGGTAAGCAGTGACTTCTGCCATCCACAAATTATTACTTTCATTTATATTCACAGATCTCCTGTTTCATTTTTATAATGTAGAAATCACTGATCACATCCTATAGCTCACTCAGGCCCCTGTGACCTAATGAAAACACCATAACATGACTAACACTCTAACCCCCTTTCCACAGCAGAAGTGGATCAGTATGTTTTCTTGTAGACGCTGAGGAGCCTGGGCATGGCGCCCAATCTTTGGCAATGTCTGCAGGATCTTCTTGCTTTGCAGAAAGCCCTCAATGTCTTTTTTGTTCAATACGTTTTATTGATTTTAATAATGAAAGCAATACAGGGAGAATGAGGAGGGAGAAGAAAAGATCGATCCTCCAACATCCGACAGTTGCACGAGATATACAATGATGCAAATGGTAAAGGCATAAAGTAACAATATACATAGATCCAGTACATAAGAAGCAATCGAAGCAGGTGGTACCTGGTTATGTGGGTCAAATAGGACCAGGTGAAGTGAACCAGGTGAGACCGTCAGGGGATACCTTCCGCGAATGTACCAATGAGGCAATAGGGGAAAAAGAGAGAAAGACGGAAAGAGCAGTGAGTGGGGGGAGTAGTAATAGCCCTCGATGTCTCCCACTGAAAGTGGGAGCAGCCCTCGGATCGAGCGTAGAGACCACTGAGGCAGCATGATACCATCCCATCGACATTCTTGCATGAAGTGAGTGGGGGGAGTAGTAATAGCTCTCGATGTCTCCCACTGAAAGTGGGAGCAGCCCTCGGATCGAGCGTAGAGACCACTGAGGCAGCATGATACCATCCCATCGACATTCTTGCATGAAGTGAGTGGGGGAGTAGTAATAGCCCTCGATGTCTCCCACTGAAAGTGGGAGCAGCCCTCGGATCGAGCGTAGAGACCACTGAGGCAGCATGATACCATCCCATCGACATTCTTGCATGAAGTGAGTGGGGGGAGTAGTAATAGCCCTCGATGTCTCCCACTGAAAGTGGGAGCAGCCCTCGGATCGAGCGTAGAGACCACTGAGGCAGCATGATACCATCCCATCGACATTCTTGCATGAAGTGAGTGGGGGGGGGGAGTAGTAATAGCCCTCGATGTCTCCCACTGAAAGTGGGAGCAGCCCTCGGATCGAGCGTAGAGACCACTGAGGCAGCATGATACCATCCCATCGACATTCTTGCATGAAGTGAGTGGGGGGGGGAGTAGTAATAGCCCTCGATGTCTCCCACTGAAAGTGGGAGCAGCCCTCGGATGGAGCGTAGAGACCACTGAGGCAGCATGATACCATCACATCGACATTCTTGCATGAAGTGAGTGGGGAGTAGTAATAGCCCTCGATGTCTCCCACTGAAAGTGGGAGCAGCCCTCGGATCGAGCGTAGAGACCACTGAGGCAGCATGATACCATCACATCGACATTCTTGCATGAAGTGAGTGGGGGGGGAGTAGTAATAGCCCTCGATGTCTCCCACTAAAAGTGGGAGCAGCCCTCGGATCGAGCGTAGAGACCACTGAGGCAGCATGATACCATCACATCGACATTCTTGCATGAAGTGCGTGGGGGGGGGAGTAGTAATAGCCCTCGATGGTTCCCACTGAAAGTGGGAGCAGCCCTCGGATGGAGCGTAGAGACCACTGAGGCAGCATGATACCATCACATCGACATTCTTGCATGAAGTGAGTGGGGGGGGGGGAGTAGTAATAGCCCTCGATGTCTCCCACTGAAAGTGGGAGCAGCCCTCGGATCGAGCGTAGAGACCACTGAGGCAGCATGATACCATCACATCGACATTCTTGCATGAAGTGAGTGGGGGGGGGAGTAGTAATAGCCCTCGATGTCTCCCACTGAAAGTGGGAGCAGCCCTCGGATCGAGCGTAGAGACCACCGAGGCAGTATGATACCATCTCATCGACATTCTTGCATGAAGTGAGTGGGGGGAGTAGTAATAGCCCTCGATGTCTCCCACTGAAAGTGGGAGCAGCCCTCGGATCGAGCGTAGAGACCACCGAGGCAGCATGATACCATCACATCGACATTCTTGCATGAAGTGAGTGGGGGAGTAGTAATAGCCCTCGATGTCTCCCACTGAAAGTGGGAGCAGCCCTCGGATCGAGCGTAGAGACCACTGAGGCAGCATGATACCATCACATCGACATTCTTGCATGAAGTGAGTGGGGGGGGGAGTATTAATAGCCCTCGATGTCTCCCACTGAAAGTGGGAGCACCCTTCGGATCGAGCGTAGAGACCACTGAGGCAGCATGATACCATCACATCGACATTCTTGCATGAAGTGAGTGGGGGGAGTAGTAATAGCCCTCGATGTCTCCCACTGAAAGTGGGAGCAGCCGTAGAGACCACTGAGGCAGCATGATACCATCACATCGACATTCTTGCATGAAGTGAGTGGGGGGAGTAGTAATAGCCCTCGATGTCTCCCACTGAAAGTGGGAGCAGCCGTAGAGACCACTGAGGCAGCATGATACCATCACATCGACATTCTTGCATGAAGTGAGTGGGGGAGTAGTAATAGCCCTCGATGTCTCCCACTGAAAGTGGGAGCAGCCCTCGGATCGAGCGTAGAGACCACTGAGGCAGCATGATACCATCACATCGACATTCTTGCATGAAGTGAGTGGGGGAGTAGTAATAGCCCTCGATGTCTCCCACTGAAAGTGGGAGCAGCCCTCGGATCGAGCGTAGAGACCACTGAGGCAGCATGATACCATCACATCGACATTCTTGCATGAAGTGAGTGGGGGAGTAGTAATAGCCCTCGATGTCTCCCACTGAAAGTGGGAGCAGCCCTCGGATGGAGCGTAGAGACCACCGAGGCAGCATGATACCATCCCATCGACATTCTTGCATGAAGTGAGATTCCTTCATGCAGCACTAAAATTAGAATATAATTTATCTTGAGAAAGTGTTTTCAATGGAGGTTATATTTAAACTTCATGTGATAATTAGGATAAAAGCATGAACATTTTAGAATGCCCTCCTTGAACTTTAAGGTGGATCTGGCAGTGAACAAGTCTCCCACCCTGTAGCACATCTGGGGCGGGGTGGGCATTCATGGTGTCAGAGCTTTATCAGATAAAGGACTGCAGTAACTCTGCCCAAACTGGTTTCAAGTTCATGTCAAGGTGGGTCATCTCTAATGAGGTTGGTGCCTCAACTTTACATAGCTTCTTCTCAATGACGTCTGATTATATGTCATGGAGTATATGGTCACACACAATACATTATTTATTTGATCACTTTTTCCAGGATTTTACTGATTTAAGCCAAGTTGGACATTGGCTAGTAGATTGCAGGTTATCTGGATTTGCTATGGGTTTCTTCAGGAGGGGGAAATAATTACATGTTCCAATGTTCCAGAAGATTTCACTTAGATTTGGATGACTTTATTACATATGTGATGTCAGTCGCAAGCAAAGAGAACAATAGCTGTAGCAAGTTGTCTTTATCTCTACGTTATCTTTTCTTTTCTCTTCTTTCTCTTCTTCCTCTTCCCTCTCCATCGCCCCATCTTACTTTTCCAGCATCTTCCCAGCTAGCATGGGAATTCACGTGAAGTCTTGCCTCCCTTGTTCTCCCACAATGAGGTTCTTCTAGGTTATACTTTACCAAGGTTTAGGGGTTTTTTTGGGGGGGCGGTGGGGGGTGATTTTATCCTAACAAACAGGACAGCTTTTGGAAATCTGAAAGATGTCAGCCCTCAGATTGGCCGAGGCTGATTCCTCAGGGATGTAACAGTGAAACAAGAAGGCCATGTGGGTCCTGGGGTCGCTTCAACATTGGTAATAAGAAAGGAATGTGTGACATTGGTATTGTCCTCTGCGAAAAAAGGAAGCTCTTCTTCAGCCACAGAAGACTCCTGGAGACATATACCAAAGTGTCTTTAGCGTTCACTAGTAACACACTTACCTGGGAGTCCCATCAGACATGGACCAGAGGCCTATTAGATGTCAAGCTTTGACAACGCAGGTCTACGCTGGTGCAAATACAAGTGTGCCAGAGTTAAAGGCCATCTTTTGGCATTTCTTATCCCCCCAGGCCTATTTAAATCAGATGCAATGAGCAGTTGTATGCTCTCTTTTTGTAGCTGGAGGTCCTGATTGGTCTCTGTGATGCCAACATCACTGCACGCAGACAGAGGAGCTCATTTTAGAGTGAGTTATTTAACACTTGACATCAGTTAGCGTCTTCCGCACAGGGACATCTTAGGTAGGGCAGGAAGCATAAAATCATGTGTCATTGGGCACTTCAAAAACAAGCTGTGAAGTCAACAGTGGTGTGTAGCATGCACTAATCCAGCTTAAAAGCCACAAACCGCAAGACTCCTGGACATCGTGAAATAAAGAGTCCATTGCCGGACTTTTTCTGCATAATGACAGAAAATAAATATAAACAATTCTGGACTCATTTACAAAAGCTCTACCTCATTGTCTCAGTCAAGAAATACAACAGCGACTCCATAAATGCTCAAACTATCACTTAGAACATTGGTCTGTTAGGAAATTTACCTATTTCACGTTGGCAAAATGTAAAAGTCTCTTGCATTTTTACCCAAAACTGGTCTTAAAATTTCCTAAGTTCCTATAAATTAGCCCCAAACAGCAACATATATCTGTTTAAAGAACACACTTGAGGGACATACATTTTTTTCTTGTAAAATAAGTGTCTTTGACTGTTTTGAAACACTCTACAGATTACACATCATGAACATCTAAGAAAAACCCTCGGAAAAACCTTTCTCTCCACCGCTAAAGTGCACTGAAAATCAAAGGTGCGGAGCTTTTTTTTTTTAACTGCTCCTTAAAAGAATGATTTTAACAAACCAGGAAGTGGACAAGGTTGCACAGAAAGCAAATTGGAACCAGTGCACCAATGCTAAAGTCCAAAGAGGGATAAATAGGGCATTTTGATGTTCTGCATTATTTAGGTTGCATTGCTTGTTTTACCCCAGATGAGGTACAGAAAGCACTGACCCCTGAAGAAATGTCCCCCATGGCTCAGTACACACTGTTTCTCACATATGTCCATGAAATAGTCAATTCTGGCGCCCCCTAGTGGTAGTGGCTGCTCATGTTGCTGATGGAATTGATTGTGCCCAGGTGTGAGGCCGACACAGCGCTGAAGGGTGTTGACGGCTGAAGCCCATGACTAGGGTACAGAGCCGGTGCAGATCCTGTCCAATAGGAAAAGCTGGTGGGGGTCACACCTGAGGTCATCAGGTTCAGCTTGGAAATTCCAGAGAATGGCAGTGGGGCCAGGTTGCCTTGGAACTTGTAGAGAGCATGCTCAGTGGCGGTGGTGGTGGGCTGGCACACTTGCGCCAGGCCGTGGAAGTCAAACTTGTAGGCGTATCGCTTGCCGTGAACCTTGGTCATGATACTTTTGTCATAGTAGTAACGCAAAGCCCGGCTCAACTTGTCATAGTTCATGTTGGGTTTGCTCTTGCGCTCGCCCCAGCGGCGTGCCACCTCGTCAGGGTCAGTCAGCTTGAACTCACCATTTGTGCCCTCCCATGTGATGCAATTCATGTTGGCGCGATCAGAAAGGAGCTCTAGCAGGAACTGCCACAACTGGATCTGCCCACTTCCTGCATAGAGAGAGAAGAGTCACATTGCTTTATGTAGTACTATGTGTACCTGGGTGTCTGAGGACTGCAGAAAGTTACACAACTTCAAGGGGTGGTGGGTACTAGGGTGGACTTTAGATTGGAAACAAAGAAGAGGGAGTCGCCAGGGGGAGGAAGAGGAGAGCTCAGTCTGATGGTCTGGGTGAGGTGACAGTGTGGGATGATGGGAGGCGACACCCATTGCTTGCCAGTGCTTGTTTTTTTAACAGAGCCAGAGATGCATGGGATAGAAGGAGAGGAGTGGTGCGGATGCATTAAGAATGGGATCTGTTATTGGGCTATGTCAGGTTCTTTGGTGTAACGCTCTTAAAAATGAAAGTTCTACTGGGAAAGTTTGGTGAAGTTCACAACATTTGCACATTTGAAAAATTGAAGCATCAAGATTTTCCTTCACAAGTAATTTCTGTGGGAGAACACTTCCCCGACAAGAAGATTTTGCTTGTTTTCACCACAAAAAACTCCCTTTAGCAGATTTTCAAGTTTGTGAAGTGCTACTGCATTAAGGAAGCTAAATTAAATTCTCGTATTTTACAATCCAACAAATTTGATAGGGTGTTGAAAATTTGCATTATTTTCTTTCACTTTCACACAAAATTATGCATAATTAAGCAAAATGCAATCTATAATTTTGAGAACTATTTTAGAGTGAAAAAAATAAAATGCTAAAAACCAAAAGGACTATAAACAAGAGCTACTGGCATTGAGTTGTTATTTTGCATTCACAAGTCAATTTTTACTACAAATGCGTTCACTGTAAATTTTTACTACAAATGGCACATAATGATGTAACATGGAGTAATGTTTGGGACTGCAATACTGTGCTACAAAAATATTGTAGCCGAAATATCAGCTGCCAAGAATATTATGAAGGTAAGTATAGATTTACTATACTTAGCTCAACATCTAGGTTCTTTGACGATACGCGGCTCATCAACGCCAATAGATGTGGAGTTAAGAATAGCAGATCTATACTTACCCAATGGAACGGAAACTACTTTTAGAGCGGGGGGTGGAGGGGTGGTGGCAGTACCGTCACCTCATTGTAGGGGCTTTGAAGAATTTTTTATTACCGAGCAAATAAGTGTAAAAACAGCCCAGTCATTTGTGTGGTACAGCGTGTGTAGAATAAATATTTGTAAAAAAATCATTCATTTATGTGCGAAAGTGCTTTTTGAAAATGAGCAATACAGCAGCAAATGGCAGCTGCTGTGCCCTGCAAAATAATGGGCAAAAGATAAAATCAGGAAGGGGCCGTGGGGAAGCATTATTGGGGCAGCTGGAGAAAAGTCATCATGGGGTAGTGAGCGAGGAAGCAACAGAGCAGCTTCAAGTTGGAGAGAGAGTAAAAATTAAATAAAAAAACGAGCCAGGGTGAGGGAAACAATAGATAAGATGGGTTTAGGGAGAGCAGAGAGCAACATGGGGCATGTGCAGGTGGGCGTGTTTTTGAGGATCAAAGCAGCACCCAAGGAAGAGAGCTAAAAAACACATGTACTCTCATGGAGTGCTGAAAGAAAATGAAAAAAAGTAGTTCCCTGGATGTGAGCAGTGGAAGAATATGTCATCTAATCAAATTGAGGAGGAACAAACAAAAAACGAGGAAGGAAAGCCATTGAATAAGAAGCAAGCGAATGAGAGCGATAGGAAAGTAAACGAATGGTGCACAATTGCCTGGCACAAAGCCCCATTAAGTATTGGTGCATTCCACAGCAGCTCTTTTGGCAAAAGATACCTACAGTTGTCTATAGTTGAGACCTAAAAACATGTCAAGTAAAGCCATGTCATGTCGCTGCACTTTTAATTGATCAGCACTGTATTGGGCTGGGAACTGTAGTTATTGATAGTAATGATGTGAAGGTAATTATATTGCATGGCACCTCACAGTGTTTCTGAAGGAAACTTCCCAGCTTTAACTGAGACCCACAGTGCTGGACAATTAAATGTGTAAGTAAGTCCGTTTTTATATATAGCGCAGCTACTCACCCTTACGGGTCTCAAGGCGCTGGGGGCCGTAGTGGAAATTAAGTGAGCTATTGCCCAGAGTCACACGGTGCTGAGCTGAGCTGCTGCCGGAGCCGGGGATCGAACCGTGAACCCTGTGCTCCGAAGTCAGCTGCCCTGGCCGCTGCACCACACCTCTGAATGAGGAGGAATCCTGTGTGTGACACCCATGCCTATTGGGGACAGGACTGTATGTCCAGTTCTCATTCATTTCTCAAAGGGTGAACACAAGGTTAGCAAACTCATATGCTGTGTTACAATCAAGGCCCCCCTCCAGCAATGAGGGGTGCAAAATAAAACCTGTGGGCTGACGCCTCCAGCTGTCACTACCGCAAAACACAATGGGCACTATTCATAAAGGTATCTTTATACGTGAGTAAATATATACATAGCAGTTTACTATTGCACTTTGCAGTACATTCTACTTTCGGCTAATCACCATTAATGAGTGGAAATTTACTGCAAAGTGTAGGTTTACTTGTTTCCACCCCTAAATTCAAGAGGTGGAGTCTAATTTATGAATGTAAAGTTACTACGTATAAATGTTCACATATAAGCGCACTGGGATGTTGATCTTCTGATAGTAAAGTGTAGAGGAAAGTTTAAAAGTTTATTAAATAAAAAAACTATGAATGTAATTTAATTTAAAATATTTATTTTAAATGTAAAGCAAAAAAAAATCTACTACATTATTAACTTCATTGAGAATTAAATATTTAAATATTTTGAATATATTAAACTAAATTAAAATTATTTTCCTTAAGATTTAAATAAAAAAATCCTACCTAAAAATATTATGGACAGAATTAATTCATTTTATGAAAAATTTAAATACATTAATGTTTAAATAAAAAAGTATTTACATATTTTCTAAAAAGCTAATAATATTTGCTTTATATATTTTTTTCTTAAATGTTTTAGGCTTTTATTTTAAGCTCCTGCGATGGGAGGGTGTTACAGTACCAGTGGTTAGCATTGTGTTATGCTGAACTTACAATAGCTCCGCTCTGGAGTACATTTACGACTGTTTTGGGTCTTTTTTTTGCTGTAGTAACTATAGAGGTGCAGTTTGTGGATAGGAACACGTAAGGGAACTTCTGGCGTAACTCTGATGGCATGGCCAAGCTGGCGGCCAAAATGGACGCGCCGTAGGGAGTTCCGTAAAGGCCCAACCAAATCCTGCAGAAATATCAACCTCCCACAGCTCTTTTCACTACAGAGGGCTGTTATCTCGTACCCGGACCACCCGGCGGGGTCAGGGACTGACCCAGGGTAGCATGGACAGGGCAATCCGTTAACCCCGAAAAGAGACCGTGCATATTGTAACGTGAAGGCCGTTGCAGCCGGGGCCTGAACAGCACACCGCATCCCACGGAGGAGGGCCCCTGTGACGAGGCAAAGAGACGAGGCTGCATATTCGAAGATGAGGTGGGGTCAGATGATCGGAACTCCTTATCTCTCCCCTCCGACCTCCATAACAACTGAAACCACGCAGAATCACAAAAGGCACTCAGCGTATACTACTCACCCAAACCACTCCCGGGGCACTAGTGCACACTGTGGAAGTAGAGTGGGTTCTGTTGGTACACTCCAGGAAGTACCCGCATTGGGCCCTGGACGTGATCGAGGCAAATGAGCGTGGGCGGACGCCCTGGCCCCGGGGGCGGATAGGAGACCGAGTGATGCGGCCCATGGAACCTAGGGGTCAGCAATAAAATGGCTCTAATGAAAACCTGATGCCAACACAGTAAGGGGCGACTTTCCTGCTCACCTAGATCCTCCCTCCTCCTCCTCCCTCACGCCTACCGAATGGGGGTATCGGCAATAGCTGAAGGAGAATAAGCAAGAGGCTCTCAAGTGGTAGCGGAACGCCCAAGAGACAGTCAAAAGGTTCCAAAGCACCAAAGGAGCCTGAAGCACAATTTGACTCAGAAGCCTTCAAAACCTACCCCTCTTCAACTCAGGCTCTCAAGCTACATTGTGGGGAGTAGGGCGGAGAATAGCGCCCCCACACATAGCATAGACAACAGGGATATGGAGAATACCTCCTGAAAGGGCAGGAGGAGGCGCCCAGAATGGATCAATTAATTAAACGAAGTTTCCCTGCAGACGACCACGTCAGCTAAGTGTAACCACGCAACAGGCCAACTTGTGAAGAGGGCATCACCCTAAACAGCACGTTCCCCAAGCAACACTGAGCACAAGGTATGGATAATGGGCCCGAACTGACAGGGCTGCCGGACACCTGTTGTCTGACTCACTCACTTTTCTCCTCCTCCCACACCACAAAGGTCTGAGAAGTGCTCTGATAGCAGCAGCTACAGATAAGCAAAACAGAATGGTGAAACTAAAACCAGACAAGGTTTCTGCGCCAAAAGGAGGTACACAGGGAACAACAACTCACATTAATGATGACGATAAAACATTAGCAGCCGTAATGGACAATAAGTTGACACGAACCAAAACTCAACTCGATTAGCATTGAAATGAGTATTCTCAAGGGAACACCATAAAAAGCTAAAAGAACAGATGGAAGAGTATGAATCCACTCTACAAACACTACGCCCCACGGTGAAGGAATCAGATCAACGTATACTAGCGCTAAAATCAGAGGAGGCCCACCTGCGGGACCACCTTGAAGATCACGAAGGGCGATCCTGGTGGAACAATGTGCACATAGTGGGGCTACCACAATGGCCGGAAGGCCACAACATGGAGTTCTTTTTAGAAGATGGTTCATTGGAACAATACTGCAAGGTAAACAATCTACCTTCTTCTAGGTGGAGAGAGCACAAAGAGTCCCAGGTGGACCACCCAGCCCAGGCGCAGCACCAAGGACTGTGGTGGCACGCCTATTAAACTATAGGGATAGAGACCATATCCTCCAAGTCTCGAGAGCAAAAGGCCTGTGGATCGTTGAAAATGCTTATGTGCAAATCTACCCTGATTACACCCTGGACGTCCAGAAATGCAGATCTTCCTTTATAGCGGTGAAGAGGGTATTGCGTGAGCACAAAATAAAATTTGTACTGCAGTTCCCAGCCACTCTACGAATCCAACATGACGGCATAACACAATTTTGGAAGACTCCAGAGGCAGCCTGGGATTGGTTAGAACAGAAGGGTCTGGCACCAGTACGAGAAGACGAATCAAACTCAACGTAAACATGGCAAACACAACAGAAGCGGAGGAAATATGTCCCACTTTATCCTTGTTTTTGTGATCTGAAACATTATTAAAATCACTCTGTCTGGCTGGACAGCCTTAGTATAGCACTGATTCCAGGTCTATATTTATTGTTTTTTCTGTGTATTTCCCTGTCAGGGACTACTGTCTTTGTAACGTACTACATCCCAAGGTCCCTGACCATTACAATTGGGTAGTCTTGTTTCTCTAAACACCTAACACAAATCAGGCATCCTTCCTACATTCCTTATCCCCTACGTTACTGCAGGATACGTTGGCCCCTGCTTTCTGGGGAGGAGACTTCAACTGCACACAGAACTAGGACATGGACCATTCCTGTCCCCCAATCCCTGATTCGCAATCTATAGCATTAGCTCGTAGTCTACAAGCTTGGTACATGGATTTGGAGATACGAAGCACTTGGAGGGGTCTGCATCCAGAGGGCAGGGAATACTCACACTATTCGGGTCTACATGACCTACATACCAGGCTAGACTGAATATACAGTTCACACGAAGCCCTTGCAAAGGTCTCCCGGGCGTAGTATCTCAGACGCACATCATCAGACCACAGCCCTCTACAGCTGTGGATGACTTGGGGCAGAATTTGGCCTGCAATACCAATGTGGCGACTACCTGTAGCGGCACTCAAAGATACACCATTGTGCTCAACTATGTCAGAGACTATAGCTTCCTACTTTCAGGAAAACGAAGGCTCCACCTAAGAATCAGGGACTGAATGGGATACATTCAAGGTAGTACTAAGGGGAAACATGATCAAAGCGGTTTATGGGACCTAAATGGTCCTTCAGAAGGAAATAAATCAGTTAGATAACCCACCTGAGGAACTCCGTACCTTTTTGTCTCTTGGCTTAATTTAGGGCATATACGTTGGCCCTTTATCAAGCCCTTTGCGTCCCTCCTTTTGTTGACAAATACATTTACTGATCACATATTCTCCACAGTAAATGCAACAATGTTTTGCCGACTCACAAAATTATTGAAAATAAAGCCAGTTATTAACCCCTTAACCGCGGTTCGAATTCCACCGCGGTGCGGCGGTTTTAATCAGCGGGCGGGGCTGCGTCGGCCAACGGACGTGCGCAGCACTACGGAGGTAGTGCTCGCGACGGCCGTTGGCCGACAGCAGCACTTAAGGGGTTAATGTCATTGCTGATAAACACATACCAAATCTAAAATTGAGTAGTATATAATATAAATATAATACACAATATCCAATTATAGAAAGAAAATACGAAAATCTTAGAGGTTCACTTAAAAATAATGGACGTTACAATTAAGAAATAGAATTTAAAAAAACCTTAGAAATTCACTGAAAACCCCAAAGTTTACAGGGACGTTTTAGTGAGGAATTAGCATTTAAAAAAGCTAAGAAATTCACTGAAAAAAACAAAGGTTACAGGGATGTTATAGTAAGAAAATGTAATTTAAAAAAACCTTAGAAATTCACTGAAAAAACCTACGGTTACAGGGACGTTATATTTAGGCTGACATTTCACTCCTACAAAACCAGAGAAATTCAGCAGTTATAGTTAGCTGAGCTAACTATAACTTGCGCCCCGCAATGCACTGCTTATGACCTCACATATTACATCACTCATGACATGGTAGGTGACATCACTGATGACATCATCTACAGAATCTGTGATGCACCCACTCACACCCCAATATAACCTTTCATACACCCACTCCAACTTCCACAATATCATTCTCAAAACCATTGACACACCCATACCCATACTTACACACCCAGTCACTGATTCATAGGACTACACACACATCCACTCAGTCACCCATACAGCCACACATACACCAACTCACTCACTAATACAGCCACTGATGTATCCACTCATGAACCCATACAGCCACTCACACACTGTCAGTCACCCACAGAGCTACTCACACACCTATTCACTCACCCATAATGTCAATCACATTGCCACTTACTCACCTATAGAGTTATACACACACCCACTCACTTATTCATACAGATACTAACACATACTCACCTATACAGTCACTGAAATAAGCACACACTCACCTATACAGCCATTCATAAACAACTCACTGACCAATACAGCCACTAATATATCCACTCATACACCTATACAGCCACTCACACACTGGCAGTCACCCATAGAGTTACTCACACACCTGGTCACTCACCCATTGAGTCAATTACAGAGCCACTCCACTTACTCACCTATACAGTTATACACACACCCACTCACTTATTCATACAGAGACTAACACATACTCACTCACCTATACAGTCACGGACACAAGCACACACTCACCCATACGCCACTCTCGCAATCACTCAGTCACACATACAGTCACTCATATACTCCCAGCACTCACCTATACCGCCTTTCGCATATACAGTTACTCACCTATATATTACTGACACATCCATTCACTCACCGACACAGCCATACACACACCTATACAGCCCCTCAAACATGCACTAACTAACCCATACAGTCACTGACTCACCCACTCACCCATCCATGCAGACAGTCACACACCCGCTCACCCACACAGACCTCATACCTCACCTCATACAGGTACTGAGACAACCAATCAATCACCCATACAGCCACTCATGTACCCACTCACCAACCCATCGACCACTTAAACACCAACTAACAGACTGATACAGACATTGGTATACTCTAGTCACTCACCCATACATTCACTGAGACACCTAATCACTCACTTATACAGTAAGTCATGCACCCACCGAATCATCCATACAGGCACTCATACCCCCACTGATTCACCAATACACCTTGGTATATATGTTTAACACTAATAGACTTTTTAAAAACACTCACAATCAATGGATGATGTCATCAGTGATGTCATTGGAGATGTCATCAGTGATGTCATTGGAGATGTCATCAGTGATGTCATTGGAGATGTCATCAGTGATGTCACTGACCATGTTATGAGTGATGTAAAATGTGAGGTCATAAGCAGTGCATTGCGGGGACATGAATTACAGTTAGCTCACCTAACTATAACTGCTGAATTTCTCTGGTTTTGTACAAGTGAAATGTCAGCCTAACTATAACGTCCCTGTAACCTTTGGTTTTTCAGTGAATATATATATATATCGAAATACCATAAACTCTCCAATCCTCCACACGGCGAGAAGAGAGTTACGAACTCCAGTGGGTAAAATGGCATAAGTTCTTTATTGCTCATGAGCCTCCGTAATGACGCGTTTCGGACATCAAGTGTCCTTGATCACATATATGTGTGTGTTAGTGGCAGCTGACACTGGATAGTTATAGTTAGGATAAGATTTCCGTAGGAACTGTATTATTTGGTTTGCTTATAACTTTTGCGTCGTTTGACGAATCTTCACAAAACTTTTTTTTTTAAATCTCATCCACCTTAGCTACTGCCTGGAAAGCTTTGGGGTGATCCATCAAGCAGGAGCCGAGAAAAACGAGGATCCCAAAACTCAGTTTTCCCATGCAGTTGATCATAGGAAAATTTGACACAGCTACAGCTCAATGTGCTGAACGGATTTACACCAGCTTTGGCATGAAGCTAGATCGGTACCCATAAAGATTACTCTGTGTGTTTTGGTGTAAATCTGTTCAGTAGGTTTTAAGGGAGTGAGGGACATATGTACAAGGAGTTAACGCCACCAGAACAACATTATTTTCAACGTTCTTGTGGCATTAACTCCTTCGCCTTATTTACAAGGCGGCGTTAAGCCACTTAACGTGGCTTAACGCTGCCTTGTAAATATGCCCCTATTCATGCAGTTCTTAGCATGAAAGGGACGTGCAATTGGTGTTGCAGTGGGTGTTCTGCTGCAACACCCATTGCTTTTTGACGCTGCCCCATATTTACAAAGGCATCATCACAAATAAGACCAGGACATACCTGGTCTTAAACAGGCAATACAAGGAGAAATGTTTAATTTCTCCTCGTATTTTGCTCTTTCCATGTTTGCTGCATTCTGCAGCACACAGAAATAGCAAATCGCCTGTTACCGAAAATGGCGCTAGGGTACCTGCGGAGGCGCTAGGCAGCTTCTTTAGCGTCTGCGCTAGGGGAACCTCAGGGGTGCACCCTATTTTTGTAAATACGCGCATCCCTGTGTTTAGAAAATGTTGGAGCACGGCGTTAGCAATTTTGGAGTAACACTGCGCTCTGAAATTTTTTTGTAAATATCCCCCTAAGTTTTAAAATGTCGGATATTTCGTGCTGGGAAGTATCCATGACCCCGACAAATCAAAGACATTGGTTGCCACAACATCAACAAAGATGTAACAGCAGCCAAATAGGACTTGAGGACTCAGTCCCTGTGTCCTGAAAAAAACACCCCACTCCCCCAGCCACGAGCGCTTCGGGGACTCAATCCCCTGGGACCAAAATAATGTATTTATGGAAAGATGGACTTGTGCCTCCCCACCCTGAACCATTGGTAGGCTGAAGAGAGACAACGCACTGGGGAGCCCATCCCAGGAACACTTTCTTGTTCCCTGCCCAGGAGAATTCGGGCAGGGAATATAAAATCAATTCTCTGCCTGCATTCATCCAGAAGGGACATAGCTTTGCCCTCGGTCGGCTGGAGCAGAAATAAAAGCTGCTGCAGTCCGGGTAGTTGCAAAGTAAAAGAGCTGGCTCCTGCCGACACCCAGGATGGGTGCTGGCTGGGGAGCGGGTAGGAGCTGCATGGGCTTTGGGTCTCCCCCGCAGATCCCACCATTTAAAAAAAATGTGGGTGCATCAAATGGCACCAAGGCCCCACAGTAAAAAGAATAATGGCTGGCTCCCACCTGCACCCAAAATAGGTGCTGGCTGGGGAGCCGGCAGGGGCCACGGGGGGCTTGAGGCTCCCCCTGTAGCTCCCTACATTTAACAAAGTCCACTGTAATTATAGAAGTGGCCAGGGATGGGTGCTGGCGGGGGAGACAGCCAGGGGAGTGAGTCTTGGGGCTCCCCCAGGTCTCCAAAGTGTACATGAAGTGTGGGTGTCCCAGGCAGGACTGGGGCACCCAAAAACAAAATTAAAGAAAGGAAAACAAGGGAATAATGTATGAGCTGCAGGAGCCGCTCATCAATTATTCACTGCTCCCAGGCAAGGAGCGCTTCATAATGCCCTGCAAGTGCTTTTAATTATTTATTTTGATCCTGGTGGGCAGCCAATCCTTGCTGTGCACGGCCTTTGGCCGTGTGCAGTGGAGGTTGTGAGAAAGGCCTGAGCTGCTTCCAGACCCTGTGCCTCACCTCCTGTCAACTCCTTACATCAGCTAACTACTTCTGTGCATGGCCTTTAGCCCTGCACACCAGGGGCTGGCTGGTGGGCCTCTATCTTGCCTGCAGCCATCACCCAACCCGTGCTGCGTACGGTTTTTGGCCAAACACAGAGGAGGTTGGGCGCAGCACCTGGTCTGTAGCCTGGACCTGGGTCCAATCCCCTCCCTATCTGATGCTCAATGTAGTGTCTGGCTGTGCTTGTATTTTATAATTAACACTGCCCAAATTCATGAGCTACTAGTGATTGTGAATCACTCACAAAATGTTGGTTGATTCCAGCATCTAAGTTACACGTTGTTTTCAGTATTTTTCTCTGTGTGAAGTTGCAGTTTTCCACATCTCTGCTCCATCTGAACACTCCCTAGGGATTAGTCCCCTCTGGTGATGGCCGTCCCATGACCGTGGAATTGTTTTCCACAGTGTGAAACTTGTGATAGGATTTCCAAATCATGACTCCTGAGTTCAAATGGCAGATATGCACAGAAGTGTTCACCGTTTAAAGCCCACTATGCAACTCTTTAAACTCTAATATCTCAGAAAGAACTGTTTTCCACAAAACTAGGAAAAGCACACTTTCAGAGAAAAGATCTACTTTCATGCCAGGTTTGGTGAAACTATGTTCAGTGGTTACCATACTGCCCCATTCTATCCAGCTCTCACTACTAATCCTTTCGACATCGCCTACAGAAACCCTTCCAATACGCTGGTCCATCATGCAGCCATCCGTCTCTCGCCCTACTGATGTCACCTGCAGACATCGCCACTCTTTTGCTGCCCCACCCCAACCCACCAAGCCCTACTACTAACCGTAGAACCATATCCCTTATAACATAGTAGAATATTTTATTGTCCCACACTGCCTGGGCCCCAACAAAACATACAGCCCCACTGTAAAGAGAACATGTTTCTCGCTTTACGTCCCACTGCACAGACCCTCCTTACTACCCTCACTGCCCACCCCATGGGCACGACTATCATTCTTAACATTACTGTCTGACATTACTATCCCACCATACAGAGATCCTCGTCTAGACTGCATGCCCAGCCCAACAGAGCATCAATTGCTACCATTACTATCCCTTCTCCCAGAGCTCCTCCATTAGACTGCATGCCCAGCCCCACAGAGCATCAATTGCTACCATTACTATCCCTTCTCCCAGAGCTCCTCCATTAGACTGCATGCCCAGCCCCTCAGAGCATCAATTGCTACCATTACTATCCCTTCTCCCAGAGCTCCTCCATTAGACTAAATGCCCAGCCCCAAGGAGCCTTACTAACATTACTACCCCACACTGCAGAGCTCCTCCACTAGACTGAGTGCCCATCTCTACAGAGCATCTGTTCAGTGGCGGCTCCTCCGCCAGGGCAGAGGAGCGTCGCCCCACTGCTCAGGGAGCAGAGCAAAAAAATAAATTAATAATATCAAGAGTTATTCTCATTTTATTTGTCTTTGGTGGGACCTGGAGCCAGGTCGGACAGGGTGGGGCCGGGCTCGCCGCCGTCAGAGCAGAGTGAGGAGTGGTTTGCACTCCTTAAGCGCGCATGACGGTTTGGCCGGCCCTTTTGTCATGTGCACTTATCATGTTCTCCACGGGGATGTGTTGCACAGCCCAATGGACAACATGCCCAGGCTCCCAGACACCCGAGTGTCCTGTTTGGCCGCTCAGACCAATCACGACACTGCTATTGCAGCTTTGTGATTAGCTGGGAGAGTCAGGGAGCCTTGCTGCTTCCGGTTCTGCAGACGAAGAAGAGGTGGTGGCTGCGGCAGGTAAGTTTATTTTTTATTATTTTTTCATCCCTCTCCCCCACCCTACCACACCTGTTCCAAGGCAGCTGCCACTGCATCCATTGCTACCATTACTTTCCCACCTTTACCCAGCGCCACAGAGCATCCAATGCTAAAATTACTGTCCTAACTTACAGAGCCCCGCTACTAGACTGACTGCCCATCCCAGTAGAGCATGTGTTGCTACCATTACTGTCCCTTCTTACAGAAATCCTCTACTAGACTGAATGCAGAACCCTACTGAGCATCCATTACTAACATAACTGTCCCACCTTACAGTGCTCCTCCACTAAAGTGAGTGTCTAGCCCTACAGAGCACCCATTGCTACCATTTCTGAGGTACCTTATATAGCTTCTCTTTGAGACTGAATGCCCAGCCTCACAGAGCATCCATTACTACTATTACTGTCCCACCTTGCAGAGCCCACTAATCATTGTACAGACCTTTGCCAACAAGCCCCCACTGCAAATCTTATACCCCAATCATGGACAGGCCCCAACTAACCTTACAGAAACACCATACATGGCCCCACCTGTAATGTAACTACTGCCCTCCCCTTGCCTTTCCCTTAACAGGCACTGGGGTATATTTACTAGGAAACTGTTGACGCGCGGCGGTAAGCCAAGAAGGCTGACGCCGCACTCCGACAGTTTCCAAACGCAGGTACGCGCCATATTCTCAAGAATATGGTGCACCCCTGCCTATCCCTTAGCACTGGCGCTAAATGTAGCTGCCTAGCGCCAACACAGGCAGCCTTGCACCATTGTGCAAGGGTGCCTGCGTTGCAGGGAAAGATTGTTTATGTGCAGGAATATGTCCCTTCCTGCACATAAACAATCAGTAATGGCGCTTTGTAACTTCTATGTGTGCTTCTGCAGCACACACATAGAATTGCAACATGTCATTTTTTTTAATGATTGTTTATGTGCAGAAAGGGGCACCTTCCTGCACATAAACAATCAATGGCATTTTGCTGTTTCTATGTGTGCTGTACAATGCAGCACACATAGAATTGCAACATGTCTTTTTTTTAATGATTGTTTATGTGCAGGAAGGGGCACCTTCCTGCACATAAACAATCAATGGCATTTTGCTGTTTCTATGTGTGCTGTACAATGCAGCACACATGGAAACAGCAAAAACAAGGCAAAAATAAAGCATTTCTCCTAATTTCGCCAGGTTAAGACCAGGTTTTCCCTGGTCTTAATTTTGGCACTGCCGCATATTTATGCCTCCCTTGTAAATATGGGGCAGTGTCAAACTCAATGGGTGTTGTGGCGGAGCGCCCCCGCAACACCCATTGCCCACCCCTTTCACCCTAAGTGTAGCGTGAAAGGAGGCCTTATTCACAAGATGGCGTTAAGCTGCGTTAAATGGCTTAACGCCACCTTGTGAATAAGGCGAAGCCCTAACCGCCACAGAAACTTTTTTTAAAGTGAGGTTGCTGTGGCGAAAGTGGCTTGTAAATATGCCCCACTGTCCTTACTGCGTCTCACTCCAGAGTCCCCACCACTCGTCTCTGCCCCATCCTGCAGACACTCATCCATCATTTGTACCCAAACCACGCAAGGGCGCCACTGTCCTCACTGCCCGGCCTCAAACCGCTTCCACCGCTCCCCCTGTTGCCCCATCAGTGGCCCTGCCAGGGGCTGTATCTGGTGCAACCTCCAGAGCCACTAATAACTTTACTCTCTACCATGCTGCGCCCCCAAACTTGTCTCTTTGATGTAACTCTGCATATGCTCCAATCACCTTCTCCCCAACATGTTCTAAACTTATTGACCAGAGACCCACAGCAGTTGTTGCTTACTTTGAATTCTTTAATCGGTTTATCAAAATATTTAAGCACTCCAGGCGATACATTTCAGCAATTTAAATTTAAAAAAGCACAGCATAAAGAACGCTATATAGATTGCATATTATGTCTTTGTTTTCCTCACGCCTTAGACCTTTTCAAGACCGTTGAAATTGCTCAATTCCTTAACATACACTGATAGGAATGCCTTCCGTTCAGCCTTAAGGGCTACAGATCATATGTTCACGGGTTTCTGCAAACAGCCTTCAACGCCGGATGCTACAATGTCAACAGCTAAAAAGAAATATCGTAAGGCGTCCTGTTAAATCGGCATTCAGATGAAGGTCACAATACTTGTGCAATGTTTCATCTTCTAGGAGGGTTGAATGCATGGTCTACGTTAGTTTCTGTTTTCAAGTGTCCTGTGTTTTCAGGGCGGCGTGAAGCCAGAGTTGTTTGGAGCAGAGTGTGGTATTGTGCAGGTATTCACCTGACCACACATCCCCAGAACTAAAACCATCTCATTGAGTGTTGTAATGGGTTCGTTTTAAGATCTTTTGCAATTAGCTGTAATAAATGATCATTGTGGGCACCCTCGGATTGGCCCCGGAAGCGAAGCACTCCTGTAATACCCTGGTTTCAGCAGAACGAGAGCCTAAATGCAGTTTAATCTCTTAAATTGGTACAGAATAGCGCAGGCCTGTGGACTTAGGGCCAGATTTACCAATTTATCATGCAGTGCAGTGCAGCAGCCGCAAATGCTGCAGTACCCTGCATGTGAAGGAGAGAGCAGGAGAGCACCAAATTTACTGAAATAGGGCACTTTCCTCTCCCCCCCCCCCCTAGCGGTGGTGCTGAAATTAGCTGCAGTGCGCCATGGAGACACCTTTGCACCATAGTGCAAGGGTGTCTCTGTGATTCAAGCATACGCTTTGTACTGGAACGATACCCTTCCAGCCGCGGCCCATGCAAGGTGGGGTGGTGGGGCTGGGTGTGAGGGAATTTTGACGGACGATGGCGAGGGAAAATTAAATAAATAATTAATCTTCCTCTATATCGACCGCTCGAAATCCCCCCCTGCCCCCCATCGAGCCCCACTGCCCCACCTCTTACCTGCACAGGCCTCGGCTGTACCTTTCCAGTACAAAATATTAAGCTAAGACTAATTTTAAACATTTTCCCACTTGCATGTGTGCTGTACAGTGCAGCACACATGCGAAGTCGGAAAAAAAGGAGAAAAAAAGCATTTCTCCTTAATAGCGCCTGGTTGAAGGGTGCACAATTTTCTGACGCTAAACCCTTTCTACTTTATTTAGTAAATTGGGGTTAGCGTCAGAAACCTTGGGTGTCATGGGAACGCCAATGATCCTCCCATGGTACAGCCCCTTGGCACTAAGTAATACAAAGAAGCGCTATGCTCTGCTTCGCGTTACTTTCATGTTATTTCCAGCACTAAACAAGTTTAGAGCTAAAAAGAAAATCTGACAAAAAGATTTTACACAGATTTGTATCACTTTTGTGACAAAAACAGCATAAAATCTTAGTAAATCCGCCCCCAGTTTATCCAAGCATGTTAATGATTGTGCACTCTCTGAGAGATACATAGTTTAGGTGCAGAAGAATGTTTGTGCCATTCCCATATTTACATTGAAATGTCTCATTGCATTGATGAGATCGCAGGAGTGTACTCTTCGCGAGGCTCAAATCTGGGCTAGTAGAGATGCAATAAAGGACAGTCTGATATAGTAACTGGGCAGTGCCAAGTATAATAACATCACTGCCTTACATAATGTGCGAGAAGATGTTTCCCTCCCAATGAGGGCAGAAAATCAGTCACTTGTGAACATTTCAATGTAACTAATAAATGAGTAACCAAAAGGGGCTAGTAAACCACCTAGTTTAACCCTCAGTTTCTATCCTAGTGGCCTGGCCACTATCTCTATACAAAGTCATCACTCCCCAAGTAATGTCCCACAATAACTATATAAAGCAAACACAAGGAGATGATGGAGGGAGCGCTGAAACTTTTCAGACACTCACACTCACCCCCAGTCACAGATCCGGGTTGAATCCATCATCGTTCTTTAGCTCACTTCGCCATCCCAGTTCAGACACAGCTATATGCAAATCAGTCTTGACCCTGTGCCTCATAGGAACAGTCCAGCCCGAACTGCCAAGCCATGTCTTCCCTGGACGAGAAACAAGCATCCTGGGACCGGTTTTGGGCTAACATCCCTCATCAGCCAGGCTAGCTTGAATCCAGTGGCAAAGTGAGCAAGGGACCCACATCTGGGCATACCCTGCCAACTTAGGGCGAACAAAGCAAACACAAGGAGATGATGGACGGAGCGCTGAAACTTTTCAGACACTCACCCCAGTCACAGATCTGGGTTGAATCCATCATCGTTCTTTAGCTCACTTAGCCACCCCAGTTCAGACACAGCTATATGCAAATCAGTCTTGGCCCTGTGCCTCATAGGAACAGTCCAGCCCGAACTGCCAAGCCATGACTTCCCTGGACCAGAAACAAGCATCCTGGGACCGGTTTCGGGCTAACAGCCCTCATCAGCAGGCTAGCCTGAATCCAGTGGCAAAGTGAGCAAGGGACCCACGTCTGGGCATACCCTGCCAACTTAGGGCGAACAAAGCAAACACAAGGAGATGATGGACGGAGCGCTGAAACTTTTCAGACACTCACCCCCAGTCACAGATCTGGGTTGAATCCATCATTGTTCTTTAGCTCACTTCGCCACCCCAGTTCAGACACAGCTATATGCAAATCAGTCTTGACCCTGCGCCTCATAGGAACAGTCCAGCCCGTACTGCCAAGCCATGTCTTCCCTGGACCAGAAACAAGCATCCTGGGACTGGTTTCAGGCTAACAGCCCTCATTAGTCAGGCTAGCTTGAATCCACTGGCAAAGTGAGCAAGGGACCCACGTCTGGGCATACCCTGCCAACTTAGGGCGAACAAAGCAAACACAAGGAGATGATGGATGGAGCGCTGACACTTTTCAGACACTCACCCCCAGTCACAGATCTGGGTTGAATCCATCATCGTTCTTTAGCTCACTTCGCCACCCCAGTTCAGACACAGCTATATGCAAATCAGTCTTGACCCTGTGCCTCATAGGAACAGTCCAGCCCGAACTGCCAAGCCATGTCTTCCCTGGACCAGAAACAAGCATCCTGGGACGGGTTTCGAGCTAACAGCCCTCATCAGCCAGGCTAGCTTGAATCCAGTGGCAAAGTGAGCAGGGGGCCCACGTCTGGGCATACCCTGCCATCTTAGGGCAAACAAAGCAAACACAAGGAGATGATGGATGGAGCGCTGAAACTTTTCAGACACTCACCCCCAGTCACAGATCTGGGTTGAATCCATCATCGTTCTTTAGCTCACTTCGCCACCCCAGTTCAGACACAGCTATATGCAAGCCAGCCTTGACCCTGTGCCTCATAGGAACAGTCCAGCCCGAACTGCCAAGCCATGTCTTCCCTGGACCAGAAACAAGCATCCTTGGACCGGTTTTGGGCTAACAGCCCTGATCAGCCAGGCTAGCTTGAATCCAGTGGCAAAGTGAGCAAGGGACCCACGTCTGGGCAAACCCTGCCAACTTAGGGCGAATAAAGCAAACACAAGGAGATGATGGACAGAGCGCTGAAACTTTTCAGACACTCACCCCCAGTCACAGATCTGGGTTGAATCCATCATTGTTCTTTAGCTCAGTTCGCCACCCCAGTTCAGACACAGCTATATGCAAATCAGTCTTGACCCTGCACCTCATAGGAACAGTCCAGCCCGAACTGCCAAGCAATGTCTTCCCTGGACCAGAAACAAGCATCCTGGGACCGGTTTCGGGCTAACAGCCCTCATCAGCAGGCTAGCCTGAATCCAGTGGCAAAGTGAGCAAGGGTTCCACGTCTGGGCATACCCTGACAACTTAGGGCGAACAAAGCAAACACAAGGAGATGATGGACGGAGCGCTGAAACTTTTCATACACTCACCCCCAGTCACAGATCTGGGTTGAATCCATCATCGTTCTTTAGCTCACTTCGCCACCCCAGTTCAGACACAGCTATATGCAAATCAGTTTTGACCCTCTACCCAATAGTGGCCGCACCACATCATGACAAGAGGGCCTCACACCAAACAAAACTAGACAAGTTCGCACTTCAGAGGAGTGCGGGGGCAAAGGAGAACACTCAGGAACCTCCCCCACCCCCCGGGATTCGAGAGCGGCGGGGGATGGACCTTCTCTCTCTCTCACTGATGCAATGGCTGCAATACAAAGAGTACAAACTGTCCTAGAGTCTTGATTGGACTCTGTTTCGACAGAAGTGTTGTTGATCCGAGCGGACCTATGCAACATGGGTGCGAAAGTATAAGAGGTGGAAAATACTACTAAGTCACTAGTGCAGGACACCACAGCACTTAAGGCCCAAATGAAAGAAATTTAAGCGCTCAACTCAACTCTGGAAGCTAGAGTGGAGGACCAAGAAGGGAGATCGCGGCGCAATAATGTCCCTATTCTTGGAGTCCCGGAGCGAGCAGAAGGACAAACACCTGACCTTGCCATCTTTATGTATCACTACTATGACTGACCAGTGTACTGCTTGTTTCTGAGGAGGTGAAGAGCTTAGTGGAAGCTTCCGGTTCAGTCATGGTGGCAAATGGCATTAGTCTCTGTGAAGGAAGCCCCCTGCAGGACCGGGGCGAAGGTGAGAGGGTGCGTGCCCGAGGTGTGGGGGATTCGGCCTGGAGACCGCCTGGCAGGGAGGGAGCCGCAACATTGCTGCAGGCGCCTGAGGATCACTGAGGAAGGCGCAGAGTAACAGGCCGCTGCCGGGCCGGCCAGCGTTCCTCTGAGGCCGGGGACTCACCGGCCCTGCTGTGTGGCCAAGCCCGATCCACCGGGAACCCAGCTAGTAGGAAGGCGGGCCCGCCTGCACACACTTGGGAGCCCGGGAAAAACATCCAACGACGACGGGGACGGATGGGGGAACGGAGGATACGCACCCCCCTCTTTTTTCTTCTTTCTCCTTCCCCACGCCGATCGGCAACATAACCAGCACGACTGAGAGGGCCCCAAGCAATTAGTAGGCGATTAGCAGGACGCACTGCGCTACAACACCCTTGATACAGGTGCCGCTAAACCCCTACGATTCTTGACTGAGGCTTGGATCTTCCTGAGGTGGGAAGAGACACCAGGAAATGGCGTACTGACCCTGGGGCACAGAACGTGGTAGTGGGCAGTGGGTGTCCGGCCCTCCTCCTCCCCCCTCTCTGGAGCACCTGTACTGATTGCGGACCCTGGGGGTGACTATTGTTGCGGCGGCAGGGCACCAGCGGACATGCGGCGAGGTAAAGCAGAATGAACCTGCAGCCGCACCTAGGTAGAAACGACTGGGGAGGGTTGCAGCACTAGCACGCCGTGCCTCAACACTGCTGGAGGAAGAGGGCGGCAAAGAGCAAGCTGCGACCAGCATGGATCCATCATCGCGCGACGAGCGAAATATTCGTGAAATGTTTACAGACTTGAAACAATCCCTGTCTGCGATTGACCTCAAAATAGACTCCATGTCCGACAGACTGGATCAGCTCAGAGATAAAGTGACAAATCACGACGAGCGCATTGCTGAGGTTGAACAGCGCACCTCCTCACTGGAGGATGAGAGCAATACCACCAGGGAGAAACTGCTGCAAATGGAGAAGGTGCTGGAAGTTATCCGAAACAAGAACGAAGACCTTGAAGCCAGGTCACGGCGTAACAACTTAAGGATACTTGGAATTCCAGAAACCACAGCAATGACCAGGGTTGAGGATTACATCGAAGAAATGCTCCGCTCCGTCTTTGGCGACGCTTTGTCAAGGGTCTGCATAGTCGTACGCGCCCACAGGTCACTCGGCCCGAAACCCCCTCCGGGGGACCCGGCAAGACCAATAATTGCAAGACTACTCAATTACAGGGACCGCGATACGGTGCTCCGGAAAGCAAGAGACCTGCAGGAAACCAGATATCAGGGCAACGCGATCTCCATTTTCCCAGACTTTACTATATCCGTCCAGACTGCCAGAAGGGAGTTTTTGCCAGTAAAGCGCTTGCTGCAACAACAGGACATTAAGAACTCTCTTCTTTACCCTGCGAAGCTCTGCATCTTCCACTCTGGCAAAACCTCGTTCTTTACTGACCCTAAGCTGGCTGCCAAGTTTGTTCTAAGTCTCCGGCCTGCCAAACCGGCCATGCCTAAGGACACGGAACAGTCGACTGAAGACCCCCTCAGCGAAAATGACTAAAACATGACTGAGCATCATCAGACGGCCAGGCAGGAGATCCCTGCGGCCCGGCAGGATCGGAAGGGAAAGCGCTCTACCCCTCTACCGGCTGCATCGGCCTTTGCTAACTGATCACGCAAAGAACTGTACGAGATGGCCTGATGGCAGGAGAGGCAGTCCCTCTCTGTATCACTACTCCAGCCGCCCAGCACTACAACTGCTGGGATACACCGGGCCCCTGGCGCTACCCTCTGGGATGAGTCCCATTTCTTGCTGCACTGTTGGCCATTGTCGGCCCATTTGGGATAGGGGAAATGTCTTTCAGCCTTGTTGGGTGGCTATATTGGGGGGATGGGAATGTTGGGTAACGGGTGATTTATATTTGCTACCTTCTGGATTTTCTGTTCTATCCCCCCTCCCCCTCTCCTCTCTGGCCTCACATCAGCACACGAAGGGAGATGCCCCAATGCCATCACATTCCGCTCTCTGTGGATGCCTGCATGGGTGAGAATGCTACCAGGGTAACCACTCTGAAAGCAGTAACATGGAATGTGCGCGGATTGAATGACTGCAGAAAGATGCGCCTAGTAGCGGCATACCTTAACGGCCATGGGGTGGACATAGGTTTTTTACAAGATCTGCATTTAACGAACACTAGCTGCACGTGCCTACGCGTGGGATGGATGGGAGAAAAATTCATAGCAGGGTACTCCATCTACGCTAGAGGTACAGCCATTATTCTGAGGAGGGGGCTTCCATGGCACACGCAGGCTGTGAAATGCGATCCCTTGGGTCACTACGTTGCGGTGGTGGGGGTGCTCGGAGGTCACCCGATCCAGCTCATATCAGTATATGGTCCCAACACAGATGACCCTTCCTTTTTTGCTTACGTTTGGCGTTTGGCAGAGTCCTTGGGCCCGGGCGCCACACTATGGGGGGGAGGGTTAATGTGGCTCTTGACCCGGAAAAGGACAGATCAGGCGGACCCCGTAGACCTAATCCGCGGGTGGCAGAACAGCTACAGGTCATCATGGAGGATCATGACCTGGTGGATGTCTGGTGCAGCCAACACCCTCACAGCAGAGAAGGCACCTGTGTTTCGACAGCTGGACCCACATGGCCTAGAATCGACTACTGGTTAACGTCGCGGAGCGTGGACACCTGGGTATGTAATAGTGCTCATCTAGCTAGGTCCCTCTCGGATCACGCTCCAGTCCTACTAGAATTCACGCTGCCTGCTCCGAGCAGAGCGTTCTCTCGTAGGCTCCCTGCTGGGGCTCTCTGAGACCAGGTCTTTCGGGAAGAGATTAGGTCGGCAATCACTGAATATTTTGAAATAAACTCGGGCTCGGTGGAATCCCCATCCACGCTGTGGGAGGCCTTCAAGACCGTCATCAGAGGCCAGTTTATTGCCAAACAGGCAGGGATCTTGCGGGCGCTTAGGGGCGACCTCAGGCGCCTGGAGGGGGAGATACAGGAGCTTGAATCCGAGTACTTCGCCTCCAACCAGCTAGCAATCTTAGGACAGCTCAGGGTCAAGATGGCCGAATTCGAAGAAGCAGCGCATCGAGAGACACTTTATTTAGACAAGGAGGCCCCAGCCCGCCAGTACGGTGAAGGAGACCGAGCCAGGAAAACCCTAGCGGGACTTTTCAAAATACCATGGGCAAATGACTATATTAGTGAGTTACGGATCGGCGAAGATGCCTCTGCCGTTCGACAGGAGGCTGTGCAAACCGAAATGATGGCCTTTTATTCCTCACTATACGCCGCGCGTCAGACTGAAGCACATCCAGATCTGCTCTCTTTCCTTGACACGATTGAACTGGTATGGCTAAGCGATACTCATTGTAAGAACCTGGACGAGTCATTTTCTGAGGAGGAGGTGATCCGGGCGATGCCCGGGGACTAGGCTCCTGGTCTGGATGGACTCACGTCCGCATTCTACAAGGAGTTCAGGCCAGTCCTTGTGCCCAATCTCCTCAACATGTATGAGGAGGCACTGGAGCAGGGATTTCTCCACCCCTCCCTCCGAGAGGCATTGATCGTGACTGTTCTTAAGCCGGACAAGGACCCCTTGCGGTGTGACTCTTACAGGCCACTATCCATGATCAATCTTGATAATAAAATCCTTGCCAAGTTGCTTGCCTCCTGGTTACTCCCCCTGCTCCCTACGGTGCTCAGACCTGACCAGTGTGGCTTTGCTCCCGGTAGGAGCACATCGCATAACCTCCGCGCCCTTTTCGCCACCATGCAAGAGATCGATCCCTCTCTCCCGGCGGCAGCCATCTTTCTAGATGCCACCAAGGCATTCGACTCCTTGGAGTGGCCTTACCTTTTTAAAATTCTCACCCATATCGGCCTGAGCCCGTTCTTTATAAAAAAAGATTGCTCTCTTGTACTCCTCCCCGACCGCGAGATTGCGGATAAATGGAGTGATCTCACCTCCTATCAAGGTGGCGCGTGGCTCGTGGCACCAGGCAGGGCTGCCCGTTGTCACCTCTCCTATTTGCTGTGGCTATGGAGCCACTTGCCGCCAGATTCTGGCAACATCACGCGCAACGAGGTCTTAATTTTACACCACGGGTGATCCTGATATCATTATATGTGGATGAAGTGACTCTGAATGTCAACCGCCCAGCAACAAACCTGGACCCACTCATCAGTGAGATTACTCAATTTGGCGGCCCCTCAGGTGTCATGATCTATTGGGGGAAGTCCATGATCTTCCCGCTGACTGCAGCCACTGACGAGTCCCGGTCGGAGTTCCCACTCAAAAGGGCAGACTTCTGAGTAAAGTACCTGGGCATATGGATCAGTCAAGACTCTGAAGAGCTCTGGCAGTACAATTACGGCAAACTGATGGAATGGCTTGAGAGCCGGCTACATCGGTGGAGGCCACTCCCGTTGTCCTTGGCAGGCCGGATCGCCATTGCTAAGATGGTGGTGCTGCCCAAGTTTTTATATGTTTATATTAACCTTCCTCTGCCCCTCACTGCGGAATTCAAGAAGAGACTTTGATCGAATCTGATATCTCTTGTCTGGGCGGGCGGACAGCCACGAGTCACATGGGAGACCCTCACGCTTCCGTTTGAGCAAGGGGGACTGGGTGCCCCAGACATGGAACTGTACTACAACTGCGCGCAGGCCCAGTTCGGATTTCACTGGGTCTACCCAACTCAATTTATGGCACACACTGCCCCAGAGAGCGATCAGGTGGACCCTGTGCCACTGCATATGTCACTATTCCGAAAACAAAACTGCCCCCTTGCTGGAAACAATCCGGTCGGTTGCACAGTCTGCGCATGGCATGAGCTCCAACGCAGGGCACGGCTGGACACTCTGTTTGCACCCTCCGTGCCACTTACCAGACACCCCGCATTCCCTTTCACGGCCGAAGCAGGAGTTTGTCAACGCCTGCGGAGGCTACAGCTACACACGCTAGGGAATGCATTTTCACTGATGGCGCTTTCATAAGCATGGATGAGGCGTTAGGGGACGACCGCACGGGACTGATGGATAGATTAACATATTTCCAGCTTAGAGCCGCGTTGCGCACGGCCTATTATTCATTCCCGATAGCACTACCGACATTCCAAATCCTGGAGGAATTTTTGACCAACCTGTCACCTCGTAAACTTATTACCCGCTTATACTCTGGTATGCAGCGTGAATCTCCGATATGTATCCCGCCGGCAGGGCGCAAATAGGAGGAAAGCCTGGGAGCCCCCTTTGGGGAGGGAGTATGGGAATACTGCTGCACGCAGGCCAGGGAGTTATCGCCTAATTATAGACTGCGATTGATTCATTTTAAATTCATTCATAGGCTATACAGGACCCCTGTGTGGATGCATAAAGCGGGTTTGAGTGATGATGCATGCTGTGTGCGTTGTAGGGTACCAAATGCCTCCTTTCTGCACCTGGCATGGGAATGCCCAGACATCATGGAGTACTGGGGGAACATCTTCAATGTACTGGAGGCGATGGCGGGGCATAGATGCGAGCGATCCCCGCTAGTCGCCCTGCTTGGCTATGTGCGCAATGTGCCGTCTGAAAACAGGAAGCTGGCGGCTATGCTTCTTCTGCTTGCTAAAAGGCGGGTGGCAATTTGCTGGGGTCGCAAGCGGAAGCCACAGGTGGCTGACTGGCTAAAAGACGCTGCTTTCTGTCATAACCAGCTATCAGAATTCTGGGAGCTGATGCCTGCGCAGACGCGCCCCAAGAACATTTGGGATATGCTGCAGAGTTACCTCGCTGCCCTGCCGCCCGACCAGGCGGAGGCCCCTGCCAATATAGGCTAGTAGGCGCAAGAAGAACGTTCTAATAAGATGTGAATGTGTTGCCGGAATTCTAAGCGCACTTCTTATTCGATGGCCAGAGAGACCCCCTCCCTCCCCCCTCCTCTCAACCCTTCTTCTTTTCTCTTTTCTGCTCTTTTTTTGATCTTTTTCGTTTCCATGTTAGTTTTAACGATTCTTTGAATGCAGAACGGACTGCGCTTGGCACGTAAATTTCAGCAGCCTTGGCTGGCCACATGGACACAAGGATGTTATATGCTTTGTTGGACTGGCAGCACATACAGCCTGACGTATACAATGTATGAAGATAAAGCATAGCTATATTGATATTGTTTGCCCTTTCAATGCCTCCAGGTATGTGAGGGATGACAGTTGTGATTTGCAACTGTTGACAAATTATAAATAATTTTATTTTTTTAAATACTATATTTTTTCGGAAAGTTCCAGAGAAGGAGAGGTGAAGGTTCTGCCTGCTTAGTCAAACTGAATCTGATCAATGTAAATGGTCAGTGTAATGACGATATTCCTGCAGCGAGAACCTTTAAATATGGTAACAGCATTTTGCCCATCAACTGTGTGTTGGTTCCAATACGCCTTTTCTATCGGGTGAAAAACTTTAGAGTTCTTGATATGGGGCCTAGTGACCACCTTGCCCTTAGTCTGGAGTTTAAAGATGCTTTTTTGCCTTGTCCAAGTGCCACCTTGTCTCTTGAGGTAGTTTATCATAAGAAAATTCGAGTTCTGATTACCGAAGATGTACTGCTGGCTCTTTCTTCATTTGAATTCGAGCATTTAGACCTGGAAGCAGGTCAAGATGCGCTGGATTGGTATTATAGCTTAACAAACCAATTACTAGCCCACTTCAAGCTGGCAGAGGGGGGCCCTTACCCTACTAGTAGTACAAGAGGTAAGGGGAATAGTTGGCTTGATGATGATTATCAGGAGGGCGGAAGAGCAGTAAACAGGAGTCGTCAACGCTCTAAATTAAATCCAAGTGATGTCAGTTTAAGAACAGCCATGGTGGCTTCGAAAATTGCCTATCGAAATCTGTGTGCCCACATAAAGAGAGTTTAATAGGTTATATTGGGAGTTAATGCTAGCTGCCATTGTCAATAAGAATAGTACATGCTTCTGGCGGCTAGTGAACGCTATAACTCTCTCATCACTATCTTCCCTTGAGGCCCAGATAAGTGAGAAGGATTGGTGTACCTTTATTTACTCTCTATACAGTGGTGAAAAGTCTGAGAATTTGCCCGCGTCCCGGGCCAGCTCTGAAGTGGAGGCAGAAGTCATTGCAAACACTCAGATGGCAGTAATGCTGTCGAAATAATCAGGAAAAGAAAACCCTCTAGGGCTGGCAGCCCGGATTGTCTCCCATCTGTGATATTTAAGAAAGACCCTAGGAAATGGGAACTAATTTTGAGTGGGTTCTTCCGATGCTTAACATATACAGGCATCCGCCCAGACTCATGGAAAGCAGGCATAGTGAAGCCCATTCATAAAAATGGAAAAATGGATCAGCATGTTAACTAACGTCTGATTTCCCTTCTCAATTTTCCCTCTAAGTTCTTTTCTCAAAAACTATTAAAACACTTAGCTGCCTGGGCTTTTACCACTGGACTGATCCATGAGGACAAAGAGGCTTCAGACCAAAGCATCCAACGATGGACCACTGTCTCATGATGTGGGTTGTCGCAAGGAAGTCAATGGAGTTGGCAGGTGGCCTCTGCTGCTGCTTTGTTGACTTACGAGCAGGAGTTTGGCAGGGTGGCCAGAGGTACGCTCTGGCGAAAACTCCAGCAGTAGAAAATATCTGGAGCCCTGTTAGTTCTTGTGATGAGGCTTCGAATATGCGATGTTACATCGCATGTGCTACAACGCATGCGATGTATATTTTACTATTCCAACTCCAGCGTGTGCAACAGTAGGGAAGGTGTTGGAATAGTAAATTATAACTATTCCTTAGTTTAGCGCGCCCCCTACAGCAAGTCATAGAAACAACTTGCGATGTAATGGCTTGCACTGTAACAACGCGGTCGTTGTAACGACTGTGTTGTAATCGCATGCGTTGTAGCGCATGCGATGTAAACGCTGTTTCCCTGAAGCTTTATAGCGAGAATTGGGTCCAAGTCGACCTGGATGAGCTAGGTAGCCTGTTGTGGAAAATTCCGGTAGAGAATGGCTTATAGCAGAGGTGTGTTGTAGCACCCCTGCTGTTTAGTCTGTTGATTGTGGACCTCCCCCAGATGTTAAGCGGCACGCATAGTTACTCTCCAAAGATTGGGGGAAGGCATATCAGTTGACAATACAAAAGTCTGTTTTTTGCTAAAAAGAAAAAGAGATTTGCTTGGTTCTTAGGTTTTACTTGCTCCTTGATTTACCTAAAAATGTAGTGATCCAAGCTGTAAGGAGAGAGTTGAGAACCGTAGCCTGGAGTGCGTTGGCGGATGCCAGAGCCTTATGTTTTTATTTTTTGATCAAAAATGGGGTCCCTGGCGATAAACTGTTGGTGCTAGTTTTACCTGAGATATTGTCAATTCTCCCCAGTAAGAGGAGCCCTGTGACAGTAATGTTAAAGTGCCTGGGAGTCCCTGACATTTACCTTGAAGGAGGTGAAGCAGCTCAAATCAGTCAAATAAAGACCACACTCAGGCGATGTACTATCGAAATCAGCTGGAGGGAGGACCTTCAGTATCTCAAGGTTAAGAGTTCAGTTACTCCCTGCCTAGCTTCCCAGGAGAGTATGAACCTCTTCCCGTACTTATATAAAATCCCAGATAAATTTCTCCGAAACAAAATTCTGCGGCTGGGGGTTGGAATTGACCCTTGTTGGTGAATACGGAGGCTAAAAACGGAAATAGCCGAGAACCATGGTCAATGCCCCTGTAAGCAGGGTAGGAAATATTCAGTGAGCCACCTATTGATGGACTGTGTATTCTTCCTCGAGGAAAGTAACAAGATTCTCCGACCTGTTTTTTAAAAAGTATGGGATATGGTCAAGAGAAATGGGTCTAAATTTGATGTGTGGCCTCAGATATCAGTATGTAGCCATTGCCACTCGTCAATACCTGCGTAAAATCGCAACATCCCATGCTAGGAGTCCTTCCTCTTAGTGTTTTAAGATTTCGGTTGGCACTCCCCTCAGGTCGGTAATTTTGTGTCTCTAAATGGCAAGCAGACGTTGACCGCACTAAGAGGATGACCTGATCAGGATGGGTCTGAAGATGGGAAATTTCACCTTGTCAGTAAGGTTGATTAAGAGAGTCCCTTGTGATTGTGAGATGTTGCTATTCATACTGCACTTTATATTGTTTTATTTGGGCAAAACGAGTTGCATGCGGCTGGTTAATTTGTCACTTTCTTTCTAAAATGTTTCTAAATATATGTGGGATTCTGGGCTGTTGATCTTCTATTGAGTTTTAGTGTGGAGAAATGTTAAATGCTCATCTTGCTATATCCTTTATAAGCCAACGTCATGTGTTGGTTGGATTGATCCGACTGTGTGCTGCGCACTGCTGATTGTATGATACTCGTGATTGTTTATATTAATGAATTGGGAAACGTGTAATATTTCTGTAAAAATGTATTTCTTGGAAATAAAGTATTTTGTCTTGGCTCACCACTGCGCAGAGCTTCCATCATCAACATTACTGCCCTTCTCTACATAACCACTGCCATTAAAGTTGCTGCCCAGCATGAAGAGCTCCCACCGCTACCTATACTGCCCCTTTCTTGTAGGCACCCCAACCCACTTAAAGTCCCGCCCTGCGGAGCCCTGGGCACTAACATTACTACTCTCTGCCCCAAATCTAATCATAATGCCCCACCCTACACACACCATAGCTTTCCTTTCTGCCCCACCCTGCACACACCCCAGCTTTCCTTACTGCCCAAATCTACACTCACTCCAGCTTTCCTTACTGCCCCACCCGGCACGCACCCCAGCTTTCCCTACTGCCCCACCCTGCACACACCCCAGCTTTCCTTACTGCCCAAATCTACACTCACTCCAGCTTTCCTTACTGCCCCACCCTGCACGCACCCCAGCTTTCCTTACTGCCCCACCCTGCACACACCCCAGCTTTCCCTACTGCCCCACCCTGCACACACCCCAGCTTTCCCTACTGCCCCACTCTGCACATACCCCAGCTTTCCCTACTGCCCCACACCCCAGCTTTCCTTACTCCCTACCCTACACACACCCCAGCTTTCCTTACTGCCCCACCCTACACGCACCCCAGCTTTCTTTCCTGCCCCATCTTACACACACCCCAGCTTTTCTAACTCCCCCACCCTACACACAAATCAGCTTTCCTTACTGCCCCATCTTACACACACCCCATCTTTCCTTACTCCCCCACTCTACACACACACCAACTTTCTTTACTGCTCCACCCTACACACGCCTGCTTTCCTTACTTCCCCATCGTACACACTCCCAGCTTTCGTTACTGTCCCACACTACACTCATTCCAGCTATCCTTACTGCCCCACCAGACACACAATGCAGCTTTCCTTATTGCCTCACCTATTTTTACTGTACACTCCCCCCATATAGAGCCCCTACTGGTCTTATTATTTCTACCCATTTGAGCCCTCACTGCCCACCGTACTGCAGTTAAGACAAACGCCCCACTCTACCTACCTTCGAACCTCCATGGCCCCTCTCAAAACATCCAGACTCCCACAGTTCTCACTACCAGACTCTCCAGACCCCCCCCACCACTAGCCTCACTGCAGCCCCTCCACAGACTCATCTACAGAACTACTGCCCACCCTACCGTACCCCACCTCTGCTCTCACTGTAATACCCAGAGAGGCGGGTCTCACTCCCTACTGCCCCACTCCACAGACTCCTCTACCCAACTACTGCCCACCCTACCGATCCCCACCACTGCCCGTACTGCAATACCCAGAGAGGTTGGTCCACACTCCCTACTGCCCCAACCGACAGACTCCTCTACCAAACTACTGTCCACCCTACCGATCCCCACCACTGCCCGTACTGCAATACCCAGAGAGGTTGGTCCACAATCCCTACTGCCCCAACCGACAGACTCCTCTACCCAACTACTGTCCACCCTACCGATCCCCACCACTGTCCGTACTGCAATACACAGAGAGGCGGGTCTCACTCCCTACTGCCGCAACCCACAGACTCCTCTACCCAACTACTGCCCACCCTACCGAACCCCACCACTGCCCTGACTGTAATATCCAGAGACGTTGGTCCACACTCCCTACTGCCCCAACCGACAGACTCCTCTACCCAACTACTGTCCACCCTACCGATCCCCACCACTGCCCGTACTGCAATACCCAGAGAGGCGGGTCTCACTCCCTACTGCCGCAACCCACAGACTCCTCTACCCAACTACTGCCCACCCTACCGAACCCCACCACTGCCCTGACTGTAATATCCAGAGAGGCTAGTCCTACCTAACTACTGCCCCACCCCACAGACTCCTCTACACAACTACTGCCCACCCTACCGAACCCCACCACTGCCCTGACTTTAATATCCAGAGAGGCTAGTCCTACCTAACTACTGCCCCACCCCACAGACTCCTCTACACAACTACTGCCCACCCTACCGTACCCCACCTCTGCTCTCACTGTAATACCCAGATAGGCTGGTCCTCCCTCCCTACTGCCCCACCCCATAGTCTCCTCTACCCAACTACTTCCCACCCTACCAAACCCCACCACTGCCCTTACTGTAATACCCAGAGAGGTAGGCCCTCCATCCCTACTGCCCCATCCCGCAGACTCCTCTACCAAACTACTGCCCACCCTACCGAACCCCACCACCGCCCAGTCTGTAATACCCAAAATCTGGTACTCCCTCCCTCCTGCCCCATCCCACAGACTCCTCTATACCAGTACTGTCCACTCTACCGAACCCCACCACATTCCTTACTGTAATACCCAGAGAAGCTTGTCCTCCCTGCCTACTGCCCCACCCCACGGACTCCTGTACCCTACTACTGCCCACCCTACCGAACCCCACCACATTCCATACTGTAATGCCTAGAGAGGCTTGTCCTCTCTCCCTATTACCCCACCCCACAGACTCTACCCAACATCTGCCCACCCTGCCGAACCCCACCACTGCCTTTATGTAATACCGAGAGAGGCTGGTCATCCCTCCCTACTGCCCCCACCGTCCAGAGTCATCTCTACCAGCCCTCCTTGCTTCTACCTCTGCACACGTCGGGGCTTATTTACAAGGCCCTTGCGCCACTTTTGCGTCATTTTAAACATGGGGAAAGTGACGCAAAAGTTGCGCAAGGGGCTTGTAAATCTGCCCCGTCATCTGTAGCCCCCGACCTCCGGAGCCCCTATCTTTACTGCCCCATCGGCTCTGCCTCTCACCTGCCCCAAATTGCGCCTTCGCCAATCACTCCCGCTCCCTCAAACCGGACTCCGCGCCCATATTGGAACCCAGTGCAGACATTACCGCTCCCTGAACCCCCCCCCCCCGTGGTGATCCTTACCTTTCTGCACCCCGGGGCTGATGCCCCCCCAGGGCTGCTGCTTCCCTTCCTTCAGCAAAGTCTCACCGACGGGGTCTGCAACAAAACACAAAACACCCCAAAAGGTCAAAGCCGCAAATTCACTCAATAAACGTAGTCACAGAATAGCATCAGATATGTACAGTGCTGAGAACCCGCAAGGTGTGGCAGCAAGCGCTATACAAACCAGCTGTTACTATGGCTATTCTTGTTATTGTGAGGATTAGTATTGTTCTGGTCATTATTGGTTGTGCTATCGCTGTGGGGTTGGTTCACTAGTGAAATCGCTTTTAGGGTTATTGGTTTATAGCTGCAATCTATTTATTATTATTAATATTATAATTAGTGGTGTTGTTCTTCTTATTGTTGTTGTTATTGTTGTTACTAAGTTCACCTTGCATCTTAACTAAACGAATTACATACCACCCAAACCCCTCTGCCCTCTGCCCTGTGGCCCTTTCTTCATGTTCAGCATGTTAACCCGGTCAGTCCCGGCTCGGCTTATTTTTTGCACCTTTTTTTCTGACCGGGATAAACACAAGATGAAAAAACGAAAATCTGTAGTAAAACCATTCAGAATAAAACATACAACGATTCCAAAGTCCATTTTGTTCGTGAATTATTTGATGTTTGCAAATTAAATATGTTTTAATTCGAGTTGTTTCTTTCCTGTGGCGGAACTTTCGCCAGGCTCTTGAGGTCTGTGCCTGTTATTATCGGCAGAAATCATTATTTCGGCAAACGAAATATGAAGGACTTTTCCGCATTGGCTTCAGCTTCGTTTGTTATCATTCTGTCGCGATATGAATCGAGGTCCGGTAACAATAAGCATTCAGAAAAACAATAATAATAATTATAAATCGAAATATTGCAGGAGATATAAACGGTGTGAAGTTAAACGGAAAAAAATTAGAAAACAAAAAATTAGAAAACAAAAAACGAAATGCTACTTCTTTCCATCTTGCGGAAAGTAACGCGGGACATTTGCCGCTCTATGATATTATCTGGGTAGGTTATTTTTATATTTTATATTTTTTTATTTTGGTTTTTTTTTCTCTTTAAAGAGGGATTGCGTTGATTTAACTGGTTTGTGCGGATTTAAGGTTGGAGGTCGGGGAGATGTGTTTTAATGCTATTTTACCCTTTTGTTTTATCTTCCAGCCCTCGGCTTCTGAAGCCAGGAAACGCGTCCAGGAAAAAGGAAATCCGACTTCCGACAGAGCCGAGAGGGGAGAGCTTTAAAGGGGGACAGGAGAGCAGGGGCGTCAGAGCCGGGAGCAGAGAGACGGGAAAGAAGAGGTAAGAGATGGAGAAGAAAGAAGGAAAGAAGGAAAGAAGAGGTAAGAGATGGAGAAGAAAGAAGGAAAGAAGAGGAGGAGGAGAGAGGAGAGAGGAGAGAGGAGAAGATTCAGAAAGAAGAAGAAACAAAGGTGAGATGAGAGAAGAGGAAGGAAGAAAAGACAAGAGTGAGAAAATGAGGTCGAAGGAAGAAAGAAAGAAAGAAGGAGAGATAGGGGAGAAGAGAGGGAACAAGAAACGAGAAAAAGGGGAGGGAGAAGCATAGAAGAGAGAGGGGAGAAAAGAAAGAAACAATGAAGAAGAGGTGAGAGGGAGAAGGAAAGACGGGACGACGGAGGAAGGAAGAAGGGAAGAAGGAGAGATAGAGGAGAAGACAGGGAACAAAGAACGACAACAAGGAGAGAGGGAGGGAGAAGCATAGAAGACAGAGGAGAAAAGAAAGAAACAATGAAGAAGAGGTGAGAGGGAGAAGGAAAGAAGGGATGTCGGAGGAAGGAAGAAGGGAAGAAGGAGAGATAGAGGAGAAGACAGGGAACAAAGAACGACAACAAGGAGAGAGGGAGGGAGAAGCATAGAAGACAGAGGAGAAAAGAAAGAAACAATGAAGAAGAGGTGGGAGGGAGCAGGAAAGATGGGTGAGAGAGGTAGGAAGAAGAGAAGAAGAGATTCAGAAAAGAGAAGAAAATGGAAGGAGGGAAGAGGGGAGAGAATGGAAGGAGGGAAGAAAGGAGAAGAGAAGCAAAGCTTTGGAGGGAAATAAGGTGAAGAAACCTAGAGATGAGAAAGATGATGGGAAAAGAGAGGTGATATAAAATGAGTTGGCGGAAGGATGGACAAGAAGTAGAGATTTAAGAGGTGACAGAAGAGGGAGTGAGGTAAAGGAGAGACTGAGAAGTAGGAAAGAGGAAGTAGAGAGGGCGGGAAGAAGTGAGAAACAGAGAGAAGAATAAGAGGTTTATAGGGGGATCAGGGCAGCTGAGCGCAGAGACGGGTAAAGAGGGGAGGGAATAGAGAGAGCAAGAAAGGGATAGGGGATGAAGAGAGAGAGACAAGGAAGAAGATGGAGAAAGATGGAAAAGGGAAGAAGAAAGGAAAGAGGAGATTAGGGTGATTTAAGGTGGTCCAAGAGTTCAGTAGTGGCAGGATAGGGGTGACGAGCTGTGGGATGGGAGAGAGGGAGAAGAGGGTAAAAAAAGAGAGGGAGAATAAGAAGAGAGGTAAGAGGCAGAAATGAAAAGGAGAAATGGCGGAGGTTAAGAGAAGAGGGCACGAAGAGGGGATGGGCAGAGAGACAGATGAGAAAAAAGAAGGAAAGGATAGGAATAGAGAGGCAGAGGCGACGGAAAGATGAGGAGCGGGAACTGGATAAGAGGAGATGGAAGTCAGATGGGGAAGAGTGGAGACGGTCAGGGAGAGAGAAACAAGAGAAGAGAGCAAGAAGGAAGGATGTTGAAGGAGAGGGAGGAAGGGGGGATGGTGAAAGACAAAGGGGATGGATAGAAAAGAGAATGGAGACTGGTGGCAAGAGAGTGTATTTGATGAGACATCGGGCACTGAAAGGAAGGATTGCAGAAAAGAGAGAAAGAAGGAAAGAAAGAAACAAAGGTAGGACGAAAGAAAGAACGAACAGAGACTGAAGCGAGAGAGAACGAAGGGACAGAGACAAACATCCATCAGAGGAAGGTGTATTTGGAGGGGAAGAGAGAGGCGAAGAGAAGGAAGGCTGAGAAAACCTTATGCTACAAAAAAACCGGAAGAAGAGTTTGCTCTAGAAGGGCGGGAGCTTCAAGTAAAGAAGCAAGAAGACAGAGGGGAAAAGACACTCATAAAGTGGGAACTGCGCTGGGGTCGCGGGGCCACACGCACAGGCTCCCTTCAACCCACACACATCACACGCACCAGAAAGCACACTCTCTAGGCGCACGTGGCCTCAAGCGCAGCGCCGGGACATCCCCTCCCGCACCGCACCTGCAGGGGCTCCCTGGGCTGTGAGGGGGAAAGGGACGGAGCCGGCTCTACCTGTAAACCCCCTCCCGCACCGCACCTGCAGGGGCCGCCTGGGCTGTGAGAGGGAAAGGGACCGAGCCGGCTCTACCTGACAGGTACACCTCCTCCCGCACCGCACCTGCAGGTGTTCCACTTCCCTGGGCTGTGAGGGGGAAAGGGACGGAACCGGCTCTACCTGACAGGTACACCCCCTCCCGCACCGCACCTGCAGGGGCAGCCTGGGCTGTGAGGGGGAAAGGGACAGAGCCGGATCTACCTGACAGGTACACCCCCTCCCGCACCGCACCTGCAGGGGCCGCCTGGGCTGTGAGGGGGAAAGGGACAGAGCCGGATCTACCTGACAGGTACACCCCCTCCCTCCCGCACCTGCAGGGGCCGCCTGGGCTGTGAGGGGGAAAGGGACGGAGCCGGCTCTACCTGACAGGTACACCCCCTCCCGCACCGCACCTGCAGGGGCCGCCTGGGCTGTGAGGGGGAAAGGGACGGAGCCGGCTCTACCTGACAGGTACACCTCCTCCCGCACCGCACCTGCAGGTGTTCCACTTCCCTGGGCTGTGAGGGGGAAAGGGACGGAACCGGCTCTACCTGACAGGTACACCCCCTCCCGCACCGCACCTGCAGGGGCCGCCTGGGCTGTGAGGGGGAAAGGGACGGAGCCGGCTCTACCTGACAGGTACACCCCCTCCCGCACCTCACCTGCAGGGGCCGCCTGGGCTGTGAGGGGGAAAGGGACGGAGCCGGCTCTACCTGACAGGTACACCCCCTCCCGCACCTCACCTGCAGGGGCCGCCTGGGCTGTGAGGGGGAAAGGGACGGAGCCGGCTCTACCTGACAGGTACACCCCCTCCCGCACCACTCCTGCAGGGGCTCCCTGTGCTGTGAGGGGGAAAGGGACGGAGCCGGCTCTACCTGACAGGTACATGTTGAGCAGGAGGTGGGACCCTCTGGACTCTCGCATCTCCGGGAGGAACTGGCCCAGGAAGGGCCCTGCCGCCTTCATCTCTCCTCGAGCAGCCGTCCCCCTCTCCTGCCTCGCCAGGCCCGCCAAAATAATACACTTTATCAAGGAAGATAGGGGCGACAGGGAGACGGAGTGACACGGGGGGTGGCGGCGGTCTCCCAGCAACCTGTGGAGATGTCATGGGTGGTGAGGGGGGGGGGGGGGGCTCCTCCCAGCAATATCCTTTACAGCAGCATCCTTTTTAATTAAAGTTCTGATCTGATTGCGTGGCCGCCTCCTGCCTGCACCATAAAGCCCGGCTGCCCCCCCTCCCCAACGTACCCCCTTATCTCAGCACCATCGCACTTTTAATAAAAGTCCCCCGTCTCGGATCGGAGTTTCCAGGCAGGGACGGAGAGGGGCGCTGAACTCGCCACCAGCCCGATTTTCCGCCCGTTTAACTCTTTGCAAACACCAGCCGCCCAGAGCGGGCCCTGGGCAGATCTAATATTGATTCAGGGCCTTTAAACCTGCTCCGCCGACTTTAGGAAAACAAGTTAGGCAGGGGTCGGCGCGCGCCGGGCAGCTTGCCGCAGATAATGAGGCCATAATCTCAAAAGAAAAAGCCGTCATGGTGTGTTTTTCTCTGTTTTATTGCAGGCCTTGGCTGCTGTTCCGTTTTGTTGCCTAATTGCTGATTAAACAACGATTTTCCACCTCCCTACACCCAGCAACTCGTCCCAGTCAGTGGCCATGGACACGGGTGGATGACTGGGTGGAAAGTTCCTGTGGCCTCCAGCCCCCCTGTCCACCTACAAAACAGGGGTAGGAGAGTCGGGTGATCAGTACAAATAGCACCTAATATTTAAAGTGCCTGGGGGCCACTGGGATCGTGGAAGGAGCTGGTGAAAAGTGATAAGTGCACCAGGGGTACATGCTAAAGTAGTGAGTTTATGAACCCACTGTGCTACCGTACTGAGACTGAATGTACGCTTTGTAGGTGCACAAGCAAATGTACAACAGAGTATTCACATGTATAGTTTTCAGGTCACACATGTTTGTTCAACAGGTGCATTAACCTAATGAGATGTGTTACTGGCATTCAAACGTATGTCCTGCAGGTCACACACAAGGTCTCGGCACGGCTGCATTATTTACTAGAGGTGGGCGAGGCAACAAATTAACAAGGGGAGCTGAGGCCGAGCCGAGCTTGGTCGGCTCTGGCTCTAAGAGCCCGTGGCGCGAGCCGAGCCTTGGAATTATTTGCCTTCTAAGTCATGCAACTATCATCATGTAAAACATATGGTAAAGTCTCCTTGAAACGCGAGTGTATTCCTTTAACACGCAAAGTGTTTGTTCTTAGTGCATCAGGTTCTATCTCTGCTTTGAGAAGTATTATTAAAAGTTAGGGGCATATGTACACGCCCTTATCGCCAGCACAACGTCACTTTTATCGGCGTTGTGGTGGCGATAGGGGCTGCGCCTTATGTAAAAGGCATCGTTAAGCCACTTAACGTGGCTTAACGCTGCCTTGTACATAAGGCCCCCTTTCATGCTATGGTTAGCGTGAAAGGGGTGTGCAGTGGGTGTTGCGGTGGGCGTTCCACCGCAACACCCATTGTATTTGACGCTGCCCCCTATGTACAAGGGTGGCGTACATAGGAGGCAGCGTCAAAATGAAGACCAGGAAAACCCTGGTCTTAAGTTGGCGAAACGAGGAGAAATGCATTATTTCTCCTCGTTTTTGCTTTTCCCATGTGTGCTGCCTTGCACATGCAAAAAGCAAAATGCCATGGATTGTTTATGTACAGGAAGGTGTCCCTTCCTGTACATAAACAATCCTTTAAAAAAAATGCAATTTTGTGACTTTCATGTGTGATGCATGAAGCAGCACACATGACATTGACAGAATGGCATTTTAGGATTGTTTATGTGCAGAAGGGAAACCTTCCTACACATTAACAATCCTCCCCTGCACGCAGACACCCTTGCACTGTGGTGGAAGGGAGCCTGCGTTGGCGCTAAGTTGCTAAACTTCGTGCCATCGCAGGGGGAAACGCAGGGCTGCACCATATCCTTGTAAACATAGTGCAGCCTTGCGTTTCAGAAGTGGCAGAGAGAGGCATTAAGCCAGGAAGGCCACTTCCTTGTCCATATGCCCCTGAGTTTTTAAACATGCTCTGGGAAACATTTCTGCCACTTCCTGATGACAATGCCAACTCGAAGGCAAGTCAAGAGTCATGTGTAACCTATATGTGGCCAAGATTCTTGTTATAGGTTGAATAACTTTATAAACTATTAAATCAAATGCAATAGAGGTTTTTGTACAGCGCACATCCTGAACTCACGTATTTGAAGGTGCCACATGTATAAAAATTAACAAAAAAGTAGGTTCTGTGAAATAAAGTAGCCTAAGATCAGACCAGTTGGTCAAGCAGGGAAGCTGGGATTGATCCCAGATTTCCCAGTTTCATACTGTGCAAATCATCCACCAGATTGGTATCTCTTCTGACATCAAAGGTTAATGCTTTGTCTTTGATTTTTGGAGGATGGTATTACATCGTGGGTGACAAGCAGAAACCACATTTTATTCTTGGCATTTTTACATAGCGCAAGCCGGCACTCCGCAACAGACACCGGCTGCTTTACACCTTTTTTTTTTTAAATAGGGGGCAGGATGCTGAGCCGAGGCCGGGATTCCAAATTGGGCCGTCATGTTTTATGCTCAGCAGCTGTAGCCACTAGGCCTCATGACAGCTCAGCTTTTTTTGGGCTTGAGGTTTTAAGAGAACCTCGAGCTGAGCCAAAGCCAAAGTTCTGGATTGAGTCTAGATTGAGCTTTCAGTGGCTTGCCCACCTCTATTGTTCAAGTTTTCTACCCTACAGTCTTTCAAGACTTTAACATACATGTTACATACGGTGCTCTGTGGCGGGTGCAGAAGCTAATCGGGCTGCCTGCCTGGTACTGGACCTTGTGAACCGAAGGCGACCCACCAACCTCTACAACAGGGCAGTTCACCCATTGAGCTGCCTTGTTGGGTTTCAGACGTCGGCCTGCAGGTTGCACACATATCTTTGCATTTTATCTGCAGGAACCGTTCACTGGCAGCGCATCTGAAGCAGTTCCATAACATATAGTAATACCATATCTTGTACTCATAACATATAGTAGTAACCAGGGGTGTCGTGAACCCCTGCATTAGCAGCTACAGCGGGGGTGGGTTCTTAATGGGCCTCTTCTATCTGCAACTCAGCAGCCAGAAGCTCATAATGAACACAAGAAAGGAATACAGCCTCAATAGAAGAGCAAGCAGGAGAGAACGGAAGATGGGTAAATGAAAAGGGAAAGAAGGAAGGAATATTGAATGTAAGGAAGGAGGAAAGGAAGGATGAATGGGTGAGTAGATGGATGAGTGGGTGCAGCGGCGTCGTGAACCCCCTGCTTTATCAGCTGTGGCGGATGTGGGGTTCATTATGGACCTCTTCTGTCTGCAACTCAGCAGTCAGAAGCGCATAATGAACACAAGAAAGGAATACATCGTCAATAGAAGAGCAAGCAGGAAAGAACGGAACATGGGTAAATGAAAAGGGAAAGAAGGAAAGAATATCAAATGTAAGGAAGGAGCAAAGGAAGGATGAATGGGTGAGTAGATGGATGAGTGGGTGAAAGGATGAGTGAATGGATAAGTGGATAGACAGGTGAAAGCATGTCAGAGTAAAGGGATGGATGGGTGAGTGAGTGAATGGATAGGTGGATGGAGAGGTGAAAGGATGGCAGAGTAAATGGATAGATGGATAGGTAGCCGAACAGATGAAAGTATGGAGGAATAAAGGAATGGATAGGTGGAAGGACAGATGAAAAGATTGCAGGGTAAAGGGATGGATGAACGAGTGGGTAAGAGGATGAATCAATAGATAGCAGAGTGGATGGATGAGTGAATGGATGGCAGACTGGATGATGGATTGAATGAATGGATAGATGGTAGGGTGGAAGGATGGCTGTATGGATTTGATGGACGGATGGCAGAGTGCTGGATGGGTTTGTGTATATGGATGGCAGAGTGGATGAACTGAGGTAGATAGAATGATGGATGAAAGAATGAATGGATGAATGACAATGCAAAGGTGAAATGGTGGATATCAGTGGGTAAATAGGATGAAAATCTTGTATGAATGGATAGATAATTGGATAGAAGAGACCAGGGAACTCTTCTAGGGATGATCGGAGGCTCATTTACTTGGAGCCATCAGAGTTTTAGTTCAAATAGGGGTGGTATTTAAATTTTCTGGCTACTCCTTTGGTAGTAACATATCATGCCCCCTCTCTTGAACAATTGTCTGCTGCACTAAGGAAGCCCCCCTCATTGGCACAACATACTCAGGTAAGACCTTGACCTCGGTCACAGGCCTGCACTCTCCCCGACAGCTCCTGCGCTTCGTCGCCACCGCTGAGCCCCTTGCCTTGGGTGTTCGAGGCTGCTGCCTGCTGAGTATTGCTCATTTTGTTTAATTTGGGTGTTGCCTGCATTTTCATCTGTCATTACTTTGGTCATTATTTTGTAATTATTTCCACCGTTTTCATTTCCTGTTGCTGCCGTAACTGTCTTGACCCCTCGCGCGTCCCCATCTCCCGCTTCCCGCCGCTACTGACCTGCCCCCTCCCCCCTACCCGTGCCCGATTCCCACCTCCCAGCTGAGCGTTCCTCCCCTCCCCTATACAATGCAGACCACTGCGGGGGAGCGCTCGTAAGACCTTGACCACGGTCACAGGCCTGCACTCTCCCCGACAGCTCCTGTGCTTCGTCGCCGCCGCTGAGCCCCTTGCCTTGGGTGTTCGAGGCTGCTGCCTGCTGAATATTGCTCATTTTGTTTAATTTGCGTGTTGCCTGCATTTTCATCTTTCATCACTTTGGTCATTATTTTGTAATTATTTCCGCCGTTTTCATTTCCTGTTGCTGCCGTAACTGTCTTGACCCCTCGCGCCGTCCCCATCTCCCGCTTCCCGCTGCTACTGACCCGTCCCCTCCCCCCTACCCGCGCCCGTTTCCCGCCTCCCAGCTGAGCGTCCCTCCCCTCCCCTCTATAATGCAGACCCCTGTGCGGTCGCGCTGGGGACGGGCCCGCCAAAGGCGCGCCTAAGGCAAGCCCGTCTGCGCCCGAACGCGACCAGCGCCAGGAACCCTGGCTCTCCCAGGCCCCACCGCTACTACTCTACCATCCTCAACACACTCAATCCCGGAAGACATACCGACTGCATAAGATCCTCGCTGAACACCACCCATGGAGAGTTCTCGTGCAGAGCCTGCTGCGGATCCTTCACCATCGACAATACTCCCACTACCGCCGAAGGCCCGCCTGACACACGCACCACAACACCCTGACATGCATCCTCCTCAACGTGTGCTCCCTGCACCGACACACCGTAGAGATCTGGGACCTGATTGAAACCCTCTCGCCCGACGTCGCCTTCTTCACGGAAACCTGGACCAACGCCTCCTCCGGCCCGACATTGCCACTGCCGTCCCCGACGGCTACAAGATCCAGAGAAAGGACCGCACCCACCGCCCAGGAGGAGGACTCGCGATCGCACACAAGACCCCCCTCCGCCTCTCCACATCCAGCACGAGTGACCCCCACTCCAACACAGAACACCTCAACTTCCAGATCCAGACCAGCCCCAGGACCACTCTACGCGGCACCCTCATCCACAGACTACCAGGACCTCGCACCCAGGCCGCAACCACCATCGCCGAGCTCACCGCACCCCACGTAATCACCTCCACGGACTACATTCTACTCGGGGACCTGAACTTCCACCTCGACAACCGAAACGACCCCGACTCCATCACTCTCCTCGACAACCTCGCCAACCTCGGACTGAAACAGCTGGTCAACACGCCCACACACAGAGATGGACACACCCTCAACCCTATCTTCGCGGGAGGAAGAAACATCCGTTTCAGCCACACCACCCAGCCTCTCTGGACGGACCACCACTGCGTCCATTTCACCTTCGACACCACCACCGCACCCAAGCCCGCCCCGTGACCGCCACGAAGAAACTGGAGCAAGGTCACAGAGGAACTCCTCATCACCACCCTCCTCAAAGACCCCCCCAGCGCCACAACCGACACCAACTCCGCAGCCACAGAACTTCACCGCTGGATCTCCCGCTGCGCCGACAAACTCACACCCCTCCGACACCCCGTCAAACAACGCCCACTGAAGGCCGCCTGGTTCACCACTGAACTACAGGAAGCCAGACGCTCTTGCAGACGCCTAGAGAAAACCTGGCGAAACCAGAAAACCACGGAAGCACGGAACAACCACAGAAGCGCCCTGAAGGAATACCACCAGCGCATAAGGGACACCAAACGGACCTTCATAAGAGACAAAGTCCAGACCAACGCGACCAACGCCAAGGAACTGTTCAACGTCATTCAACAGCTCACAAAACCCCCCAGCGAAGCCACGGACGTCACACCTTCCCAGCAACTCTGCGACAAGCTCAGCTCATACTTCCATCTGAAGATCAAGGCACTTTACGACAATTTCAGCGAACCTACGCCGGACATCACCTCTCCCCCCAACGCTGCCGATAAGCCAACCACCATGACCTGGAATCCCGCTACCGTCGAACACATCACCGCTACCATGAAGAAAACTCACTCAGGAGCCCCAACGGACCCCTGCCCACTGCACATATTCCACAGGGCCGCCGCCGCCATCGCACCCGAACTGGGACTGACCATCAACGCCTCCTTCATGTCCAGCATCTTCCCAGACGACTGGAAGCAGGCGGAGGTAAAACCCCTCCTCAAGGAACCCACGGCCGACCCTACGGACCTGAAAAACTACCGGCCCATCTCTCTCCTCCCTTTCGCGGCCAAAGTCACCGAGCGACTCGTGAACGCCCAGCTGATCACCTTCATCAAAGAGAACTCCATCCTAGACGCCGCCCGGTCTGGATTCCGCAGCAACCACAGCACGGAGACCGCTCTCCTCGCCGCCACTGACGACATCCGCATGCTACTCGACCAGGGACACACCGCAGCCCTCATCCTTCTAGACCTCTCCGCAGCCTTCGACACCGTTTCTCATCGCACGCTTGCAGCCAGACTTCACGACGCAGGGATACAAGGAGCCGCCCTCGACTGGATCCGATCCTTTCTCTCCGGCAGAACCCAGGGGATCAGACTACCCCCCTTCCTCTCCGAACCCACCGATATCAACTGCGGAGTACCCCAAGGCTCATCGCTCAGCTTCACGCTCTTCAACATCTACATGGCCCCCCTCGCCGCCATCGTCGGACAGCATGGGCTCAGCATTGTATCCTACGCCGACGACACCCAGCTCATCCTCTCACTCACAAAGAATCCCGAAGACACCAGACTCTGCTTCCAGGAAGGAATGAACAACGTGGCAGCCTGGATGAAAGACAGCTGTTTGAAGCTCAACTCAGAGAAGACCGAGGTCCATTTCCTCGGACCCTGCAACTCCGCCTGGGACAACTCCTGGTGGTCCTCCATCCTCGGGAACCCTCCCACTCCTACTGACCACTCACGAAACCTCGGCATCATCCTCGACTCCTCCCTCTCCATGAACCGCCAGGTCAACGCCGTCGCCTCCACCAGCTTCAACTGCCTGCGCATCCTCCGCAAGACCTTCAAATGGATCCCCCCCGACTGCAGAAAGACTGTAACCCACGCGCTCATAACCAGCAGACTGGACTACGGCAACGCCCTATATGCCGGAATCAACAGAGCTCTACTACACAGACTCCAGACCATCCAGAACGCCGCTGCCAGACTCGTCCTAGGGACCCCACGTCACGAACACATGACCCAACACCTACGAGACCTCCACTGGCTCCCCGTCGAGAAGAGGGTCACTTTCAAACTCCTCACCCACGCCTACAAATCCCTCAACAACATCGGACCCAAATACCTCAACGAGAGAGTATCCTTCCACGTACCCAAGAGGAACCTCTGCTCCGCCGACCTCGCCCTGGCAGAAGTCCCCCGCATCCGCAGAAACAGAACAGGCGGGAGAGCCTTCTCCTACATCGCAGCCAAGACCTGGAACGAGCTCCCCGTGAACATCAGACGCTCCCCAACCCTGCACACTTTCAGGAGGGACCTCAGGACCTGGCTCTTCGACTGATCCGGAGCTGCCCCCTCTTCCCCCCCCCCAGCGCCTTGGGACCCTCACGGGTGAGTAGTGCGCTATATAAACCCCTGATTGATTGATTGATTGACTCATATACCCAGGGTTTAATTTGAGCTGGTGGTTTTCGGTGCTCGGCACTGGCGTTTTATTGTCGGCACCAGCACTTATGACAGTCTGCCGCATGGTTGCGCTGTCTGTCTAGTTTTGGAATGAACACAACAACAGTTTTAAATGATTCTATATACATTAAATATGACTAAAACCAGCAGCCCAAGCCATTCTTATAGCTGTGGGTGGCCTCGAATAGTCTGAATTGTCGCACTTGTAGAAGAGTCATGCTTAGTAGTTGTGTTGGTACGGTTATTGGCAGCGCTGGCTGCGGCAATGGGCTGTGAAAACTCTAGTGGCCTCCTGACGAGGCCACAGGCACTTCTTTATTTTACAAATTAAGTATTTCATATACATTTGCATCTGGGTGCTCGGGGTGTAGAGGGAGTGACTTCTCCACAGAAAAAAGGCTTTCCTGTTCAGAAAAAAGCTATCGGCTACAGATGTGTTTTACACATGTCTAACTGTACTCCAGGAACAGCTAAATCTGTGCAAATTGTGCTTGGGGAGCAGTTACACATATACAGTTGTGGTCCATGCACAATTGTACTCCATGCTGGTCTACGTATGTTCTCAAGTATGTGCGTATTACTGTTCATGTACATTTGCTAATACATGTCTAAAAGTACTCTGTGTACATTTATGACTGTATAGTTGTACTCCATGCATATTCATGATTGTATGTTTGTATTTCATGTAACTTAATGCATGTGTAATTATACTACAGGTACAGGTATGCGTGTGTTTTTACACTTCAGGTACATGTATGCATGTGGAATGATACTGCAGGTACATGTATGCTTGTGTATTTATACTGCTTCATGGGTAATTATACTGCAGGTACATGTATGCATGTGTAATGATACTGCAGGCGTATGTATGCATGTGTAATTATACTTCAGGCACATGTATGCATGTGTAATTATACTTCTGCATGTGTAATTATGCTGCAGGTACATGTATGCATGTGTAATGATACTGCAGGCACATGAATGCATGTGTAATTATACTGCAGGCACATGTATGCATGTGTAATTATACTGCAGGTACATGTATGCTTGTGTATTTATACTGCTGCGTGTGTAAATATACTGCAGGTACATGTATGCATGTATAATGATACTGCAGGCACATGTATGCATGTGTAATTATACTGTAGGTGAAAAGGAAGATGGCGGATTGACTCCGCCGCGAGGAGCAGGCTCCCGTGAGGTCTCCTGAATGCTTCTGAATGTTACTCTCTCTCGCTGAGTTCTAACTGCGGTAAAATGCTGGGCCCCGGGGAAAGCAGAGTCGCAGACTAGTCTTCCCCCGGGGTCTTTCGCGCAGGGGAGGACAAGGCAGGGTCAAGGGGTGGAGTTAGGGGGTGGGTATAAGAGCGCAGGGGAGGAAGGGAACTTCCTCTTCCTGCACTCAGCACCATCGGGAGGGCTAGTTTTGAAGGGGAAGTTGGGGGTAGTGTAGGCCGAGGTACTTCAGGGAGTAGCGGACGTTGTCGGGATTTTGCAGGCGTGAGCGGGAGCCACTGGTCGGTGGTCCGGGGCTGCAGCGCGAGGTCGCGACGCGTAGGCCATGTCGGCTGATGAGGTAAGGGAGTCCTTGCGGGTGCTTGGGCGCGCCGGGCGGGAGGATCTCCTCCGGCCCGGTGTGCTGGGGGAGGCGTGGGTGGGGTTCACGAGGGCCCCGAGGGCGGGTTCCACTGGGGTGGCGGCGGCGGTTCTTGCCTGCCAAGAGGAACCTCGGCCGCCTGGGAAGTGCGCGGCTGGGAGGGGGCGGGGCGCGCCTAAAAAGGAGCCCGCGCGCGGAGGTCGGTGGAAGAGCCTGCCTCCGCGCCTGTCTTTTCCACAGCTGGACTTCGTGACACCGGGGCCGGCAGGACTCGCGGTGGGGCTGGTTCCCACCGGGGAGCTGTTGTATTCTCCGACCTGCACACGAAGGGAGGAGGGAGGGGGGGTGGTGGGCGAGGGGCTCTGGCCAGTGCACTCCTCAACGGGAGAGGTTTTGGAGCGAGGGGTGGTGGGAGGGGTGGCGGGGGGCCTTGTACCTCGATATTGGGGCCTGGGTTGGTCACAGGGGGTGTGGGTGAAGGCCTGGGGCATTGGGTGGACGCTCCCATTGACCTCTCGGCGGGGGCCAGGGCGGGCGCGCCGGTTTCGGGGGGTGTCAAGGGTGCGCAGGAGTTTCCCGCCCTGGGGGCAGGTGGCAGTTCGGTGGGGGGCCCGGTGACGGCCCCTCAACCGGGACTTTGGCAGCCTGGAGGGGAGTTTCAGGGCTACTGCCCCCCCCTCCCCTTCCACGCTGGGAGGCTCTGGCCTGGGAGGACAGGATCAGGGCGCAGCGCCTCTTAGTGTAGCTGAACGAGGCGAGGTGGGCAGAGCAGAATGCAGTGAGGGTGGGCGCGGCCTGGGACGCTGAGGGGCCCCCGACCCCCACCTCAGAGGAGGAGAGGTGGGCGGAGCATGCGGAGTTGGACAGGGCTGGGCAGGGCAGGCCGGGGGGGGCAGGTAGCTTCAAGGGGCCTCCGGGCCCGGTAGGGACGGCCAGGGCGGCTTTGAGGCCCGATGGTGCCGGGGCCCACTCAGGTTGGAGCGACCTGGGAGGTAGGGGGGGGATCCAAGCCAGCGGATGTCGGCAAAGTGCGGGGTGGCCCGGCGGGGCGCAAGACGGCCCCTGGACGCCGGCCTGAAGCAGTAGGGCGGTCCGCAGCGGCCATCCCTCCAGCGCGGGAGCAGGCAACGGCGTCGTGTGTGTCAGGTGGCCGGGGCGTGGGTGCTGCAAAAAGTAAAGGTGTGAAACGTGCAGTGAGGGAGGTGTTGTGGGCGCCTGTGGAGGTGGAGCCGGAAGTGGAGTTGGACTATGCTGAGGAGAGTGATGAGCTTGAGGAGGGGGAGGTGCGGGATGACGACGACAGGACAGGGGGGGTGAAGAGCAACAGCGGATTTGGTGTTTTACAGGCCCAGAAGACAACGAAGGGCAAGGCAAAGGCGGAGACACCCAAGGCTTCCACCTCCAGAGGACGGCCCGGAGAGATGCACTCATCACTGTCAGGTGAGGGGTCTTGGTGGACGGCTTGGGATGGTGGGCCACAAGGGGGTAGGAAGAAGGCTTGTAGGTCGGTGGGTGTGGGGGAGGGGTCGGTGCGAGAGACCGGAGAGTTGCAAGGGGACAGGCCGTCACGGGTTGTCAAGCAGGTGGGAGGTAAGTTGGTTTCTACGGCGGGGGTTCAGACTGACAAGGTGGACGGGAAGGACGAGAAAGGGGACAAGTCAGAGGACAAACACCAGAAGAAGCTCCCCTACATGGGACTGGCCATGCCCTTGGGATCTCATCTGTCTGACAAGATTAGGAGTAGAATCTGGAAACACGAGTATGTGGACGTGTTTAAATTACTGCACAGGGAGGTGCAGGCGAAGGAGGGTTCCAAAGAAGAGGAGTGGGAGTTGACTAGACGGCCTAGGGTTCCTGTGACTATGGAAAATTGGACCTCGGCGTTTCTCATTTATGCCAGTATTTACTGTGTGAAGCACCTGGATAGGGCCATAGCGCTAATGAAGTATATGGACATCATCAGGAAGGCCCAAATGCAGTTCGGGGGGTTCGCCCGGCTGAGCTACGATGAGGAGTTCAGGGCCAGGGTTAGCGCCAACCCGGACAAGCATTGGGGGGAGGTGGATCAGGAATTATGGATGCAGTGGATGGCGTCCACGCATTCATCGGCATCCACCCACACGGCCAGCGGTTTGCCGGTTACTTATCGGTCTTTTCCGCCGCGTCCCGCCCACGGCGGGGCAGGGGGGAACACCGCTGGGGCCGGTAGCACAGGCCAGACCACTAAGCCAGGCGGTCCTAACACCGGGGCCTGTTGGAGCTACAACCGGGGCTATTGCTCCCGCTACCCCTGCAAGTTCAAGCATGAGTGCTCTAAGTGTGGAGGGAAACACGCCCTTACCCAATGCTTTACACTGGTCACGCCCTCGGAGCAGTGGCAAAATGCGAAAGGGAGGGGTCAGGCTGGACAAAAGGGCGCCTACACCGGTTAAGGTGGAGGCGATGGCCCCGTGGCTCTCGTGTTACCCCGATAAGGAGGCGGCTTTGAGGATTCAGTGGGGTTTCACGGAGGGCTTTCGGGTGGGCTATCAGGGTCCCAGGGTGCGGAGATGGGCAGATAATTTGAAATCAGCCACAGCATTGCCGGGAGTGGTAGCTGCCAAACTGCAGAAGGAGGTGGATGAAGGGAGAATAGCTGGCCCGTTCAGCGACTGGCCAGCGGATGACTTAATCATCTCTCCGCTGGGGGTGGTGCCCAAGAAAGAGGAGGGTGAGTTTCGCATGATACATCACCTCTCGTGGCCTGAAGGACAGTCTGTGAACGATTTCATCGCGGAGGCGGACTACAGGGTGCTTTACGCATCGGTGGATGATGCGATCCGCTTTGTGAGGGTGTGTGGGCCGGGGGCGGAATTAGCGAAATGTGACGTCAAATCTGCCTTCCGCCTGCTGCCCATACACCCCGCGGATTTCTCGCTGCTGGGGATGTAGTTCGCGGGGGCCATCTACGTGGACAAAGTTTTGCCCATGGGATGCGCGATTTCCTGCGCGCTTTTTGAGCTGTTTAGCACCTTCTTGCAGTGGGCTTTTACACAGATTAGCGGGCATCGGGACGTTACTCACTACCTGGACGATTTTCTCTTTCTTGGAAGAGCTCACTCGGGGGATTGTGGCAGGGCCCTGTCACAGTTCCAGGAGATGTCGCGGCACTTTGGTGTTCCCTTGGCCCCTGAAAAGACGGCAGGCCCAGGCTGCACTCTGACATTCTTGGGCATTGAGCTGGATTCCCTTCAGTGGACAGCTCGCCTCCCTGCTGCTAAAGTGACAGAGATTCAGGCGTGCCTCTGGTGGGCGATCGGTGAGAAGAGGATCGCGTTGAGGGCGGTACAGCAACTGTTGGGCTTCTTGAACTTTGCGTGCAGGGTGGTTAGGGTGGGACGGACGTTCTGCAGGCGGCTCGGCATGGCCATGTCGGGGGCAGTTCTTCCGCACCACAGGATCCGGATCTCCATGGGGGTTCGGGCGGACTTGAGGACATGGCTGACTTTCTTGACAGATTTCAACGGGGTGTCCCTGGACTTTGCGGACGACAGGATGGTTTGGCAATGTCAAATTTACTCTGATACAGCCGGGGCAGCTGGTTTTGGGATTTTCTGTGATGGCAGGTGGTGCGCGGAGGACTGGCCAGCTCATTGGGTGACACAGGGGAGGAGCATTGCGTTTCTGGAATTCTTTCCCTTGTTGGTGGCACTGGAAGTGTGGGGTCTTGAGTTTCAGAACAGGTCTGTTTTGTTCCACGTGGACAACATGACTGTGGTTGAGCTGGTTAACCGGCAGAGGGCAAGGGACCTGAGAGTGCTGAGATTGCTGAGAAGTTTCATGTTGAAATGTTTAAGATTAAATGTGGTTTTTAGAGCCAAGCATGTCCCTGGAGCGAATAATGACATCGCAGATGCTTTATCTCGTTCGCAGTGGCAGCAGTTCCGGCGATTGGCACCAGGAGCGGATCAGTGCAAGACCAAGCTGCCGGACGGCATCTGGGCCTTGGGGGAGTGAGGGTGATAGGCCTGGTTGAAAATTCTATTGCTGATACCACCAGACGAGCATACAGACTGGCGTGGGCGGAGTTTGGATCCTGTATGGGATGGCGTGGGGATTCTGCGTTTGGAGATTGCTCAGCGCTGGAGCAAGGAGCGTTGCAGTTTGTATTGCATTGCATTGACAGAGGGCTGTCGGCTGCGACTATTTCAGGGAAATTGGCAGGAGTGGCATTTTATTGTTGCTTGTTTTTTGGTTTTGATCCTACAAAAGATGTGATTATCAGTAGGGTACTCAGAGGTTGGGGCAGGGAGAGAAGGGGGGGTGGGGCGTTGCGGGAGGCGATTACTTTTGATTTGTTGGTCAAGTTGGTCGAGGTTTTGCCGCTTTGTTGTTATGATGCTTTTGAGGTGCGTGTCTTCCGTTTGTGTATGATCTGGATGTTTTTTGGGGCTTTTTGGGTGTCTGAATTGCTGGGCACACGGTCAGTGTGTGGCAGGTGGTATGAAGAGATAGGGCTGGATGGCGGGCGACTGGGGATTTGGCTGGGTCACTCCAAAACGGACCAGTTGGGGCGGGGTAAGTGGGTTTGGCTGTGCGAGGCTGGTGGTGCGGGCGTGTGCCCGGTGGCTGAGTGGAGGACGTTTGTGCTGGCCACGCGGGTTGCGAGTGGTGCAATATTTTGCCACCTGTCCGGGGCGAGGGTGACTTCAGGACAGTTGTTGGCAGTGCTGCGTATGGCCTTACGGCGCTTGGGTTGGGATCCAGCTGGTTTCGGGACTCACTCTTTCCGTATTGGGGCGGTGACAGCGGCGGCCCGGCTGGGGTGGTCTTGGGACAGGATTCGGCAGATTGGGAGGTGGAAGTCTCGGTGCTGTGAGCGGTATGTTCGCAAGTGAGAGGATTGGGGGGCCAGTGGGGTGTTGGGGAATTGGTGTGATTAGTTCTAGGCTTTGTTTCTAACAATTTTTTCTCTCGTAGGTTGCGTGGGTGGCCCGGGGGCCAAGACGGTCACTTGGATTGTGGGACATTTCTTCGTTCATTGGGCCTCCAAGTATGCAGAGCAACAGGTGTACGGCCGTAACCTGGGACTCAAAGGACAACATCATGAGGTGCATTGGTGGGGTAAAGGGGGGATGCGATGGGGGGCACTATTGCCCTGGCTCGCGAAAATGGTCCCCCAGAAGGGATGCCCGGATCTGTTGATCATACACTTGGGGGAGAACGATTTGGTTCAGCTGTCGGGTTTGGCGCTCTTGCAGCTGATGCAGAGGGATTTGGAAGTGCTGAAACGCAGGCTGGCAGGGACTTGCATTGCCTGGACTGAATTTGTTCCTAGGAAAGTATGGAGGGGTGCTATTAAACATGGGGCTGTGGAAAAGGCACGACGGAAGCTCAACAGAGCGATGAGACTTTTCTGTGGGGACAAGGACATTAAGGTCATTGCTCATGCTGGACTGCGACTGGAAGAACCGCTACTGTTTAGGGATGACGGAGTGCATGTTTCAATTTTGGGGAATGCTTATTATATGATGGAGATGAGAGATGTGGTCAGTAAGTTGTGGAATGAGTCGATTTGGTGTCACCGGAATGTTTGAATGGGTGTGTGAAAGCTGCACTGAACGGGCCCCGGGGGGGCAGGTAACCGCCCTAAAGGGGTTCCCTGGTTGGCGATACTTTGGAGGGGTGGGGGAGTCAATAGCGGGCGCACCCATCCCTCGGGGGGGGAAGATTGAATGATGTGGGGAGCTGAGGCATGACTGGAATGCCAGGTGATACCGGGGAGGATGCTATGAGATTTGTGGAAATGGATGAGGAACGGAATGGGCATGGAGATGTGAGTTCAGACTGGGGAAGAGAGTGAAGGGATGCAGAGTTGATGTGGGGGTTTTGTTATTGAGGTTGATGTTATTTGTTTATTGATTACGGTTGTGCAGCCTGGTCCTAATAAATGGCCTTTTACGCTTAAAGACATCAGCGTGGTCTGTTTATTGCACGAGAGAAGATTCCACTCTATTAATTCAAGAAATATAACAATACAAAACTAAAACTTTATATTCTTACGATATTTACTAACGTTTGATGCTCCGGCACGACCCTTGGCTCTTGCTACTCTTCGGGAACACCCGGAGCTGCATCCATCGACGAACCGGTCAGCGGTGTTCTGTGCTCTACTGGCCTTGTCTGCCTTCTGCTTCACATGCCATGGCTCCTCCGAAGGTCACTGCTCTGCGTGGTGGACGCTCGAACCGAAACTCCACTGCTGCTGCTGTTCCTAATCCTACAAACGAGCTGACCGGCGGCGCAAGCAAGAAGAACGTGCCTAGAGTAGCCAGACCAGTAATGAGGTTATTGTAGTCGGGGAAGGCAGCGGATTTCCTTGTCGCTGCCCCAGAAGCTGCTATGGCTGAGATTGTAATGGAGGCAGTACAGCATGTGCTCGGGGAATCGCCCGATTTAGCCTGTGATTCAGAGCCGGTATCCCCTTCAGAGAGTCTTGCTGTGTTACACCCCAAGGGTGCTTTGAGGTCTTCACATGCGCCAGAGGATATGCAACTTCCCAAGTTACTTCATCCAGAGGTGAGTGATGCCGCTGCTGCCTCCATTGGCTCTACTTGCTTTACAGGCTTAAGTGCAACTGATATAATATTATCGCCGATGCAAACACACTCATTTGCACAGCTGCCAGCTCCGGGCGCTCTGGACTTAAGCGACATAATTGATAATAAGAGAACTGTTCTACAGAATGTGAGAGGCTCAGGATCTGAGTTAATAACCTCTGAAACTGAAACTGCTGAAACTGCAGAGCAGGAGGATACACCTTTGCTAGAGCCTATGCAATCTTTAGCTCTGACAGACTTACTTACTCCAGATGGTGGCAAACATTTAAATGGGCATTCAATACAGCGAGCTACTAAAGCTGATATTCTATCTGCCTCCTCACCTGTAACGAATATAGATGATTCACCTGGTCATCTACCTGAGGATGCTGCTAACCTCTCACTCACTAAAAAGAAAAAACGTAATTTTAAAATTACTAAACAGGCTAGATCTCTCAGAAAGGCTCCTGAACCTATACCTATAAATGGGATGCATCAGCAAGGCAACGTAACAGCATCAGTATACTCAAAAGTAAAGCCCCAGGATAGCCCTCTACGTAAATGGGTGACCTCGAAGGGAGAAGTTAAAGCTATCATTTCGAGACTATCTGGTTCAGGGCAGGCCCCGGTGCCTATCAGCGGTCAAAATACTTCTCCTTCTCAAACTACAACGGAGCATCCATCAAAAGAAGTTATGTTTATTGAGGGCTCTCCCATTTCTTATCCGGTTGGCTCTATACAAACTGCAAAGGAGGTCTCCATGTCTGCGAGTAGTGCATTAGCAGCGAATACAGTTACAACTGCATTGGGGATGGCGCCAACATCAGAGCCCTCGTTAAGTTCAATTTTGCAGGCACTATCAGCACAAAGAACTGAGGCGCAGGAGTGCTATATACAACTTAGGGTGGACAATGCCATGATTCAGCAGTCACTAACCACAGTAACTAGTAAGGTGGCTGTACTTACTAACGAGGTGATGGAACTACAGCAACGACTGCCTGACAACGAGGATGCGATTTCACACACTACTAATTTGGTCCGTGATCATGACAGTCAACTCATAGCTTTACAAAGGAAAATCGAAGACTTGGAAAACTGGCAACGCCGGAATAACTTGAGAGTATTTGGGGTCCCGGAAGGTACAGAAGGTTCCGATCCACGGACCTATATGGTTCAGTTATTTCAGAAGGCCTTCCCTGATCTTGCTGATTGGGATTCTCAAATCCAATGTGCACACAGGTTGCCGATTTTTTTCAATCAACCAGATCTGTCTAATTTACGTCGTCCACGACCGATGCTCATCTATGTAGGTAACTTTCTACTACGTCAGGCTATTGCTATTAAAGCCCGACCTACTACACTGGTCGTATTTGAATCATTTTCTATTGTGGTCAGATCGGATCTATGTAAAACTACCATGGACAAAAGATGGAGGATGCGACAGCTTATTGATTCTTGGAAGGCGCTTGGTGCCCTGGTCTATCTACAAGAACCGGCCCGATTGAAGGTTATAAAGGATGGTCGCTCACACATCTATTACTCAGACCAGGAAGCAAAGCTAGCACTCTCAAGAATGCAGCAGAATTCTAAAGAATGACAGGAATAGACAATATCTATTGGCGTTTCTTCTTGTCATATTATGTTTTTATTTTCTTCTGAGACTTCTGACATTTAAGTGGTGCTCTCTTTTTTTTTTCTTTTCTACTTTTCTAAGATATCTTACTGGATTACTATGCCATTAATTATAGTACGGAGGCTCTTGAGGGTGCTGCTCCTCTAGACTGTCTTAGATCGACAGGGGGTTAGTGGGGGTAATTCCTTTTCTTGAACAATGGGTGGGTGGGTGGGGGGTGGTTCCTGACCTTAGGGTTGGGGTTGATTTTTTTGGGGTTCATTGGTGGAATACAGGAGTGTACTGGGGTCTTAAAGTACAGGGAGTACAGATTGTATCAGATGTAAACAATGTGATAAATTGTGATGTTCACTGTCTTTATGTAGTGAGCTTATCTTTTCTAATGCTTGTATTTTGGATTTCTTTTTCTTAAATTTTTTTAAGGGATAACGTCTGGGGAAAGGCACAAGCTATGCATAGTCTGAATTGTTATGTGTCTCATATTGGAGAGAATTAGGTGTATTAGCTGGAACGTAGCTGGGCTGAATTCGCCATCTAAACGTCAGCTGGTTAGGGAAGAGCTTAAGCTTTATAAACCTCATTTGGTAATTCTTGAAGAGACACATCTGGCCTATAAGGATAGAGGTTTGCTCAAACAGCTAGGCTTTGAAACAATTGTATGTACCTCACAGGGTGTAGCAATTAGAGGGGTAGCGATCCTTAAAGATAAGCGGTTAGTCTGCAAAAAACTTAAAACCGCTTCTGACCCAGGCGGTAGGTGGGCCATGGCACAACTTGAAGTTTATAATAAAAAAAATTGTTTTTTGCGCGGTGTATGGTCCAAACTAGGATGATCCTACCCTTTTTAATAAATTAATGCTAGATCTGCTTGACTGGCAAGGAGAAATAATTATTGTAGTGGACTTTAATTGCACCTTAAACTATGACATCGACTCAACTAATAGGTCCGCTTTTCCGAGAATGCGGAGGGTTCGAGAGTCAATTTATGAACTAGCCCGGATTCATGGTTTGACAGACTTATGGCGGACGCTACATCCCACTATGCCAGGTTATACATATTATTCTGCGCCCCATCGACATTATTCAAGAATAGATTTGGCTTTTGTTAGTAATAGTATTTTAGGAACTGCTCAAATAGAGGTCTGCCCACGGATAACCTCTGATCACAACCCTGTTTTGATAAGCTTTTAGTCAGCAGTTGAAGATAAGAACAAGCGATCTTTCTCGTTTCCTAGATATTTATTGACTGACCCAGAGTTTATAACATACACTCAATGGACTATTACGGAGTTTTTACAGTCCAATATTAATACTGCTTTTCCTTTCATTGTATGGGACACAATGAAAGCTTATATAAAGGGTACTACTCAACAGTATATTTATCACATAAATAAAACTCAACTGAACAATCTGAAATTAACTTGTGATACATTAAAACGGTTAGAAATCATGCATGCGGAGGAACTTAAGTCTAGCGGCCCAAACAGAGATCTAATATATGCTTCTCTAATTGACGCGCGCTTACTTCTAAGCAGGAAGCTCAAGGAGAAGATAGCAGCTGCTTTCAACAAAAACCAATCTCACCAATATGAATATGGGGACCAGGTTGGGAGGATTTTGGCATACCAGATTGCGGATAAAAAAATCTAAAACGCGGATAGACACGATAAAAGGTAGAGATGGCCGGTTACATACATCCCCTGATTCAATTTTAGAACAATTTACTCAATTCTATACGGAGCTTTACACCCTCCCCGGTAACATAGATAAAAGTGCCCTGGACAGATACTTACAATTTGGGGAACCCTTATCTTTGAGTCTAGAGGCAGCGGACTGTCTTCAACAAGATATTACTGATGAAGAAATAGCATCTGCTATAGCCGCGCTGCCTTCCGGCAAGGCTGCTGGGGACGACACTCTGCCAATAGAATTTTATAAAACTTTTAAAAATTCTATTCTTTCGTTACTTCATGATGTTATACATCAGATAGGGGAAGGTGTGGAAGCTCCCAAGTCCTGGGATATGACGAACATTGTTTTTTTTCTTAAAAAGGGGAAATCGGCGGAGGACTGCGGGTCTTACCGCCCAATATCCCTCATTAATTCTGACGCTAAAATTTTTGCCAAAGTATTGGCTAACCGGTTAGCGCCCTCCATGCCAGACCGTGTATCTGATCAACAGCATGGGTTCATAATGGGTAGAGATACCACTGCTCACGTCAATACAGCCATAAAAGCGTTTGATATTGCTAATAGGACATCTCGTAATTTAGGGTTGGTCCTTTTAGATGCTGAAAAAGCATTTGACCTGTGGGACCTGTGGGATGCATTATGGGCAACACTGATTAACAATGGACTACCAGGCCGCTTTTTGAAGTGGATTTGTGCGCTATATATCAATCCACAGGCTAAACTTCTATATACTAACTTGCATTCGGCTCCTTTCCGATACGTCGTGGTACCCGGCAGGGGTGCCCACTCTCCCCCTTGCTGTTTGCTTTATATATAGAGCCATTCGTAAAAGCATTAAATCAGAATACTCGTATTATTTCATTTAGCAATGGGATGTGTCAACTTAAGGCTATTGCGTATGCCGATGATATTGCGATATTCACATCTGACCCAGTATCAGCATTGAGTGCAATTCAGGAAGAAGCAAACACTTTTGGTCACTTCTCAGGTTACAAACTTAATTCCCATGAAACTCAAATTCTTCATAACTTGGATTTGTCTACCTCTCTAACTGGAGGCTGTGCTGTTGCAACTTACTTGGGGGTTCGGATATCTGCTACTATTGAACAAATTTGGAGACTTAATTATGAACCATTACTTCATTTGGTTACACAAAAATTGAAGAACTGGAATAAACTTCCAATAACTATTATTGGTAGGACTAATATAATCAAGATGACAATTTTACCTAAGTTTTTATATCTGTTCCGAGCTATGCCTATACGTGTCCCCAACTACTATTTTAAAAAATTGGAGGGTGCCATCAGCAGTTTTATTTGGGGCTATAAGCAAGCATGCCGAGCGATACGCTCTCTTAAACGTCCCTATAAGCTGGGTGGTTTACAACTTCCAGATTTCAAACTTTATTTCTGGGCAGCATTTACAGGGCTCTTGCAAAGCTTACTAACTGATAAACAACCATATTTTGGCCTTTCTCTGGCATTGGGCACAGACAGCAAAATGTTTTTGTATAGGATTAATGATCCTAGCTATTATAAAAGGGTCCGTTTTAAGACCATTAGGGATATGGTCCGCATATGGCACGAAATTCTCAATTACTGCTCACTTACTTTCAAAGATCTCACACAACATGACTACTTTAAACTATGGAATAATCCAATCCTCCCAAGCATATTTCAAGATCCTACTGCTTGTGGATGGGCAAGGTGTGGTATTGAATGGCTCGGCCACCTCTACGACACAAATGGTTTTCGCACTTTTGCATCACTACAATCTACTTTTGATCTCCCACAACAATCTTTTTTTAAATATTTACAAATTAGAGATTGTTTTTTAAAACGACAACGAGTGCTGCTTCCTCACTCTCATGAATTATTGACATACGTTTTAAATTTATTGCTTAAAGCTAGAATTAGTTCAATATATCTCCAACTCTGCCGTTTCAGGGGCGATGACACCTGCCGTCTGGCCTCCAAATGGAGTCAGACGTTAGATACTTTTACAGATGCTCCTGAGATAGTCTCTGCTCTGGACACTAGATAATTCCATTCACTCTAGAAGTTTAAAGCTGCAACAATTTAGAGCTATTTGTATGCTCTACTACACCCCAGAAAGGATTAGTAAATGGCAACAAAAAGCACAGCGGTCTGTGGGAGGTGGCGCAGATAGATCATGTTGTCCTAGATGTGATCTTATGGCAGCTAATATTCTCCATATGTTCTGCACCTGTCCTATGTTGCCTGATTTTTGGGAGAAAGTCACACAATATATTGCTCAATGCTTGGGTTCTGATTTTTCGTTTACTAACAAAGAGATCATGCTAGGATTTAAGGAGAGTGAGAATCGTGCCATGAGAAATTTTTTATCTATTGCACTAGTTGCCGCCCGCCTTTGTATTGCAAGAGTATGGATTATGCCTAACCCGCCCACTTTCTTTGAATGGTTGGCTCTCATGAAGAACATATATGAGAGGGAACAGGCACTGGCTAAAACTAGAGCTATACGCTCATTGCAAAAATTCAGCCGCATATGGAAATTTCTCTTGTGATTTGTGTGATTCCCTAGACACATATAGTTACTTTAAATTTTTTTTTTTTTGCTTGATATGATTATTTGCTATATGCATGTAACCAATTGTTATTCATTTTTGTTTACTTATTTCTTGTTTATGTACCCTCTGTATTCAAAACATTAAAAATAAAATATTTTTTAAAAAAAAGTAATTATACTGCAGGCACATGTATGCATGTGTAATTATGCTGCAAGTACAAGTATGCATGTGTAGTTATACTGCTGCACGTGTAATTATAATGCAGGTACATGTATGCATGTGTAATTATACTGCAGGGGCATTTATGAATGTGTAATCAAACTGCGGGTACATGTATGCATGTGTAATTAGACTGCAGGCATATGTATGCATGTGTAATTATACTGCTGCATGTGTAATTATACTGCAGGTACATGTATGCATGTGTAATTATACTGCAGGCACATGCATGCATGTGTAATTATACTGCAGGCACATGTATGCATGTGTGTTAGAAATGGGGGTCTCTAGTTGGCAATGGCTGGCCACTGTCCAAGTAGGGACCCTTCTTCCTAAGTCAGAGTGAGAGGGCTACACCCTTTGATAACCCCTGCTCAACCCTGTGGTAACGTAGCACGAGCAGCTAGGCCTATCTCAGAGGCAGTCTGTGAAGCATTTATGACCATACACAGTAACACAGTGAGGAACACTACAAAGGGACACCACACAAGGAGTTATAAAAAATAAGTATCTTTATATATAGACGTAACACAAGACCAATAACGATCAAAAGGCCACAATACTGTAAAAATAGGGTTACTCTTGAAATGCTGCAAAAAGAGTAAAAGTGCGCCAAGAGGAGTTCAGTTCGAAGCAGTGGTCTCTGCGACCCTTTTACTTACAAAGTACCTGGATTTCGTAGCAAAATCAACAAATGGTCGCAAGAAGCTGTAGCGATGACTTCCTGCACGCGAGGCCGGCGATGCGATGAATCCTTGCCGCGAGGGAGGCTGATGCGCCGATCTGCTGATGCGTGCGGAGGCGATGCGACCAACTTCTGCACGTTAGGCCGTTGATGCGATGACTCCTTGCCGCGAGGGAGGAGGCAATGCGGCGACCCTGTTGCGTGTGCGATTTGGTTGTGGTACGAAGACGTGGCACTCCGCGAGGGAGCGACGGTCCTGATGCAATGCGGGGGAAATGGCGGACGCCCGGCGTCCGCGCTGCAATGTTGTGAAGCGATGATCTTGGTGCGATGATCTTTGGTTGCGAGCACTTGGAAGCCCGCAAGCGTGCTGTGCGATGATCTTTGGGTGCGAGCGCTCAGCGGCAGCAGCGCAATGATTTTCTGGGCGCTTTCGGCTGCAGCGGCTCGCAAACGGGCGTTAGCGACAATTTCAGCACTCTCTTCTCTGTAGTAGAACTAGAGGCCCTGGAACTCACAGGAGCCTCACCTGCAGATAGAAAGCCTCGCTGGGAGGAATCAGGAGGCTGGTGGTGAAGTCTGATGTGCCTGAGACTTCAACAGGAGGCTAGCTCTCTCCTAGCCCTTGGGTGATTGCTTAGCAAGATTAATAAAAGTTCTCTCAAAGTCCTTTTCCCTCTTCTTCCAAGTCCAGTGGTAACCACTGCAGGCCAATCCAAGAAACAGCACACAAGCACAAGGATAGTCACCTCCTGCAGATTCCTTCAGTTACACGGACAGAGGTTCGTCTTGATGTCCAGGGGCAATACGAATTGTAGGGGTTTCAGCACAGATATTTATACCCCAAAAGTCTTTGTTCTTAAAAGCTACAAGTCACTGAGCCTAGCCAGAACCAGTTCTGCTCAGTCCTGGAGCACTTTGTTTACCAGGCTGCATCCTTCCTTTCAGAAAGAGGGGGTCTGCTATCAGACGCACAGCAGGAGATGGAGCCATCATTCACTTTGCCAGGCACAGCCCTATTCAAGTCAAGGAGCCACCCCTCCCCATACTCCAAATACAGATCTCTCTATTCAACCCAGGTCTGGCTCAGCCTGCCCTGTCCCTCCAAAACCAGACAGCCAATACACATAACAGCAGAGCACACTGGAAGGCTTGGGCAAGAGAATACCTACTTTCTAGAAGTGGTATTTTCAAACACAGGATATAAAAATAAACTTCACTAAAAGATGTATTTTAATATTCTGAGCTCAGGCATACGAAATTCGTTTTTCTACCATGTTCCTGGGGTCAGTTAGGACTATAGAATGTAATAGTCAAACTGGCCCATTCTGGCCTATGGGGAACAGGTAGCCTTACAGTAGTGAAAAACGAAATTGGGTGTAATTCACTACCAGGACATGCTACACACACCACGGCATGTCCTACCTTACACATACAGTGCACCCTACCATAGGGGTGACTTACATGATGCCAAGAGAAGGTTCAGGGGCTGGGAAGTGGGCGCACTTCACAGCCAAGATGGCAGTTCTGGACTGCACACAGACTCTGCAGTGGCAGGTCTGAGACACACTTTACAAGCTGCTTCTGTGGGTGGCGCAAACCCGCGCTGCAAGCCCACCAGCAGCATTCGGTTTACCAGCCCTGGGCACACACAGGCCACGCTACTAGGGACTAACAGGTAAACCAAATAAGCCAATCATGGATATACCAATTCACATGTCATATTTACACAGGGAGCATTCGCGCTGTGGCACTGAAGGGCAGTGGCACAGCGCCCAGAGCATCTAACACCAGCAAAAACAGAGGAGACAACAGCGAAAAAAGGAAGGGAGACCCACGCCAATGGTGCCAGGTCTAACACGTGTCCACTCCAGCTGAAATGTGGGGAGAACTACCCATCCCCTTGGAAGTTCTCATCACTAAGGCGGAAAAATCTGGACAGACCATCAGCATTGGCGTGTTCTGTACAAGGGCGGTGTTCCACCGTGAAGTCCATACCCTGTAGGGAAATGGACCACCTCAACAGCTTGGGATTCTCACCCCTCATCTGCATCAACCATCTGAGGGGCCTGTGGTCTGTCTGAACCCGGAAGTGAGTCCCAAACAGGTATGGTCTCAGCTTCTTCAGCGCCCAGACCACAGAAAATGCCTCACGCTCAATTGCACTCCACCTCTGTTCCCGGGGAAGTAACCTCCTACTGATGAAGGCTACAGGTTGGTCTAGTCCCTCCTCATTTATCTGTGACAGGACAGCCCCTACCCCATGCTCTGAAGCGTCTGTCTGGACAACAAATTCCTTAGCAAAATTGGGCACCTGGAGTACGGGTGCTGTACACATGGCAGTCTTGAGGGCATCAAAAGCTTTCTGACAGGTGAAAGTCCAGTTCACAATTTTTGGCTGTTTTTTGGAAGTCAGCTCAGTCAAGGGTGCAACAATGTTGCCATACCCCTTGACAAACCTCCTGTAGTAACCCGTGAGTCCTAAGAAGGCCCTCACCTGGGTCTGGGTCCTTGGGGGCTCCCAAGCCAGGATGGTTTCAATCTTGGGCTGCAGGGGCGCCACTTGGCCACTCCCAACCTGGTGTCCCAAGTACACCACAGAACCCTGCCCAATCTGGCACTTACTGGCCTTGATTGTGAGGCCTGCTCTGTGCAGCGCCATCAACACTTCCCAGAGGTGGTGCAAGTGGTCCTCCCAGGAGGAACTAAACACTGCAATGTCATCCAGGTAGGCGGCACTGAAATCCTCCAGCCCAACTTACACCTGGTTGACCAACCTCTGAAAGGTGGCAGGGGCATTCTTCATCCCAAAGGGCATCACACGGAACTGGTAGTGCCCATCTGGTGTGGAGAATGCGGATCTCTCCTTTGCCCCATCCGTTAAGGCGATCTGCCAGTACCCAGACGTCAGATCAAACATGCTGAGGTACCGGGCAGCCCCTAACCGATCTATGAGCTCATCAGCTCTGGGGATGGGGTGCGCGTCGGTCTTCATGACCGAATTGAGACCTCGGTAGTCCACACAGAACCTAAGTTAAGAGGTGGCACCAGGCGCTGCAGCTTTTGGTACCAAGACCACGGGGCTGGACCAAGGGCTGCTAGAGGACTCAATCATCCCTAAGGCAAACATTTTGGAGACCTCCTCCTTAATGTAAGCCCTGACCCTGTCAGTCACTCTGTAAGCCTTGTGCTTGACAGGAGGACTGTCCCCGGTGTTTACCTCATGGACGCACCAATCAGTGACACCAGGCACCAGGGAAAACAAATCAGAAAATTGCCCCAACAGTTGGTGACAATCTCTCTGCTGCTCAGGGGTCAGTGTGGTGGAGAGGACCACACCCTCCACTGACCCATCCTTCTCTCCGGCACACAGGAGGTCAGGAAGAGGCTCACTCTCCTCCTCCATCCCAGCATCTGTGGCAAGAAGCATGCCCACTTCAGACCTCTCAAAGTGGGGCTTTAGGCGGTTCACATGCAGGACCCGCAAGGGGTTCCTGGGAGATTGAAAGTCCACCAAGTAGGTAACTGGACTTTTGCACTCCACCACCTCAAATGGACCGGTCCACTTATCTTGGAGCACACAAGGCTCCACTGGGGCCAGTACCCAAACCTTCTGACCAGGTTGAAACTCGACCAAAGTGGCATTCTGGTCGTGCCAACATTTCATTTCCTCCTGGCTGGCTTCCAGATTTGCCTCAGCAATTTTTCTGATACGCCGAGTCTGGTTCCTGAAGGCCAACATGTAGTTAAATACATCTTGGGGAGGTTTCCTGGGAGATTGCTCCCAGCCTTCCTTGACCAGACTCAGAGGCCCTCTTACCGGATGGCCATAGAGAAGTTCAAAGGGACTGAACCCTAAGGACTTCTGTGGCACCTCACGGTAGGCAAACAACAGGCATGGCAAGAGGACGTCCCACTTACGCCTCAGGGGCTCTTCTAGGCCCATGATCATGCCCTTCAAGGTCCGGTTGAACCTTTCAACCAGACCATTACCTTGGGGGTGGTAAGGAGTGGTGAACTTATAAGTTACCCCACACTCCTTCCACAGAGACTTCATGTACTGGGAGATGAATTTGGTCCCCATGTCAGACACCACCTCTCTGGGGAACCCCACGCAAGAGAAAATCCCCATCAGTGCACGTCCCACCACGGGGGCCGTCACTGTCCTGAGCGGGATGGCTTCAGGGTACCGGGTGGCATGGTCCACCAAGACCAGGATGAACCTATTGCCCATGGCTGTCTTGGGGTCCAGAGGCCCCACAATGTCAATGCCCACTCGCTCGAATGGGGTACTAACAACTGGAAAGGGCTGGAGTGGGGCCTTGATCTTCCCCCCACTCTTCCCACTTGCCTGGCAAGTCTCGCAGGTTCTGCAATAAGTGTCTGAGCTCTTGCGCATCTGGGGCCAATAAAAGTGGGTGGCCAGCCTCTCAAAGGTCTTGGTCTGCCCCAGATGTCCTGCTAATGGAATGTCATGAGCCAACCCCAGTAGGAAGGCTCTGAAGCACTCGGGTACCACCAGCACACGGGCTGACCCCGGCTCAGCAGCCTTAGGCTCGCTATACAGGAGACTGTTCTCCCAATAAATCAGATGTGAACCAGACAGGTCACCTGCTGCCTGGGCTGCAGCCTGACGCCGCATACCCTCAAGAGAAGGGCAAACTCTTTGCTTCTCACAAAATTCCTCCCTGGTGGGTCCCCCTTCCTGCTGCCAATGGGTCAGCTCAGGCAGGTCCCCCAGTTTGGTGATCTGCTCCCCGGTAGGCTCCAGGGCATCCCCCTCAGGGTCTGCTCCCTCCTAGGCCGTGGGAACCAAGGGGGCCGGCTCCCCGCGCCCCCTGCCCCTCCTCTCTAAGGCAGGGATCTGGGCCATACTTTCAGGCTCCAGGTCCTTCTCAACACCCTCCTTGGCTGCCATGGACCGAGTGATAGCACACGCCCACTCAGGCAGACCCAACATCTCCAAGTGAGATCTCCTCTCCACCGTAGCCCACGGGGAGTTCTCTAAATCGTTGCCCAACAGACAGTCTACAGGCATGGCGGGCCTCACAGCCACCTGAAGAGTTCCTGAGACCCCCCCCCCCACTCAAAGGGAACCTGAACCACCTCACATTGGCTCTCTGAGTTGTCTGCAGACACTACTGGGTAGAATGCATGGGGGACAACCTGCTCTTTGGACACTAACCGGGAGCTGACAGCAGTTATACTGGCTCCTGTGTCTCTTAGAGCCTCCACCCTATGGCCATTGATGGTCACCCACTGCCTGTACTTTTTAGTGTTATCCGGCAGTGTAGGTTTAGGGAACATCTCAAAGTCTCCTAATGAGACGAGGGTCAACTCTACGGGATCCCACCCCTCTTGGGCACCCATCTCCTCCCCCCCCAGGGCTACACTCGCAAGCTGGCGGGGTGGTGCACGGGGTGGTGCACTAGTATCCCTCTGAGGACACTGGGGATCCTAGTATCTGTGGCCCACTTGACCACACTTATAACAAGTAAGGGGCCCCCTTTGAACAGGCCTAGCTGTCGGGGGAACTGGCTTATTCTCTTGGGGAGGCTGGGACACCACTGCTTGGTTCCCTTGGGAATTACTTTGGGGCCCTCTTTGGAACTCCCTCGGTTTACCCCTGTCCCCCACTTCTCTGCTGGGGACCCTGCCCACCTTTGGCGAAGTCTCCCACTGGACCCTTGCGAACCCGGGTGCTCACCCAGCGGTCCGCCTCCTCAGCAAGCTTCCTAGGGTTAGTCAGCTTGCAATCAATCAGGTGCTGGCGTAGCTCAGGAAAACAGTTACTAGATAAATGCTCCCATGCAATCAAATCATAAAGCTGCTCAAAAGTTTCTATTTTGCTACCTTTTACCGAGCGTTACATTGCTCTGCAAAAAAAAGACAGATATTCAACCCACGTGGTACCCTCTAGCTTCTTGCAGGTCCTAAACCTCTGCCTATACATCTCAGGGGTCAAACCATAGCGGGTCATCAAAGCTTCCTTCATGTGGCCATAAACCATCCGTCTTTCTGGGGGCAGGTCCAACAAGGTATCCCTCCCCTCACTTACAAAGCGTCCCCACAACCCCGCTCCCCAATCCTTCTCAGGGACCCGGTGGGACACCATGGCTAATTCATAAGCTGCAAACCATAGCCCAATATCTTCACTTTTGTGGAAATCCTTAATAACCTCCTTGGGTATATACACTCTATTCTCAGTATGCACTACAGGTATGCTGCCACCAGAGGGGGAGATCTCTACACTCTTTGCTTTAATCTCCAACTCCCTCAATATTCTCTCATGCTCAAGTTTCATTTTCATAATCTCAAATTCTAACTTCTTGTTCTCTAGGTCCCTCTGACCATCCATTTTAAGCTTAGCCATCTCCATATTATGCCGCCTATCTCTCTCCCTGTCCTCCATCTCTTCTGGGGACAGACCCCCGGCGGACACACTAGTGCCCGGGTTGGAAATTGCTTTATCTCCCACCAAGTCTACTACTTCACCCTGTGGCTCTCCTGCATTCTCTTCCCCCTCCACAGGCTCTCCCATATTCTTAGGGGCATCCCTGGCTTTTAGCCAGGCCTTCAGCGCCTTGTAATACTGCTCCCCTCTAGTGAGACCTGTGATAGGGACTGTGAAGCGTTTGCAAAAATATTTGAGCTGCTTGGCATTGTAGGTTTCTAATTTCTCTTCTTCCCAGGAGAGATCCTCCGAGGCATTGGATCTGGGCTTGCCCATTGTAGCAATAACTGGCAATATTAATCAAAAAAAGAATCAAAAAACCTCAAAAACGTATGTGGTTGCGTTATGGTCTGCACTCACTCGTAGTGTACACTATAATTACTGTATGCGATCATAAATGCAAGTCCAGATCCTCACCGCTGACCACCAATGTTAGAAATGGGGGTCTCTAGTTGGCAATGGCTGGCCACTGTCCAAGTAGGGACCCTTCTTCCTAAGTCAGAGTGAGAGGGCTACACCCTTTGATAACCCCTGCTCAACCCTGTGGTAACGTAGCACGAGCAGCTAGGCCTATCTCAGAGGCAGTGTGTGAAGCATTTATGACCATACACAGTAACACAGTGAGGAACACTACAAAGGGACACCACACAAGGAGTTATAAAAAATAAGTATCTTTATATATAGACGTAACACAAGACCAATAACGATCAAAAGGCCACAATACTGTAAAAATAGGGTTACTCTTGAAATGCTGCAAAAAGAGTTCAAGTGCGCCAAGAGGAGTTCAGTTCGAAGCAGTGGTCTCTGCGACCCTTTTACTTACAAAGTACCTGGATTTCGTAGCAAAATCAACAAATGGTCGCAAGAAGCTGTAGCGATGACTTCCTGCACGCGAGGCCGGCGATGCGATGAATCCTTGCCGCGAGGGAGGATGATGCGCCGATCTGCTGATGCGTGCGGAGGCGATGCGACCAACTTCTGCACGTTAGGCCGTTGATGCGATGACTCCTTGCCGCGAGGGAGGAGGCAATGCGGCGACCCTGTTGCGTGTGCGATTTGGTTGTGGTACGAAGACGTGGCAGTCCACGAGGGAGCGACGGTCCTGATGCAATGCGGGGGAAATGGCGGACGCCCGGCGTTCGCGCTGCGATGTCGTGAAGCGATGATCTTGGTGCGATGATCTTTGGTTGCGAGCACTTGGAAGCCCGCAAGCGTGCAGTGCGATGATCTTTGGTTGCAAGCGCTCAGCGGAAGCAGCGTGATGATTTTCTGGGCGCTTTCGGCTGCAGCGGCTCGCAAACGGACGTTAGCGACGATTTCAGCATTCTCTTCTCTCTAGTAGAACTAGAGGCCCTGGAACTCACAGGAGCCTCACCTGCAGATAGAAATCCTCGCTGGGAGGATTCAGGAGGCTGGTGGTGAAGTCTGATGTGCCTGAGACTTCAACAGGAGGCTAGCTCTCTCCTAGCCCTTGGGTGATTGCTTAGCAAGATTAATAAAAGTTCTCTCAAAATCCCTTTCCCTCTTCTTCCAAGTCCAGTGGTAACCACTGCAGGCCAATCCAAGAAACAGCACACAAGCACAAGGATAGTCACCTCCTGCAGATTCCTTCAGTTACACGGACAGAGGTTCGTCTTGATGTCCAGGGGCAATACGAATTGTAGGGGTTTCAGCACAGATATTTATACCCCAAAAGTCTTTGTTCTTAAAAGCTACAAGTCACTGAGCCTAGCCAGAACCAGTTCTGCTCAGTCCTGGAGCACTTTGTTTACCAGGCTGCATCCTTCCTTTCAGAAAGAGGGGGTCTGCTATCAGATGCACAGCAGGAGATGGAGCCATCATTCACCTTGCCAGGCACAGCCCTATTCAAGTCAAGGAGCCACCCCTCCCCATACTCCAAATACAGATCTCTCTATTCAACCCAGCTCTGGCTCAGCCCGCCCTGTCCCTCCAAAACCAGACAGCCAATACACATAACAGCAGAGCACACTGGAAGGTTTGGGCAAGAAAATACCTACTTTCTAAAAGTGGTATTTTCAAACACAGGATATAAAAATAAACTTCACTAAAAGATGTATTTTAATATTCTGAGCTCAGGCATACGAAATTCGTTTTTCTACCATGTTCCTGGGGTCAGTTAGGACTACAGAATGTAATAGTCAAACTGGCCCATTCTGGCCTATGGGGAACAGGTAGCCTTACAGTAGTGAAAAACGAAATTGGGTGTAATTCACTACCAGGACATGCTACACACACCACGGCATGTCCTACCTTACACATACAGTGCACCCTACCATAGGGGTGACTTACATGATGCCAAGGGAAGGTTCAGGGGCTGGGAAGTGGGCGCACTTCACAGCCAAGATGGCAGTTCTGGACTGCACACAGACTCTGCAGTGGCAGGTCTGAGACACACTTTACAAGCTGCTTCTGTGGGTGGCGCAAACCCGCGCTGCAAGCCCACCAGCAGCATTCGGTTTACCAGCCCTGGGCACACACAGGCCACACTACTAGGGACTAACAGGTAAACCAAATAAGCCAATCATGGATATACCAATTCACATGTCATATTTACACAGGGAGCATTCACGCTGTGGCACTGAAGGGCAGTGGCACAGCGCCCAGAGCATCTAACACCAGCAAAAACAGGAGACAACAGCGAAAAAAGGAAGGGAGACCCACGCCAATGGTGCCAGGTCTAACAATGTGTTATTATGCTGCAGGTACATGTATGCATGTGTAGTTATACTGCTGCATGTGTAATTATAATGCAGGTACATGTATGCATGTGTAATTATACTGCAGGGGCATTTATGAATGTGTAATCAAACTGCGGGTACATGTATGCATGTGCAAATAGACTGCAGGCACATGTATGCACGTGTAATTAGACTGCATGTACATGTATGCATGTGTAATTAGACTGCAGGCACATGTATGCATGTGTAAATATACTGCAGGTACATGTATGCATGTGTAGTTATACTGTTGCATGTGTAATTATACTGCAGGTACCTGTATGCATGTGTAATTATACTGCAGGGGCATTTATGAATGTGTAATCAAACTGTGGGTACATGTATGCATGTGTAATTAGACTGCAGGCACATGTATGCATGTGTAATTATGCTGCAGGTACATGTATGCATGTGTAATTATACTGCAGGCACATTCATGCATGTGTAATTATACTGCAGGCACATGTATGCATGTGTTATTATGCTGCAGGTACATGTATGCATGTGTAGTTATACTGCTGCATGTGCAGTTATAATGCAGCTACATGTATGCATGTGTAATTATACTGCAGGGGCATTTATGAATGTGTAATCAAACTGCGGGTACATGTATGCATGTGCAAATAGACTGCAGGCACATGTATGCACGTGTAATTAGACTGCATGTACATGTATGCATGTGTAATTAGACTGCAGGCACATGTATGCATGTGTAAATATACTGCAGGTACATGTATGCATGTGTAGTTATACTGTTGCATGTGTAATTATACTGCAGGTACCTGTATGCATGTGTAATTATACTGCAGGGGCATTTATGAATGTGTAATCAAACTGTGGGTACATGTATGCATGTGTAATTAGACTGCAGGCACATGTATGCATGTGTAATTAGACTGTCATGTGTAATTATACTGCAGGTACATGTATGAATGTGTAATTATATTGCTGCAGGTGTAATTATACTGCAGGGACGTGTACGCATGTATAATTATACTGCAGGTACATGTATGCATGTGTAATTATACTGCAGCATGTGTAATTATACTGCAGGGACGTGTACGCATGTATAATTATATTGCAGGTACATGTATAACTTCTTCCCTACGTGAGTATTACTGGAAAGCTGCGACTGTCTCATCTTCTTGAGACCACTCCTGGTATCTTTGTCGGTCTTTTCTAGATGGATCTTCAAACTGCAGGTGTAGATTTACCCTTTTATGTGAATTCGGTCTATAGACTCAGGGCATCAGTAAGGATGGTAGAGCTGGCAGGCTCAGGGCATCAGTAAGGATGGTAGAGCTGGCAGGCTCAGGGCATCAGTAAGGATGGTAGAGCTGGCAGGCTCAGGGCATCAGTAAGGATGGGAGAGCTGGCAGGCTCAGGGCATCAGTAAGGATGGTAGAGCTGGCAGGCTCAGGGCATCAGTAAGGATGGTAGAGCTGGCAGGCTCAGGGCATCAGTAAGGATGGTAGAGCTGGCAGGCTGCTCGACACTCTGGGTGCCTGCACGTGGCCCTCTGTAAGACAGCACATATTTCTCAAGAAGAAATCCTGCTCTCTCTTTGGGATTTGCCAACGTTTCCGAATGTGAAAGGGAACACATTGCCATATTAGTATTAAGGGCACAGTTATTCTTGAATAATATTTATTTGCAGGATGGCTGCACTCAAACTTTTCAGTGTGCTGAAAAGGCAGTGATGTAGCAATCGGCCCTAGCAAAATATCTGGACCCCCTCACTAGGGTGACATTTAAGTCTGTCAGCTGTCACCGACACTCCTCAACCTACTTCAACAGAGTCTGCATCTGCCATATCAAACTCACTACCGTTCTCATACACACTATTGTTTTTCCACTCTCTGCAATTTAAAGCCATAACCCTAAAACATCACCAAAGCTGATAGATTTGGCCATTCTAAAGTGCATTTACACTAAGACATAACTGCATGGACCCCAGGCTCACACTGTCCTCCCATAGACACATCCCTCATATTGCACTCACATAGGCATAAACCTCACTCTGCACTCACACAGTCACAACTTTCAATCTGTAGACCGCATATGCCTCACTCTTCACTCAAACAGGCAGAACTTTCAGCCGGTAGATCACTTACCCTTCACTCACAAAAAATAATGTTAACCTTATATTCACACAGGCACATCCCTCACAATGCACTCACAAAACATGGTGACTATATTGCACTCTATGAAGCACACTGCTCACACACAGGTACACTGCGTTGGCTGGGCACCTGGGACAGACCAAGACCTGAGAGAGGCTGGACAACCGCTTCTACTGGCCCCAGATGATGAGACGGTCAAGACCTGCCAATCCAGTGGCAAGCCAAACTCGCCCCTTCTACAGATTTCTACCAGTGTTAGGGACACCCTTTGAGAGGGTGGGGATAGATATTGTTGGACCCCTAGACCCACACACAGCTTCAGCGAACAGGCTCATCCTGGTGGTAGTGGACCATGCCTCTAGATACCCAGAGGCTATCCCACTTAGGACAGTCAGGACTTGTTTTACTTGTAGGACCTCTTGGGAGGCACAATCAGTGCTGCAAGCGCTGGGGTTCCCTTCTAACTTACATGCCCTGGGTGCCAAGGTATCATTTAATAGGGACTTACAGGTACATTTGCCATTTCCAATTGGGTATAGCCAATTCGACGTACACTTTAGGGTCAGGGCACTGAGGTCTGGTTAGCAGGCTTCATTGCATACTCAGAGTCGAAAAACCAGCAGCATCAGTCGAAAAAATTGGGGATGACCATACAAAAAGAGACATTTCCTTGCATGACCCCCTCCCATAGTAAAGGTGATGAGCAACTAACCTTTTTCCTGGTGAGTCTCATCACCTAAATGGACGAACCTGGAAAGGCCCTCTGCAGACTGGTAGAGAAGTTGTGCACTGCTGGCCCGACTTTGCCATTGAAAGCAATGGTAAAGCCACCACGTCCCCTGGACATGTGTGTGAGTCACCCCTCCGTTAAATGCTTAACACTTGATCCTCTGTGTTAGCCTTGCTGCTCAGTGTCACAGCTACCCAGGATTGAGCTGAAGGTTTGACGGACAAAACCCAAGGATCCGAAAGGATCCTCATCGTGTAATACACGATGAGGTTGTACTACCACACCATATAATACACCACATTTCCTCACAACTAGGCAGACACAACCATTGGCAACAAAGCAAAATGCAACAGAGGGCTGATCCAATGTCCATTTGTATGTAACCTGCTCTGAATGTGCTGGACTAATTTATGAATGACACTGTCTGATTAATAGCTGAAGTAGCCTTACCTAAGGCCCAGTTTCTGTATACAAGACTAGGTATTATTTTTGGGCAAACATGAGGCTGCTGAGACAGCTAAAACAGTCTGTTGTTCAGACCTAAAACAGACAGAAATAGAGCACAGGGAGCAGGAGCACAGAGGGTCCTTGGCTCACATGCAAAAGACATACAGCATTGGTCAAGAGCATCACAATCTTCCCTGAAAGTCATGGTACAAGTGTGCTACTGCAGGACCAGTGCAAGCTTCCTTCAAAGACATGGAACAAGTGTTGTGCTGAAGGCCAGTGCAAGTTTCCTTCAAAGACATGGAACAAGTGTGGCACTGTAGGGCCAGTGAAAGCTTTCTTCAAAGACCTGGAACAAGTGTTGTGATGAAGGCCAGTGCAAGCTTCCTTCAAAGACATGGAACAAGTGTGGCACTGTAGGGCCAGTGCAAGCTTCCTTCAAAGACATTGAACAAGTGTTGTACTGAAGGTCAGTGCAAGCTTCCTTCAATAAAATGGAACAAGTGTGGCACTGTCTGGTCAGTGCAAGCTTCCTTCAAAGACATGGACCAAGTGTTGTACTGAAAGCCAGTGCAAGCTTCCTTCAAAGACATGGAACAAGTGTGGCACTGTAGGGCCAGTGCAAGCTTCCTTCAAAGACATTGAACAAGTTTGCTACTACAGGGCCAGTGAAAGCTTCCTTCAAAGACATGGAACAAGTGTTGTGCTGAAGGCCAGTGCAAGCTTCCTTCAAAGACATGGAACAAGTGTTGTACTGAAGGCCAGTGCAAGCCTCCTTCAAAGACATGGAACAAGAGTGGCACTGTAGGGCCAGGCAGTACAAGCTTCCTTCAAAGTCATGGAACAAGTGTGGTATTGCAGAGCCAGTGCAAGCTTGCTTCAAAGACATGGAACAAGTGTGGTATTGCAGAGCCAGTGCATGCTTGATTCAAAGACATGGAACAAGTGTGGTATTGCAGAGTCAGTGCAAGCTTCCATCAAAGACATGGAACACATGTTGTACTAAAGGCCAGTGCAAGCATCCTTTAAAGACATGGAACAAGTGTAGCACTGGGCAGCAGCATTTGATGTCTATCTCAGATAAAGAGCAGCATTTCAGATTTGATACAAGTAAAGAACAGCACTGAGGTGTATCAGTGCAAGCGTGTCTCACACACATGGCAAGATTTCCACACATAAAACAGGTACAGCACCATGCAGTAGTACATGTTTCCCTCACACCCATAGAACACATACCAATCTGGTCAGAAACAATGCAAACGTCCCTCACATGCACAGAACAAGGACGGCATCTGAAGCAGCAGTCCAAGCCTGTGTGTGTGTACACATACACACTCACTCTGTGCAGCATTTGGCAGCAGTGTAAGTTCCCCTCATACACATCACAGATACAAAATGTTCATCAGCAGTGCAAACTAAGATGTCTTCGCATACAAAACAGATATCACACTGCCCAGCTCATCTAATCTTATTTCAGGCATACAATACCTAGAGTAAAGAAAGAGGTGGGTGAGCCACTGAATTCTTGGGCCAGATACTTGGCTGTGATTCAGCTCGAGGTCCCCTGGAGCCCAAAAGGAACTGGGTGTTCTCGTGGCTATTTCCTGCTACCCATATTCTAACCTCATGCACCAAGAATGAAGCATTAAAGTTTGGTGTCAAACAGGAGCGAGAAAGGGATATCAATCTAGTGGCTGAATTGCACAATGTGAGACCAGAAAACCTGGGATCAATCCCAGCTTGGCCACTGGACCAAATTGTGTGACCCTAGTCAATTATTTTATTTTATTGTGCCTCCTTTTTTTCATTGCTAGATTTTCGAAAACCTTGAAATACATGAGGATGTGTCCTGTACAAAAACCTCTCTTGTGACCTAATGGACTATAATGTTGCTCCTTGTAAAATAAGAATATAGTCCACATGTAGGGTGCATATGGCAACTGATATGCCTCTTAGTTCACTATTGGTATTGTTGTGGGAGTGAGGGGTGGGGACAGGAATTTTTCGAAGTTCATGTTTAAAAACTATCATTTTTAATAAATGCCTTTCATTGCAGGGATATAATCTTATGTACTAAGGTGAACGGCTTGTCAAAGAAATATCTTTTTTGAATTTTGACATAATATTTTTTGCACAATTTCCATGCCAAATGTTCCCAAGGGTCAGCTCGTGTCTGGGCTCTTAGACTCAAGACAGACACTTAACTCGCCTCTCCCTGTTATATGTTGGCTTGCCCACCTCTACTGCAGTATTGTGTGTAACAGTTACTCGATTTCCCTCTCTTTCAGTATCTGATTCTGGGGGCAACATCTCGTTTTCCAAGATTCTGGCTGGTTTCCAGGGGTCTCAGAAGGATAACTCTTTCTACTTCTCGTTTCAATAAGGAAGAATTAATAATAATGATAATAATACATTTATAAAGCGCAACAGCTACCTCAGACAGAGGTGTCCCGGCGCTATAGCAGGCAAGCAGGAGAGATAATTTGCCGGGGGTCTAGCTCTGGCTGAAGAGCCAGGTCTTCAGCGCTTTCCTGAACTCCAATTCAGATTGGATTAGTCGCAGTTTAACCGGAAGAGAGTTCCATAATCTGGTCACAACCACTGTAAAAGATCTAACCACAATGTGTGCCCTTGCATATCGAGGTACGCAAAGCAAGTTCTGGGAGTTTGATCTTAATGAGCATTTTTGTTGATAGGGGCGGATTTGTTTACTAATATAGCTGGGACAATTGCCTCTCAGAGCCCTGAAAGCTACAGTCAAGGCCTTGAATTCTATCAGTTTTCCTACAGGTAGCCAGTGAAGCTGTTTAATATGCGGAGAGATGTGTTGTCTAAAAGGCACTCTTCTGATCAATCTCGCAGCCGCATTTTGCACCATCTGCAATCTCTTAATCAAATATGCAGGCATCCCCAGGTAAAGACTATTCGCATAGTCCAGCCTCGATATCTCAGATGCATGAACAATGGTTCTGCGGCAAATCTCCAGTAATAAGTGCAGAAATTTTCTCAGGCTTCTTAGTATACCGAAGCAAGAGGATGCAATGTACCGTACTTGGGTTGTGAACGTCAGGTCAGATTCCCATTTTACGCCCAGGTTTTGTGCCGTGGTTGAAGGGCAGGGGGAGTCCCATTTCCTCCGGCCACCACAGTCTGGCTAAAGGGGGGAGCCTTGCCAAAAAACAGGACCTCAGTTTTCTCTGCGATAAGCTTTAATTTATTAGTGTTCATCCGGCTGGAGATGTTCTTAAGACATCCCCTGAATCTGGAGATGGAGTTAACTGAGTGGTCCTTGAAGGAGAATACCACCTGGGTGTCGTCGGCGTAGGAAATAGCTTTTGTTTCCCATTTGGCAATGAGCGAGAAGAGGGGAGCCAGATATACGTTAAAAAGTAAAGGGCTCAAAGCCGATCCCTGTGGTACCCCACACCGTAGAGGTTTGGTTTCTGACTTAAAAGGGTAAAGAGTGACCCTTTGCGTGCGGTCACTAAGATAGGACTTTAGCCAGGTGAGAGCCGTCCCCTCTACTCCCGCACATTTAAGCCTGGTAAGTAGTGATCCAGCAGTGTACTAACAACAGATACTCCACTACCATATACTCACCTGGGCCCATATAACTTCTTCCACTAATACCAAGTTGACCGCTGGAGCTTGTAGTTTATAGATTTCATGTTTTCAGGAATAGTTGTTGTTCCGTTCTTACTAAACCTTTCACTGATCAAAAAGTTCTTTCCTCTGGTCGATAGACCATTAGTTTTAACTAATTGATGGTGATAATTAACATAATTTATTAAACAGTAAATAATCACAGACTCTGGAAGTTTTAAAATCTTTATCTAAGTTAACTAAATGTGAACCATCTCAAAGTTTCAGTACAAACACCCTCATTCGCAAGAGTGTAAATTCAATCAATAATCAATAAGCAAAAATATTTCAGACTCACACAATAATTATGCTCAGAAAGGAGAGGACAGAGAGAAAAGAACATCTATCAATACGATGAATTTATAGTTACCAAGAATGGTGTGAAGACCAACCCCTGGCCAAAGGGCTGGTAAGGGTCCCCCAGGATAGATCAGGAGACAAAGACTTCAGGACAGGAATCAGGACAGGATACTTCACCTCTCTAAATACCGACGACTGCTGTCGCACCCCTCTCTGACACTCTCTTCCTCCTCGTGGTTCTTCCGCGATCTTCTTTCTAACCCAATTAAATTAAGTTGGAAGTTTCTGCATTCAGTTTCTTCATCAGCGTTTTACTCAGCATCAGCACCACCCACAGCATCCCGAGCTCTGCATCGCCTCTGCTAACTAACTAAAACTACCTCAGTTATACCTTTCAATAATCATGTACCACCCATTAATGTTTCAATTTCATAAAATACTAACTCTGATTGGTCAGGCGAGGGGGGATGATCATCACACCATGCTTACATTTCATTTATTTCATTGAACCATTGTTTTCAAACTCATCCCCTTTTACTTTATTAAATCGTTTCCTTTCCCATACATCTCCAAACTTTATTAATACAAATTGTTTCAATTTCATGAATAAGGCTTCTTCATATGAACTCTTCACCCTCATATTCCCAGGGCACATCTTTCTTGTTCTTGGACGCGTGACAAATCCTTACTCATCCTTCCTTGTTCTCTCTAATGTGCGCATGTGCGGGTCAAATCAGTCAGCTCAATTCAGACAAGTGTGGAAGGCCCAAATGCGCACTAATAATAAAGTCAAAAGAAGAAATGTTACTCTCAAAAATAAATGGTTTCACTGTACACCACCAACCTCTACTCTAACCCACTTTCATTATTATTACCCTTTCTGCATTTGCGTTAATATAAAACTTATTTTCTATTTAGCCAAGCAGGTGCCATGCATGTGAACTTTCATGCTGCCATGTTAATGCCTTTTGCGCATGCGCAAGATTTTCCCTCCAAGCTTTAAAATGTCATACTACATAGATGCAGTAGACGCATGCGCAGTAAAGATCCCTTGTTAAAGTGCGTTTTAGTCCTTCGTTCATTTTGTTATAGTTAGTAAACACATACGCAAGCTTCGTTATCCCGCGAGTCTTTCTGAAATGAGAATTATTAATTATGAACACATAGTTAGTAATTCGTTAATGAGTTAAAACGAGAGGTTTGCTTCCGAGCAAGTCTCATTTACGAGTCCTTGCTCCATCAGTAGGATTAGGTGATCCACCGTATCGAATGCTGCGGACAAGTCCAGGAGCACTAGCATAGCTGAGGCTTCTGTGTCCGCAGTCATTCTTATAGACTCTGCCACCTCCAACAAAGCTGTCTCTGTGCTGAAGCCAGCCCGAAACCCGGACTGCGTTTCGTGTTAAAAGTCGCGTCTGTCAATGAAATTGGTCAGTTGACGTTGAACCAATTTTTCCAGCATCTTAGCCGGTGCTGAAAGTAGTGAGATCGGGCGGTAGATGTTAAGCTCACCCGGATCAGCATTGGGCTTCTTCAAGAGAGGCAATAGCATAGCATGTTTCCAAGACTCCGGGAAGATGCCAGTGGCAAGTGAGCTGTTCCATAAGTGGTTCAAGGCGGGGTTGATAAGATGGGCCAATGCTCTCCACAGTTTTGGGGGGCATGGATCTTCTGGGGCCCCGATTTGCATTTCAGGATATCTACCAAGGATTCCTGTTGTGAGATGGAGGGAAATTCTGAGAAGGAAGCCTCCCCATCATGGGTTTCCACAGCTTCTGATTCAGTAGTTTCCATTCTAGTCGTGAAGGCATCATAGACCTTCAGGATTTTTTCCTCAAAGAAGTCCGACAGTTCAGCACACAATGACGGTGGTATCTTACTTACTATTGTCTTAGTAAAAGAGCTAACTAGCCTAAAAATTTCTTTGCAGGAGTCCTCCGCGGTATTAATTCGATTTACAAAGTAGTCTCTTCTAGCAACCCTCATAGATTTATGAAGTTCTTTTAGAGCTTCCTTGTAAATCAATTTGGCCGATGGACAGTACTCTTTCCTCCAAAGGCGTTCTTTTTGTTTACATTTACTTTTTTCCACTCTGAGTTCCTCAGGGAACCAGGGGGCCGACAGAGAATTTCTAGGTGATCCGCCTAACCTAGCTGGGGCTAAGTTGTCCATGGCGGCAGAGATCCACCCTGTCAAGGCATTCGAGTCTGTGTTAGGGTCGTTGGTGAAATGAGGTTGGCTTTCCAACAGTGCTGGGCCTAAGGATTCCGGTGTCAGTTTCTTCCAGTTCCTTTTAGGCAAATTATGGGTTTTTTCACCTAGTTGTGGTGTCTCCCTAATACATGAGAAAGGGACCAAGAAATGGTCAGTCCATACCAATTGTTGCGGGGGCTCAGCGACCAAGGACGGGATGTTTGAAAAAAACAGATCTAAAATGTTGCCAGGACGGTGGGTAGGGGATCTTACATGTTGAGTGAGATTTGCCCCCTCAAGTGACATCGTCAGCTGAGGTGCACGAGTACAGTTGGGGTCCAAAATATGTAAATTAAAGTCTCCTAGGACCGTGTAGTTAGCATAATGTAGTGACTTCTGCGCAATGAAGTTGCAGAGGTCTAAAGTTAGGCTGAGAGAGCAGCCAGAGGGTCTGTAAATCAATAGTCCTGCAAGAGAGGATGTGGGTCCAATCTTTATGCAGAAATTCAGGCCTTCAATCGAGCCCATATTTTGTAACTCTGTAGAAGAGATCTCCCAGGAGTCCCTCACAATGATGGCTACCCCACCTCCTCTTTTATCTCCTATTCTGTTTGCACAGCATACCTTAAAGCCTGGCAGGATAGCTAGAGCCAGAGCCGGTCTGGATTCCTCTTTTAACCAGGTTTCGGTCAGGAACATCAAATCCCAATCATTATTAGATAACAATATCCATATGTCATCTGCATGTTTGAGCAGAGACCTGCAGTTAATAAGGCAGGCTCTTATTCTGTCCCCTGGATTCATTAACACTGAGTTTAACGGGGCTGCTCTTGTGTTTTCACGTAATCCCACTGTGTTCCCTAAGACAAAGTTACTGTTTTTACAAAAATGTGGGAGTATAGCACTTACTAGATCAATATCATGGCCAGCTGGGCACGCAGCCTTCCTTAGACTCAGAAGGGAATCACGTGTCTAGGAGATGTTTTTATCGTTATTACGAGGGGCAGCATGGCTGGCGCTGGCAGCGGTCCGGACACGGACGGGAGCAGACGGGCTTGCCTTAGGCGCGCCTTCGGAACACCAGTGGCATGCCCGGTGCACGTCCGTGCACACATGTACCTTAAGAAGTGTGCTGTCACCGGAAATGAGGCAAGCCAGGGGGGAAGAGCCGCGTTCCTCCGCACAAACGGCCAGAATTGCCGCATCGGACCGGGAACCGGAGGAAAGTGCAAAGTGCAATTTGCCAGGTAACATAAACAGTTTCAACAAATTTAAGGTTTAATGAGTCTAAAAGCAGTTCAGAGCTCGCGCTAAAAATCAATTTAAAAACAGCCCCTCTACGCGCTGCTTATAATCCGCTGCGCGTCCGTGCACACATGTACCTTAAGTAGTGTGCTGTCACCAGAAATGAGGCAAGCCAGGGGGGAGGAGCCGCGTCCCTCCGCACAAACAGCCAGAATTGCCGCGTTGGGACCGGGGACCGGAGGAAAGTGCAAAGTGCAATGTGCCAGGTAACATAAACAGTTTCAACAAATTTAAGGTTTAATGAGTCTAAAAGCAGTTCAGAGCTCGCGCTAAAAATCAATTTAAAAACAGCCCCTCTACGCCCTGCTTAATGCTTTAGAAATGAGCCGAGACGTAGAACCGACTGCTGCTTTGTGAGAAGTCCTACATTTTCTTATGTACATAGGACAAGATGTTTATTGTACTTCTGCTCTGATCTGTGTATTAGCCTAAGTTTGATTAGATTCAATTAGATTCTTGTATCACGGGTCCTTATGGACCTAATTGTTTGGATTAATTGAAAATGTGATTGAAATCAGTGTCAGGAGCTATCCAGGGTGCAGGATAGTTGTTGCTAACCCTGGGGTCACCAGGCCCAATTATTAAAAATCTGTAATTCAGGAGAAGGAAAAACTCAGGGGTCCGTGCAGTGTTGAATCATGAAATAGCCCAGAGGGAGGGTCAAGAATTATCCCTGGCATTTGCCTTCTTCTTGGTAGGTCCCTTGCCCAGATCTTAACTATTGGGAGTGGCCTATATATTGGAGAGAGGGCACTATGGGGAAACGGAAAGCGACAGAACCTGTTCAAAGAATGGCTAAACATAGCAAAGCTACCTGGCTGATTGATAGGCGCACACTTAGTGAGAAAGACCAGGTAATTAAGCAGGATGAATCCACTATAGGGGCAGTTGGTGCTCAGAATAATAAGCCTGTAAATATAGAGAAAAAGGGAGGAAAATAAATCTCGAGCTATTTCCATAAAACCGTACGTAATCTTTCTACTAATTGCTCTAGCCCTGAGCTAATAGATGCAGCTGTGGCCAGGGAGACCCCAGCCGCACCGATAATTTGCCAAAATCGGTTTCTCCCCTTACTGGTCAAGGAGGATGGGCCTATAGCTACCCCAGCACTTGAGGGGGGGGATGAGAGGTGGGAACAGAGGGAAATTGTAGGACACATCAAACATCACCCGTAGCGGACATGACTATTTGTCTCCCCCTTAATATGGAGCTAAAAGTTGAAGTGGGAGAACTGAAATTGACGTTAGGTCACCTTATGGTTAAAATGGAACGGCTTTTGGCACTGAGTGAGGTTCCAGCGCAGCATGTGGGAACGTCGTTGCCAAGGTCCGGCAGTGAGAAGGCGTGTAGCGCAGCACTATTAGAGCATGGAGTTGCAAATAGCCATAAGGAGAGTCTGCTTAGACCAGCCTATCTGTCCCATGTTGTGCCCAGTGGAATTTCAAATAATAGCCCCTTGCTAGACATTGTAAAGTGTGGGTTCAGGCCTGGAAAGAACCCCCCTAATTTTACAGGTGGCAAGGAAGGGGCTATTCCCAAGGATGGGTTTAACTTGGTCATGACCAATGTACCTAAATTAGTAGACCCTATAACATTTGAGGATGAGGACTCTCTAAAGAACAAGGTGGTCCATAGGATAAGACACACTAGGGGTTGCGACTCAGTCATTAGGGATGATATTGTAAATGCCAGAAGATGTCCAAATGCCTCTACATCGCTTTATACTATTGAATTGGTATTTAGGGATAGGAGTATTGCAGGTGGACTCATCACCCTTGACAGGCGGTCCTGTCCTCTAAAGAATTCACGTATACAGTTTAAGTACATGGGTGCGAGGGGTAGTGGTCCACTATCCCTAGAGAAACCCAATCAGACACATGATGGGAGGTCCGATCTTGACATTAATGATTGACTCAGACGTGACAATGGCATTCCCCAGTAGCCACAAATAGAAAGTACCAGTGAAATAAGTCACTTATATAAAACATCTTGGGTTGGGTCCCGGGAGGGGCACAAAAACAACTAGGAGTCTGGGGGCTTTAGAGCCGAGAATCGTAACCAGGGAAGAGGTCAATGACAAGGTCTCTAATCTTCCAAGCCATAATGAGATTAAGTCCCCTACTGTGAATATTAGTGCCATCTATCTAGGAGGGGCACCTGAGGCCACCTCTGTTAAGACAAGCCCCACTTGCTTAATTGCTACAAGAATCGATGTCGAGGAAACACACCACCCCCCTAGTAGCGTTTCATCAATCTGCGCTCCACTAAACACTCGATTAATTTCTTGGACTGTAGCTGGTCTTAAATCTAAGTTATTGCTTCCACCTTGGGGCCAGTTTATTGACAAATTTGACATCTGTTTTTTCCAAGAATCCTTGTGAACAGTTCCGGTATAAAGACTGGGTTACTTGACATATTTTACCCCCGCAAAGTCGAATAAACAGGGAGACCAGCGGGTGGGCTGATAACATGGGTTAAGTCCTCTATGAAGTGTAAAATACGACAAGTAAATATAGCGAATGTCAACATACTTTGCATTCAAGTTAGTTTGGATGGAAAGCTGACTGTGCTATTCCTTAATATCTGTGCGAGAGGGGAAATGGGCAGGGCTAGATCAGTAACAATTGACTCTCTTGAGACCCTGTTGGACAGGCAGCACCCTGGAGCCCATTTGATTTTTGCTGAAGATTTTAATACCACTTTTGAGCCCCTTGTTAGGGATGATATTGGAATCACAATTGAGGAAGACGAAAGGTGAGATTGCCGCAGTTAAAAGGTGGACTCGGGCAGCTTTACAGCTTAAGGCGCTCACCACCGAATTTGGCATACGAGCCATAAATGGGAGGTCTAAATCTGACAGACAAGGGGCATATACCTTTTCCAATAACCGCTCTAAAAGGTGCATTGACTATGTAATGGTCACTTGGAAATTGTGGCAGTTTGTAGATGATTTGATCATATTGGCAAGGGAGGAGAGTGATCACAACCCCTTATGCCTCACAATGGTAGACTTGTTCAATAATTCCGGGAGTGACTGTACAATTTCAATTAGTACCAGAAATATTGAACATACTGCGGATGGACGCCGCCTAAAATGGAGGCAAATTAGTGGGAAACACGCACTTTTAACACCCATGATAAAAGATGTCATTGATTTCCTGCCCAAATTGTTGCATTGCAGGGAGGTAAACAAAGACAAACTTGAGCTCATTGAAATGCATTTAAAGTTTATTAACTACATTGCCGCCTACTTTATAGTCCCACATACAGGAAAAAAAACTGACCAAGTCTGGAGGTGGGAGCTGGTTTAGTAGAGACTGTAGAAAGACAAGGAGATCATTGGCCAACGCTATTAAAGTGGAAAATCTCTCTGTGATTACTTCCTCTAGGAAATTGTACAAGCAGGTGCTGGCTAAAGCCAAAAAAGATTGGGACAATGAAAGGTGGCGGGACTTATTGGAGTCTTGTGCATCAAAAGATGATTCTTTGTTCTGAAGGCTAGTGGCCAGAGGTGAGCATACTGCTTGGATGGAGCCTCAGAATTCTGTCCCGCTTGGGGAATAGTTAACTCATTTTTCAACCTTATATCAGGAAGAGGCCCACTTTTGGACAAGGTTTTATTGGTACCTCCCATAGTTAGTTTTATGTCACCACCTTTCTGCACACAGGATGTCATAAGTTCGCTGGCACCTTTTTCTTCTGGGAGAGCGGCTGGCCCTGACTGTGTGTCTGTAGATGTTTTCCTGTACGATACAAAAGTGTGGGCCCAATATAGGCTGGTTATAGTGAACGAGATAGTCCTGGGAGCCCCTATTCCGGCATCGTGGCAGGGTGCGGAGGTGGTCCCTGTGTACAAAAAAGGGGACAAGAGTTTGCCTGCTAATCACAGGCCAATTAGTCTAACTGATTGCCTACAAAAGGTTTTTGCGGTATGGTCTTGACTAAAATTATGCACTGGGTGGATAGCAATGATATAATAAGCCATCTGCAGGCAGGGTTCACGCCTAAGACCTCGACGATTGACCAGGTCTTTTGTTTTGCTATTATTTATTGGAAGACGGTCTTGATCGGAAAAGGTGACCTTTTTGTCGCCTTTGTCATCTAAATTCGGCTTTTGATCTTGTACCACGAGGCAAGCTGTGGGCGACTCAGGAGAAATGGGTGTCCCCTCCGATATATTATCTCTGCTGGTCAGACTACACAAAAATAACCTTGCCAGAGTACGGTGGGTCCCAGGGACAATTGACTGAAAAAAATCCTAGTATTGAAGGGTGTCTGCCAGGGATGTTTCCTGGCTCCCACATTATTTTCTTTATATATGAATGGGCCGGCACATCATCTTTTAAATGTCTGGGCTGATGCTCCAAGTTTGGCGAATGGTGAAGTGCCGTTGCTGTTGTTTGCGGATGATACTCTGCTAATCTCCAAAAAACCGAGTGGCCTCCAAAAGCTTCAGGCTAGCTTTGCTTACTTTTGTGTGGAGAGGGGCTGGCAGATTAATGTTGACAAGACTACATTTATGACCTTTAGTCACTCTAAAAAATTTAAGGGATAACTATCTCTTGGAAGTGAGCTTTTGGAACAGGTCGACTCTTTTACCTAGGGATTAAATTTACATCTAACTTATCCTGGGGTCAACAGATTGACGTTGCTACGCTAAAACACAAACAAAGAGCGGGAGTTATTTTAAAAGAACTGCATGCTAGTTACACTAGGCCCATTGCCCCTGGTCTGAAAATCTATGAAACAAAGGCATTGGCGGTTGCACTGTTGGGGCGGAGCTGTGAGGGTGCGGTGACACAATGGGATTGGCAATATCTGAGTATAAATTTGCTAGAGAGCTGGCTGCGCTCCCAGTGAGTACCCCGCTGCTGCCCTTACTTATGGATTTGGGCATTAAAAAGGTAACCGTGAAGGCTCAGCTGCGTCTTAAATTATATTGGCGTAGGATTTGGGTAACCCCAGAGCTAGTGCACTATGCAGCGGCACTGACTGAACTGATTAGATTGAACAAATCAAACAAAGTACCATGGCTGATCTCTGTAAGGCAGTTATTTAAGGTGATCAGCCTTGGTGAGCTTGGCCTCCACCCAGTGGTTGACAAAATACCACCAAAAGTTGTAATGAAAAAATATTTTTGGGCCTGTGTCTTACAGAAAGAAGAGGAGAGAGCCAGGAATGCCTCATTTACCATTGAATTTTTAAACTTTAAGTTTGCCCACAGGTATGAGCAGTATTGGGATTTGATAACTGTCCCACTTGACAGAAAGCTCTATCATCAATTTAGAGTGGACACACTTCCTGTAAATGCGTTCACTGTGAAATGGAGGGGTGGTGACAGGGTGGACTGTCCGTTCTGCGAAGGACAAAAGGAGACCATTCCACATGTGCTATTTGTCTGTCCTTTGTGTGTTAAGTTCGGTTCTGCTTGGATTGCACCAGTCTGTAGGCAGTTAGGCACTGCTAGCTACCTTGCAGCTTTAAGAATTCTACGCACGGACACTTCTTCGCTGTACGCTTGTGCCACTGCCAAAGTTTTGGGCTTGATGTGGGCGAAAAGGAGGGCCACTATTGCTGCTAATAATGCTAAAGTTTCTTAAAGGTTTTAATTGATTGCGTAGACTTTTAGTATGAATTTTAACTACATTTAATAGGTAATATTGTTTGTAATGGGTTTTGCTTTAAAGGAATTGTGATTGTTGCAAGAAATGGACTGAAATAAGCTACTTAAATTGACTATTTGTTAATACTGTGGTATTGTGTGTATGTAACATGTATTATTTATTGTCTACTTTTATGGCTTTGCCGAAATAAAGTTATTTATGATGATAATTATAGAGAGCCTGATTCTCACAGCAATTTCTGTGTAAATCTGAACTGCATGTGCAAATAGGCTTATGTACAAATGCAAAGCCACTCTTGTAATTTGGAAACCTTGATTTCGCATTTGTAAATTAATTTACTCACATGAAGGGGCAGAGAGTGGGGGTTGCCAGGGAGTGTGGTTTTCAGGGCAGGAATGCATGTAAGTTTGAAAAAGCTCACAAACCTATTTATTTGTACATATTCACCTGCTCCTCTCGGACCCATTCCTGTAAAATGTCAATTTACTCCAGGCAAAGGCAGAAGTATGTTAATTTACACACTAATCTGTACAACATTCACCCATGTTTACTCATTACTTAGTCACAGCTTATAAGCAAACTGCAGTTGCCTAATGTTTTCCTTGTTTAATATCAGTATAATACATCTTTGCCTAAACTAATTATAAAATGGCCTTAACATAACATCGCTCTCAATCTGGTCTCAGCATACATGCCTCCAGAGGTCCTTGACCCCTCCCTTCAAGACCTAGGAAACCTGATATCTTCTCTACCTCAAGGTGTCACAGTAGTGGGAGGAGACTCTAATGCAGTCATGAACCCTGACTGGGACGCGTCTGGCATCCCCTCGCCCCAAAGGATTGGGTCTGCCAAGAAGCTCACAGCCTGGGCCTGGCGTCTGGGGCTCTGTGACGTCTGGAGAACGTGGCACCCCGTCTCCATCAATACACACATACATCTGCAGCCCATCACAATCACTCATATATCAATATGCTGTTTATGCCCGCCACTGACTGTCGACAGGTTACAGATGCCCACACGCTTGCCCCAGGTCTCTCCAACCACACCCCGCTATTACTAGACATGGGACGTCCCACTGGCGCCCTTTGCCCCATGTGGTGCTTAAATGCCTGGTTACTACAGGACAGGGATTGTAAACGAGTGATCAAGGGGAGTTGCTCCAATACTTCCTGCAGAACGAGGGGTCGGTGGCCTATGCGAGTACCCTTTGGGCTGCTAGTAAGGCAACAATTAGAGGGATCGCCAGGGGGTATGTTAAAAAGAAATACCAAGCCGGAGACGATCGGCTCGCTCATCTGGAAGCCCCTGCATTACGCCTGGAAGGAGCCAGAGGTGCCGCAGCGGGTGATATCCAGGCCCGCCAGCTTGACCTCATTCGTGAGGAAATCCGCCACCTTTCTCTAGAATCAGCCAAGCAAATGTGGAGATCCTCCACGGCACGGGTATATGGATATATTGGCTAGCGTCCCGCCCCCTTGCCAGTAGGATTATTTCCGAAATAGCTGACGGGGACGCAATGTCTTATAGGCACTGGAGGCGATCGCCCAGGCCTTCGCATCCTACTACAAGCAGCTTTATGCTAAGTCCCAGACCCAGTCCCTAACTTCAGTTCAAGCTTTTTACAGGATGTTCCACTTCTCAGACTTTCAGATTCGGAGTCTCAATCTTTAGATCAGCCACTTACAACGATAGAAATAGACCAGGCCATTTCGTCATTGGCGCGAACAAAATCCCGGGCCCTGATGGATACCCAGTGGAATATTATATGGCCTTTAGGGAGCTCCTGACCCCGCACCTTCATTCCCTGTATGAAGAAGCGCTGGAGAGAGGAGGATTCACACAAGATATTGATGTAGCTACGATAGTAGTATTTCCCAAAACTGACCCTCCTTCCTCCGATTGCTCAGCGTACCGCCCAATCTCCCTTATCAACACAGAGGTTAAACTATACGCCTCAATCCTAGCAAAACGGCTGAAAGAGGTAATCGCAACCCTCATACACCCCAATCAATGTGGGTTCATGCCCCGTAGGAGCACGAGACACAATCTGAGGCATTTACAGGTGGCCCTGGCCAACCGTCACCGCCTCCCACGTACTTGGCTCTCCTATTAATAGACTTTGAAAAGGTCTTTGATACGGTGGACTGGGGTTACCTGGAAGCGGTATTGATCCGGGTGGGCTTCGGTCCATACTTCAGAGGGCTTGTCAAGGTATTGTACTCCAGCCCTTCAGCCCGGGTCATGACTAATGGTATTTTATCGGAGGAGTTCCACATAGGCCGTGGCACAAGACAGGGCTGTCCCTTCTCTCCCTTACTCTTTACCCTAGCTATTGAACCCCTGGCCTGCCTCATCAGAACAGATGTTCAAATACAGGGAGGGCGCTGGAACTCATCCCACGAAGACCGTATAGCCTTATATGCGGATGACGTGCTCCTTTACATGGCAGACTTGGTGCGCTCGGGACTCTGTTGTCTACAACTCCTCAAGCATTTCAGAGAAGCATCATGCCTGAAAATGAACCCTGCTAAATCCATACTGGTCCCACTACACCCTTCCCGAGAATGCTTTGATTGGCAAATAGATATTCCAATCTGGCGACTGAGCTTCCGATATCTGGGGATATGGGTAGCGTTGCACCCGGAACTCACGTTGTCCCTGAACCTAACCCCATTGATTTAGAGGACCAAAAATGAGTTGTGGAACTGGCAAACTCTTCCTCTAAATCCTATGGGCAAGATCGCACTGTATAAAATGATGATCCTTCCCCGTTTCCTCTACAGCCTACAAAATATCCCTCTGCACCTCCCAAAACACTGGTTTCATAACATAGACAGAATGTCCACGTCATTTCTTAGGGGGAGCTCGAGGCCACGCATGGCGCTGGTCTTTTGCCAATTGGCCCCAGATGATGGGGGTATGGGAATGGTCAATCTTCATCTGTATTATTTAGCCACATGCCTACTGGTGATCAATGAATGGATGTCAGGTGGGTGGGCTGATCCCGCCTACCAGCTGGAGCTGGACAAACCGTGCCATCCACGGATCCAAGCAATGCTTTACGGCGCCCCAATCCCACAGACTATTCCTGAGGTCACCAGATCTGTCCTCCTGGCGTGGTGATCGGCGCTTCATCACACCTGATGGGACCGTACATTGACATTGCAAACACCCTTATGGCAGGGCACGTGGGTGGGGGCGGTGGCGCAGCTCCAAGGTTTCCAGAAGTGGGACCTTATAGGTATCTCCACGATCGGAGACGTATGGCGGGGAGGGCAACTCCGCACATTCCAGGACCTCCAGCACTCTCATTCGCTTAACACAACACAATTTCACAAACACCTTCAGCTCCGACATGCATTAGCAACACATATACCTACGGGCACCAGGCTCCCTGAGTTCAGCCCCCTTGAAGCAAAGGTACTTATGGGTGAATTGGGTCAAGGAGGAGTCTCTCGGATTTACAAGTCCCTCAACATAAACTCACCCACCTCGCTTGATCGCTTACGAACCAAATGGGAAGGTTGATTGGGTACTATAGACGATGATGATTGGAGGGATGCTGTCACGGCCCCTTGAGTGATTACCATATCGGCCAGGTTGAGACTTATCCAACTCTAATACCTTCATTGTGCCTATCTCACTCCCGTCAGACTACACCGTGCCGGATGTTTGCCGGCCCCGAGGTGCTCCCGCTGTGCAGAGGAGCCAGCAGATTTTTATCACATGACCTGGTCCTGCACCCCTCTAGCTAACTATTGGGCGGCAGTGGTCGGGGAGCCTACTAACACACTGGGGTGGGAGATCCCCTGTACTCCCCGGGTGGTGCTTTTGGGGACCCTGGAAGGTATAGGAGGTTCAAGGGCAGATCGGACTTTCTTGGGTACGGCCCTGGTGGTGGCCAAAAGAGACATTGCAGCCAGATGGAAGAACTCTGCCCCCCCCCCTCTCTGGCCCAATGGAGGAGGGGCGTAGATTGGTATGCCTCACAGGAACAACCGGTATACGTGGCTCGGGGATGTCCAAAGAAATACAAACGAGTGTGGGGCAAATGGCTGGGACTGCTGGGTTGATTGGAGGGGTGGAATTGGGGAGATCCCTGATTGTGTATCTTCATCAGACTACGCACAGGCGCGTCAACGACCTGTTTGCGGGTGCGCAGGAGGGCAGTCGATTTGTGATCTGTACTATCTATCAGTAATTATGGTACTTATGTGGTCGTGTCTGTATAATGTTCATGTAAAACCAATAAAATTTGAATATTAAACAAAAAACAAAAACATAACATCGCTACACTTACATTCATTTACTTTACGTTCTGCATATTTCTGTTTCAGTCTCAGCTCCTCCTAGTCAAAAATTGTCTTGTGAAATAATTTCCTATACCTGATGGTGCTCGCGCATCACCATCATTGGAGTACCATTCAGATGCTTGTGTTTCACAGAGTACTGCAGTCAGATGGGATGTGAAGGCTGGCCTCCTCCATCACTGCTTTCTCATTAGAAAACAGGTCACATTTATCAAAGGAATGATCTGCCCCTACCTGTGGCAAGCAGCGCCCACCTCCTCAATGCTGTCTTCACCCTTCTGTTTGTGGGGCGCCTTGAGGCCATGGTACATGAAAGTAATTCATCCATCTTAGGCTGTGCTGTCCATGGAACTGGACTGTCGTTCAAATGCTATCAGAGTGACATGCATAGGGCACGAAAGAACCACTGACCGCTGATAGGGTTAATTACCTGATTAGACACTCTAGGCCTGTTTCCTTACACTATATCACTTAATGTGTTCATTCCACATTAATGTGCCTTACAATTTCTTCTAATGGGTTTGTTTCTCTGAGGGAATGTTTGTGATTCTCTTTATTTACAGGAGTGGCCTTTATTTTTTGCCACAGCGAGTGAGTGAGTGCATGAGTGAGTGAGTGAGTGCATGCGTGTGTGAGTGAGTGAGTGGGTAAGTGGGTGAGTGAGTGAGTTCAAAGGTACATTTCTATAGTACTTTTATGGCTGACTTCCTCTAGGCGTTGACGTAGATACAAGCATTAGCCTACAAGTGTTACCGATGAGTCTACAACATGGGGGGCTAACAACCGCCCATCCTGAAAACTGTAGGTTCAGGAGGCCGGCCTCTGATGATCTAAAGCTTGGGCGTTATAAAAAACTCCTTTTGGAGCACAGGAGATTTATTGGTGCTACATTGTGTATGAGACAGAGGCATCAATTAAAATGATACTCTGCCCTCATCTTCTAGCCTGAGACACGTGGCCATGTCCCCACAATGTATGTACTATGTGTACTACTGTGTTTTGATGGAGCAAATTGCATTTTGCCAATTTTTTGACAATCTCTAATAAAGGGCTTTTCTGTACCTAAATATTGACTGTGAAAGATCAACCTGCATCAGTATCGACTGCAAGATATTCAACTACACAATATCGTCAAGAAATGTAGCTTTTGATTTGGAACAGTAAATCTGTTCACTGCTACGTACCAGTGTGGCTGATATGACTGGCACCAAAATAAAGGTGGCACCATTAGCAAATTAGTAAGCTAAAAAGGTGGCCATTATTTCCAAATGGTGACAGTTTTGAACTTTTAAATACACACCGTATAAGTGTTTTGCAATGTATGGAAAAATGCATGGATTTGAGCTTGCTGCATACAATGTTTGTTTTAATATCATGGAAATCAACAGTAAAAACTGGCCCAGCAAATCATAGCACAGGCCCGCAAACAGCCAAGATATGACCCATGAACTGACGTGTGAGACTGCTGTTGGGCACTGCCTGACAGCCCTATAGGCCAGTCCGACGCGGAGTGTACAACATCAGACCGTGGATGTCCACGTTATGACAAGAAATGACACCGTTATGTTAGGTTCATCATTGTACAAGGGTTAGACAACAACTGACAAAGATACCCCCACTATGCCAAGAACTGCATGCCCGGAAAACACACATGGCATTCCATCATACCATGAAGTCCCACAATTTACCAAGCATTAGCAACAACATTACTTTAGAATAATCATCGTACTTGGGATTGGCACTAGCTTGCCAAGGATGCCACATCACATCAGGACTTACCACTGTTTGGCTAAGAACTATCACCGTTATGCAAAGGCAGTGGCGGCTCCTCCCCTAAGGTGGAGGAGGGTCGCCCCACTGCTTTTAAGCAGTGCAACAAAGGAAAAACTAAAATGATAATAACTGAACGTTATCATTTTATTCGTTCCTGCAGCTGGGGCGGGCGGGGCTGTTCCGATGAAAGAGCAGGGCAGCGGAGGAGTGGTTTGCCCACTCCTAAGTGCACATGTCTGTTTGGCTGGCTGTCTCGGGCCGGCCAAACAGTCTTGCACACTTTCCCTGTTCTCCAACCAGGCTATATTACAGCCTGCGTGGAGAACATGCCCAGGCTCCCTGTTCTTGGCTGAGCGTTGAACCACAAATCTCAGCACAATCACAATGCTGCATTGCAGCGTTGTGATTGGTCAGGGGAGCCTGGATGCTTAATGGTTCCCGAGTCCTGACGGAGGAGAGACGCTACAGCAATAAGGTATTTTTTTTCCTTTTTCTTTTTACATCCCACCCCCCCCCCCCACCCCACCACCTCCGATCAGTGCCGGCCGCCACTGTGCAAAGGTGGCCCCATCATGTCAAAGACAGACCCAGTATTGGGACGGAAGATCACAAGTTGCCAGAGATGTCCTGGTATATGGTTTCAAAAATGTGGATCGAACATGATGTGACAAGTACTAACGATCGAGTTCTGAAGATGAGCAAAGGCCATGTGTGATGTCATACACAGTGCAAGGCAGTGGCATGGGTTATGGTTTGCTTTATGAACCATAGATTTCAATCGTTCTGTGATACTAGGGGTTTGGTTATTAACACTACCAAAACTAAATGTATGGCCTTTAATACACATAAGTCCTTTAAAGGCAGTGTAGTGTTAGATGGGTCCCCCCTGGAAAGAGTCGGTATCTTTGACTATCTAGGTGTCCGCCTTTCAGATAGAATGTCTTGGAATCCCCACATAACCAAGATGTTATTGTACCATAAGCATGTTACGGGTGCGTTAGGGAAGGAACATCGCTCCTCGCACAGTAGACCGGTTGCTGCGGCTTTGCAGGTCTATGATCTGAAGGCGGTTAGCGCAGCACTGTATGGCGCAGAGTTATGGGATTTTGACAAGACATCCGAGCTTAGTACCTCAGAAAACAAATTTCTGAGGAACCTGGTGTTCCTACCCCAAAGTACCCCGCTTACACCATTAATGCTCGATATGGGCAGACGCACTATTAGCGACCGAGTGAGACTTCGCCCGCTGCTCTATTGGGCACGCATTATGAGGACACCGGAGCTATTGCCCTTTGCGGTAGGCCTGGCAGAGGTCATCCGTCTTGATACGTGTAACAAGGTAGGGTGGATTAAAAACGTCAAAAATTGATGAACCATAGTTGGTTATTTTCAGTTGTTTACTCAATTTGCTGCTCCAATACAAACATATTACAGTGCTGCAAATCTAATTTTGGGTTTACGACTCTCACGAGATCAGAAAGACAGAGGGGCATATTACCAAGGATTTGCGATAATTATCGCAAAGCGCGCTTAGCGCTGTTTTTTTTATCGCTGGATTTCATCGCAGAGATAACGCGTTATTATCAACACTTATCTCCAAGGCGATAGAAAATCCAGCGATAGCGGAGAAACCCAGCAATAGCGCGAGAAATCCAGCGATAAATTCACTGCGCTAATGGAAAGCTTGCTAATAGGCAGGTGAGGACTTAACCATCTTGTCAATGGGAGGTGGATTGTAAGGTTAAGTCAAGTTTTTATCAGGTGTTAAATTCCAGCGATAATCGCGGTTAGCGTGACTTTTTTTATCGCTTCGCGGGCATTGCTAATAGGGGGTAGTTGTGTTAGCGGCTGTTTCTGTTGACTTTTGGTTGGGAACACCTACTTTGCATGTCATTAGCGATAAATATCGCTGACATGCAAAGCGGCAACAAGATGGCCGCTATCGCCATAACAGCTGTTAGCGACAGCTTGCTAATAGGGCGATAAAAATATCGCCGCTTTATCTGCAAAAAGTGCCGCTAAAGTGGCGATACTGCCCTAGATAATATGCCCCAGAACTTCCTTTCTGAATGCTGCACACCTGAAAATTAAAGCTGCAAATCCCAATTATTTTTTTTTAAAGTTATGTTTGCTTAGAAAAGATTTTGCGTGTATTGTTTGAGTGTAAGTAAAACTTTAAACTCACATCTATAGGGGTCAACATTTCCACAGTTTAAGCATTCTAGGATTTGTGGCAATGGGAACCGGAACTGGGGCGGAGCCGTGGATCCGGACACCGGTGTAGACCTATGGAGAATTTTCATTGGCTCCTGATAATGTACAGTTCCACATTCAAATGTTTTTGAACATATAGTCCTTGACATAGGAGGGATATCATTGATGATGTTATCAATGATGTCATTTAACATGGCATAAGTGATGAACTATTTGAGGTTATATAAGCAGAGCATGGGGAAGGCACAAGTTATAGTTAGCTCAGTAAACTTTAGTGAACTAAAGTGAAATTAGGTATTCATTTTGTTTTTCAAGCATTAGCTTTTATCTTCTATCAACACCTAACTATAACTTCACTTTAATCTTTGTTTTTTTCATTGTATTTCTGTTTTTAGTTTTTTTCAATGTAAGCTAAGATCTTGTATATGACATATACACAGTTAGAACTGAGGTATGGTTCTGGCTCAAATGTGTAAAACCACTGAAATTTACTATTCCTGGTGCAAACCATAACTATCACCTCCCCTTTGCATTGCAAATGTCATCAAACAAACATCATTGTTGACACAAGTGACATCATTGATGACATCACTCATGACTTCACCAGTGACATCACTGCATTAAAAAAGCATGTAAACATATATATGGTAAAAAAAGGTTTAAATAAAAATAGCATTTGCAAAGCACATTTCAGACTCAGATTCATGAGCACACACAAGAACACAAATTCTCAGTGCAACAACTACTTATATACATCTAAATTAAGACACAGTTAAGTGCATATCCCTAAGGGTACCCTTGAGAGTGTGTTAGAGTGAGTGCTGATACCTGTGAGCTTGGATCAGAGCTGGACATTCATTGTCATTAACTGTCATTTGGCTGATGGAACCTGGTTTGTAAGTACCTTATTAATGCCAAGCACAGCACAAATACACAACGATAGCATGTGCTCATTGCAAAAGGTGTTGATTGTAACATGCCAAAAGAAAATGTCTGCTCTTGGGATTTCACCTCTAGGAAAAAGCCCTGATGAAGCTCGTGATTTAAGAGCGAAACGCATTGGCTGCTTTACTACTCCTAAACTGAGAAAAATCCTAACTTTAAGACTTTCGGTATTCACAGAAGGCATTTAGGAGTCCTAAAGTTAGGACTACTAACTTCTGTGAATACCGAAATGAGTAAGTTCATTCTGTGAATACCAAAATGAGTAAGTGTATTCTGCGAATACCAAAAAGTACTAACTTTACGTTTTTGACGTAAGTTAGTTCTGTGAATCAGGCCCAAAGTGCGGTATGGGGCGCTTTCACACAAAAATACAAAATAAATAAACAAAGGTTTGGTAGCGCCGCCGCTAAAGTTAAACGGACCACATTGGCAAATTACCTAAATAAAGAAGCGTGTCCGCTATAGTTAAAACAAATCACGCTGAAAATTAAATAAGTAAATAAATAAGCGCGGCCGCTACAGTTAAGGCGGACCGTGCTGTACATTCATTAAATAAATAAATAAGTGCAGCCACCATAGTTAAAGTGGACCCGCGGCCTTTACTATTAAAAATATGAAAGTGGGCGGCGTGCTGCCTTGTAGGAAAGCAGATCATGGGTGGAATAGTGGAAGATCATTAAAGAAAATAGTGCTCACAGACTAGATAAAGCAGACCGTGTAACAAGACAAGTAAAAAGTCCAGACCTTATGGGAGGTTACAAATGCAGACAAGTCGGTACCAAGGAGGGACAACTAAGCCTATTTATCAATAAAAAGCAACTATTTCGAAAGGACAGTATCAGGAGCCAATTGAAAAGATGGGCTGGAAATGGGCGGAGTTTCTATTCCATACCTGAATACAGCATGTCTTGAAGAGCAGCACATGCCCTGCCCAGGCTCGACCTAATAAAATGTTGTGTTCACAAGGGACTTGATATTATTGAACATTCATATCAGTTGTCACAGGATAAATTGCCTCATAAACGTTTGATGAAAAACACTATTACCAAATGGATGGTACTCAATGTCTCGACATCTGAAGGATGAAAGGCTGTCCTGCTTGAACTGCCACTTGCGACACACAGATACAACAGGCACATTGAGCAACTAAGCTATCACATTAAAAGCTGGGGGGAAAAGCTCCCTTGGATGTAACGAACAAGAATTGGGGGGTAACTAAGGGAGACCAGACCTTTCAAAAGCTGAGCTGGAATCACATCACCACCTCTCATCCTTCTAAGGCCAATAAAAAAGTACTGTGTCAACAGGTAATAACCAACGTCACTATTCTAAGTTCTTTGAAACCCATGCCATGGTATAAAGTGCTATAAATTGAAAGGTAATAAATGACTAATCAGATACTTGGATTGGAGCGTGTGACTTGCAGATTATATACAAATTAAAGCAGGAATGCATGACCACTCAACCCCCCTACCCATTACTCCCCAGCCTCTCCCAAACTAAAGTTCGAAGCAGATGAAGGTCTGCAAAATAATGATGCAGAGCTTGACAGGCTGCCCGGGTTAAGCCAGGATGAGTAAACGACGTTGTGACTGCACTTTGAGTCAAGTCCTTTAATTTAAATGTGAGAATGGTAGCAATTGAGGATCAAAGCTTGAATAACGCGCAGGGAGTCCGAGATTCTTCGTTCTCGCAGAGCATGAAAACAAAGGAAGGGGTTTGTGTTCAGATACAGAGACAGAAGGTAGCCTAAAACGGCCTGGCCCGTAGACTGCACACCTTCCCGTGAGCTGCGCCACAGCGCCGATTTGCTCCGATTCCAGCTCCGACTTTGCACTCTGTTCAAAAGATCCACAGTGGTGCAAATGCTGAATGTTCCCTTTCTGGGGGGGAGGGGTGGGGTCTAAGACAACTTGGGGACCAATTCACAAGGACATTTTCGTTGAAATACATACTTTTACTGCCCAAAATGACTGCGTTTGGCATTCAGGGGCATATTATCAAGGGCTTTATCGCCGCTTTAGCGGCACTTTTTGCCGCTAAAGCGGCGATATTTTTATCGCCCTATTAGCAAGCTGTCGCTAACAGGCGTTAGCGACAGCTTTCAGGCGTTAGCGGGCGGGTTTTACATCGCCTTGCATGTCAGCGATAATTATCGCTAATGACATGCAAGGAAGGCGTTCCCTACTAAAAGCGACTGAAAACAGTCGCTAACACAACTAACCCCTATTAGCAAGGCAGGCGAAGCGATAAAATAAATCGCGATAAGCGCGTTTATCGCTAGATTTTAACACCTGCTACTGAGGAGGACTTACCTGTTTAAAGTATAGGAGGTGGATTGTCAGGCTAAATCCATCCTTGCGTTAATGCGAGAATATCGCTGCTTTTCCAGCGATATTCTCACATTTTGCCACTATCGCTGGAAATGTTATCGCTATGGAGATAAACCTTGTTAATAGGGTGTTATTGCAGCGATATTTTCCAGCGATAGGCGGCGTTAAAATAATTCGCGCTAAGCACGGTTAGCGATAAATATCGCTATTCCTTGATAATCTGCCCCTCAGTTTTTAACAAAAGGCGTGAATGTTTTTACTACTGCCTAATTGTATGCCATAAAGGCATGCAATTACACAGTCGCCAACACCTTCGAATGGGCATAACCACGCGTGGTTTTCCTGGAGAGTTTGTGAGCATCACACACTTCTCGCCAACCTTCCAGGAAGTGGTCAGAGATTTCTCTAGCAAGGTGCTGGAGTGGACTTTTCCAGAGTGGGGTGGGGACAGACACCCGCCAAACCTAATGGGATTGTAGGTGAAGGTGTTTCACCACCAAGAAAAATGTTTATAATAAAAAAAATGGCAATTGACAGAGATCTGCCTTACTCCAGTGTGGAGTTGTTTCCCCCAGTACGGTGCTGTACAGTGCTCACATCTCAACTCTGGGGAGGGACATGGCAACTCAGTGAAGTGGCCCATGACACCCCCATAGTGCACCTGGAAACCTGCCTCTAGTGCTGCATTCTAGGCGCGCTGCAGCCGGTGCTTGTAACAGAAATTAGCAAATTTACATCCGAAGTACTACTGCGACCAAAGATTTACGGTTGCTTTCTGTGAATCGGGTTTCTTCAGCTCAGGAGACGCAATATCCAATTTGGGGTTGAGGGTACGGTTGGTTGGAAAAGGAATTGAATGAATGCGTGAATGAAATGAGTATTTGTATGGCACTGCGAACGTAATTGTTTCGAGGCGCTTCTTGCCTGTGGGCCATAGATACAAGCATTTGCAATGTAATAGGTATCGCATTTGCGAGGCTTTGAGATATTGGCATTGTTAAATGGCAATGCCTTTTATTTATGTAAGTTTTTAAAACATAAATCAAAGGCATTGTCATTTACAATGCAAATAGCTTAAACTCTCGCAAATGCAAGAACTATTGCATTGCAAATGCTTGTTATGAGCTTAGTGACCTTAGTGGGGGCTGGGTGAAGCCGCAAATGTCCAGCCTGTCCAGGCAGAAACCAGGAAAGGAGGATTTGTGTTGAGAGCGATTAAGCGGTCTTCGGAGCCAGAGAAGGGCTGCAGCTTTTTTTCCCAGCTCCCCCTCTCCATCCCAACCGTGTGCCGGAGCATGGGGAGGGAGAGAGCCCTCTCTGCCTGGCCCATGCTGTAAGGCCAGATGCAGGCATGCAAGGGAGCTCCGTCGGGCTTACTCTCTCTGGAGGCTGAGCTGGGAGGAGACTTACTGCTGGCTGCGAGGCTCCTTCCTATGAACATGGGAAGGGAGAACAGGAACAACATGCTACATTTCCAGGCTGAGGAGCAGCACAGACTTTGTAAAGGGACAGCGTGTGGCGTCTGTGGACCGATAGTGGAAGCAGAGGCAAGAATAAATAAAGAAGAGAGCAAGACTAAATAAATAACAAGCGGTGCGTAACGATGTACGTGAAGTGGGCGCCATAGTAATTACATTTAAAAAAACATCAAAGCGTGTCCGGGCTTCTTGGAAAGTGAACGCACACATGGCGTGCTGAATGTTGCAAAAAAGCATGTCATGCCTCCAGTACGAAAAACTTATAAAAGAAAGAAGTGCTTACAGACTAAATAAGACGTACCATGTAACAACCGAAGTAAAAGGGCCAGTCCTCATGGGAGGTTACAAATGAAGACAAGGCGGTACTAAGGAGGGAATAACAAGCCTTTAAACCAATCAGAAGCCAGCATTTACAAAGGACAATGACACAATCCAATGACAAATATGGGTGGAGAGTGGGCGGGGCTTCAAATCCATACTCCAATACATCATGCCGCGCAGAGCAGCGCATGCGCTGCCCAGGCGCGACCTAAAAAGGGTGAATTGGGTTGGTTTTCATAAGAAAACTCTCTACAAATCCCTCTATTGTTCAAGACTTTTTTCACAAAGTGAAGTGTAATGAAGTTGGGAAACTAAGTAAACTTTGCAAGCTAGCCAACTTCACCCAAGTGGAAGAAACACCTCGATCACGCCACAGAAGAAATTTCTGCCTCACAGCCCGGGTTTATTCACACCAAATGACTCCTGGTTGGATAAAGGGAGCGGATGAGGGGGTACTACATCTTTTTGGGGACCACCGCATCAGTGTTGCATATTGTGGAGGTGTCTGTGAAATTGAGAACTCCACATTTCCCTGCGTTTAAAATGAAGTTTGGGAACATAGAGGAGGGGTGGGACTTTTGTCATGTTTTGGCTGAATTTCCATAGGTCCCTCATATAAATCATTACTTAAGAGTATTTTGGTACCTTGTGTGAAATGAAGATAGTGTGAGGCCTGTAAAAGGACTTTTTCCTAAGAAGTGGAACTAAGGACCCCTTTAATGAGGCTTAACTTTTGCAACATATGTGGCCAAATGCATGTCGAACAGACACCAGTGTTTGATCAAAAATTTCAGCAGAATCTTCCTTCAACAGAGAAAATTAGAACATGTTGTACGGTTCCTCCTTTCTCAGTAAGACTGTGCTTTTGGGCAACATAAGTGTCAAAACTATGTGGGACTGATTCCACACATACCATCAGACTATGTTGACCTGGTTCCTGGCTAGCTCACAGTGTGCCATCTGTACCCTTAAACTGAGAGGGCAGCAGATGGTGTCTGTAACCTCAGAACATGACAACCCTAATTCCCCCAAGGAAATCATGGAAAGAAATCTTTCCCTTTTGTTTGTAAGTCAGGCATGCCCAAAGAGGTACACAAGAAAACACAAGTGGTGTTTCAATTATTTATTGAGGCAACTGGAATCTTGTGTAAAATATATGCGCTGCAATGATTAATAGAATGAAGCAAACCAGTGTCAACAGCATGACAAGAAAGTTGAAAAGGATGAATAATTCAACCATTGTACAATTGCATTAGATTATATAAATACATTTAATGGTACTCCTACCTAGCTTTACCTTTCCTGATTATAGGTCTGCTAATCTGCCAGATCCCCCAGAGTGATCTAACTCCCCATTTACCTGTGTGCCTCTATCATCCGACAGCCAGGTCTGGTGTAGGGCAGGCCGCCGTTCTTCTCAGGATAGGGATGGGATCCAGCTGGGCTAGAATTCAGGCACAGAGTGACCACTGCAGTCCTGTCAAATTGCTCCTCTGTGTAAGCAAGGGCTCAAGCGGTTTATATATTAAACTAAACCCATGGATTCAGTGCCTGAAATCCGGACTGACCACATCTTGTTTCTCTACCCACCCAGGGCTGTCGCCTAACAGATAACAATCCATAAAATAGTTTGTACAGAGTACCGGGGACCTTGTACAGAGTGTTCCAAGAGACGATAATGTGCCTGTGAAGAAAAATACATATAGGCAATTATTTTCTGAGTATGCTTCTGTGCAAGCAAAATGTGTTACAAAGGTCACTGTTTAAAAAGATGTCAACTATAAACGTGAATATGTAAAATGGAAGTATTTGTGCCCAGGGTGTATGAAACCACAGGACAATATCCTATATGTGCTTTGTGTGCGATAAAGCATTTTTAGCAATCATTCTTTATAATTAGTAAGTTGGTACTAGCAGATGACAACGGTATCTGGACCCACATATTGTTGGATTTATCCATGGCTTTTGACACTCCTGATCTAAGATTCTATATGTTAGAATGTTACATTGTATTATAAAACATATGGAATTCACATGGCGCAATTCCTTTTAATTGGACAGATTTTAATCTGTCAAGCATGCAAGTTCCCTGCCTGCTAGAGACTTTTGAAATATAATTTTCCATAGGATGCTGTATTATTCCCCTGGCATTTTAATATCTAAATGGGACCAATCAAAAGATCTCTAAATCTTGGGACAGCACATTTTTTAACTATGCTGAATATTGAAAACTTATTTTAAGATACTACCTGCTAATGGCATGTGGAAAGCTTTTGCTTTAAATAAAACATTGGATCTGAGCTCCCTCTGGGCAAGGACATGTCCAAGGCATTCCTCCAGGATCAGCCCTATCACACCACCATGCAATACTCTGATAGCCATTAAGGGCATTGCCCATCATAGATTATTTCACAAAGAACCCCACCAGCCCTGAGGAAGACCCTTTGGAAAGGAAGTTCGTAATTGGGAGGAGTGGAAACGCATCAGCATCATATCTGGGAGGTACAAATCGAGTGTGCACACAATACAGATAGGATAAGGAAGGCATTACTTGGATCCACAAAAACACTGACTGAGCTACGGTCCCACAGTAAGAACTTGAGTTGAAACACCAACAACACAGGTATGATAGACTTGAAGGAACCAATGTTGCTTATGCCCACCAATGAAAGAGTCCCTTATATTCATTCTATGCCATTGAATTGTATGGTATGCATATATTCGCAATAAACACAGCGTGTTGTCACTACAGCATGAAATACCTAAGGTGTATAGTGGTGGAGAGTGTACTGCACAATATGAGGCCTAAAAGGTCAAAGCAGTGAATAACTCAATGTATTAATTACAATTACCAACTTAATCTTTGTTGAAGCCTTCAGAGCAGAGAGATATTATTCATTCCACACCTGCCTGTTACTGAATCTCAGGTAAGTAGAGGCTTGTAAGCGCCCTCGTGTATGAATAATTTAAATTAGGTACTCAGGCACCACCAGCTAGTAATATAACCTTAGTGCATTATAACTATCAACATGTTGAATAATTCATTTGTATGGAAATTAGTTGTATTTTCTACCTAGGAGGCACAGAGTGGAACTTTTACTCTTTCAACAGGAGTATGCTTGGGGTATAATTTTCACTCTGTGATCACTTCTGAACACCCTTAGCAGTAAGACACGTCTTCAACTGTGAAGGTGTGCTTAATGGAACTATTTAACATAATATAGGATAGCTTAACATAACATAGCAGGAAGTAGATGAGCTTAACAATCTAGTTTTCTGCTAACTAGAGGGTGGTGGTGGATGCCACACTTGCCACAATCATATATCCTGTCCCTTCGGCTAGTGACTTCCACTCTAAGGCCCTTATGTGTCAACACATGTCCCCATAGACACAGAAAAGGTAAAGACCTTTGGTACATAAGACCCTATGATACATCATAGCAGGAGTGCACTCACCACGGCTCCTCTTTCTTCTCTTTCACAATCTCCACAGTACCACATATCTTCTTCTTGGACTCCTTTTGAGGTTATTCCTACACTCCAAGCCATCAACCTCCCCTGTGTCCCTTCTGATCAACTTTGCCCTCAAGTTATCAATCACATGGCTTTCTGGTCTGGGGCCTGGGGCTTTATTTCTCTCTCAAGGTAAGTCATCCTTTACCAACCACTGGAATCTGCAATCAGTCTTTCAAGTTCTCCATCCTATTACTACTTCTGAAAAAATATAAGGCTGACTCCTCCGTTCCTGTAACTACAGACCTGTTGTGTTTTTCCTCCATGTCTGATTCTCAGTAAACAGTTGCTTTTGGGGCTTTTGGCTCAACCTAGAGTACTCTCTCCTGTGTCACCAATGCTTTCACTTCAGGACAAAACAATTTATATCAGTCACACTTATTCTTCTTTACAAAGTGGTCTCATTTCACATAGTCAACTATTCGTTCTACTCAGTACACTTAACTCTTTTGGCATCACCGGTGTTATCCTCAGATGGTAACCATATCTCTCTAATCATTCACTCTGTGCCTCATGATACTCCACCCAGGTCTTGTCCACCATCTTCCAAGGGCATTCCCAAAGACTCAGTGCTACTCTTTCCTTGGTGATGTGATTTCCTCCTTTGGCTTTTCATAACACCTCTATTCTCACAATTCTCAAATGTACTTCTCGTCCTCTCTCTATTCAGCAGTCCTTCCATCCCTTCTAAAAGTTAAACTCATGGCCGCTATTGCCACGTGTGAGGAAATGGGGTGTACGATATGGTGTGGTTGTGCAACATCACTGTGTAATACACTTACCAACCACTTAAGGACCCCTAGGATTTATTTGTCAAGCCTTCAGTGCAACCCTGGGTAGCTTTGACTCTCAGAAGCAAGACACACAAAGGAACAAGTGTAAAGCATTTAAACATCACAAAAACAACTAAAGAAGAAATCGACAAGACAACAAAGGAATCCAACAACATTTTTTAAAATAGACTCTATTTTTTTGTATTTTTAGACATCACAATGAAAAAGCTCCACCGGAGGTTTACGGATATATAGAATTTACAAAATATAGTAAATCAGATTATTTCACTCAACCGCAAACCAGCATTGGCAAGTTTGACTAACTTGACTCAGAAACTTTGGGGCACATGCATCAACGTAAGGAATTGCGATTCCTTAATAGCGATTTTTGAGGAATCACTATTCAGGACTCGCAATTCCCTATGCATGTAGGATTCGCTAAATAAATTGTGATTCCTACGCATTCCCTATTAGCGAATCGCAAATTGCGATTCGTTAATAGAAAATGCCTTCCCATGCCTTCCCATTCATTCCTATGGGCCTAATGGCCCATAGGAATGAATGGGAAACCACTCGCAATTTGCGATTACCAAAAAGGTAATCGCAAATTCGCATGCAATTTCAAGGGTGCTAGGGGGCCAAAAGGCCACCCTGATGCACCCCCAAAAATGGCATGAGTGCACATGTGGCGCACACACATGCCCTAAGGGCATGTGTGTGTGCCACACGGCACTTAGAAAAATGCAACTTTGAGCATTTTTCTAAGGAATTGCAAATTACCATCAACTTGAAGTTGATGGTAATTTGCGATTCCTTAATGCAAAGTCGCATTCTCAGAATGCTTCTTGCATTGCATTTAGGGAATCGCAAATTGCGATTCCCTAACTGCATTCGCAAAATAGGTAATCGCAAAAATTGCGATTACCTATTTTGCGAATGGCTTAGGGCTTGATGCATTCCAAAAGGCTAATTAGCGGTTGCAAACGGGCCGATTCTGTGAATTGGCCCGTTTGCGACCGCTAATTAGCTTGATGCATGTACCCCTTTGTCACTAAAAAGTAGGCGAATTGGAATTAGGTCACTTAGAGTCACTTTAGGTGACCAACCCAGTAGGTCGCCAGTTAATGGGACCATCAAGAACCTCATAGACAGTTACCTCAGTAGGTGAAGCAGTCTTCAGTCAGTTCCAGGCACTTTTATCTGTTGCAGGGCTTTCCTATGGAAGTGGTCCTGAAGCAATGGATGAAAGATGCTGAAGATGCTCAAAGGATGCTGTGGATGTGATGCGGTTGACGGGGTCTTGCTGCAACTACTCCTCTGTCCACGAAGGGGGTGAGGTGGTCCTGGTCACAGGGTTGACATCCTTTGAAGTCCTCTCAGTGCTGGCAGGAGTTCAGCTGCCACTGAGTACTGGTCGCCCAGTATCGTGGTGACCGGCCAATTCTTCCTTGGTCGGTAACTCATCCTCTAGAAGTCCTAGCTGCATCTCAATGACACTCCTGGGCTCAGTGTACTCTGGTGCAACTTTGTGCATCAGGTCCTCGTCCTTGGTGCTGCAACGAATGGCGGCAATTTTATGTCTTTTAGCTACCAACTTGCCCCAGCGGGCTTCTCAACTGTTGTGTCCCATTTGCTGTGAACAGGAGGACAGATCACTGGCCCTTTGAATCTCTTGGCTTTGGCTGGGCTCTGGAGACAGCTTCTCCTCAAGCAGGACACAGCAGGCATGGTCCCTCTCCTTTGCTAGCCACCAGGTTCAGCAGCTGCAGTCCATGCCAGTACAGCCTCTTTTTGCTGGTTCCACAGTGCAGCCAGGCAATTCTTCTTTGGTCCATCTTCCAGGCCAGTCAAGATATGAGTTCGGGGTGCCAGGGGTGACCTACTTATGCTCAAAAAATGTCCTTATGGGCAGGATGCAGTTGGTAGCCAATGTGCTACCAGGTTCCCTCCCACCTGATGACCACTTCATTCGAAGGGTGGCATCCCTGGATAAACAATTCTACCTACTTCCAATATGGTAGGACCGCTCTCCTGGCATGTGGAGCTCCCTAGCCAAACCCAGAAGTGTGGCTACCAAGTGGACTACACACCCCTGGAAAACCAGTTTGGCAACTGGTTTCCCCTCTGCTGTTCCAAGTGCAAGCCTGTCAGCCCGAACAACGGAGCAGTCCCTCTCCCAAGCGTTACCCACTTGCCCTTCAAAGGCAGCTTCTCCTTTGAAGTTTGACTTTTAAGCCAACACCTGTGTGGCTTCCTGCAGGAGGGAGGTGACATCTCCTTCCAGAGCAGGCCCCTATTGTATCCTTTCCTGGGAGTCATTAGTACGTCTCCCGGGAGGTAAGAAAGCTGTCTCAGCTTCAGGTCCCCATGTTCAATCAGTATGAGCACAGGGGACTGAAGGCAACAAAGTGGCAATTTTGCTAAAGTTGCATATTGCAACTTGTTACATTAATTTCGACCTGAGAATAAAGTCGGACTTAATGTAAATAGTTGTTTGATACCTTGGACGGCCCACTTTGATTGCACCATTCCAGAGTTCAGTCAAAATCAGGGATTTATAAATCACGGCAAATCAACTGTAAGGTTCTCAAGGTGCCGGAGTTAGCACAGCTCAGGTGTCAAGTGTAACTCTGCACTCGCCAATTGGGCAGCCAAGCATTTCTATAGTAAAAACAACAGTTTACCGATTTTGTTACTAGAACAGGTTCTGCCTGTGAGATACGTTGCACCTTGCCTTACGACTGACTAAGCCTGCCATGGGGTGACTTGCACATATACCAGGGGGAGGTCTGTCTTTGCCATTGCTTTGAAAGGCACCGTTGGGCCAGCAAATCTCTTCCAGCCTTCAAATGACAGGCTGAGGGTCTTATTTAATTGTATCCCACCCAGGGTGGCACAACCAGTGCTGCAATCCCTGGGGGACCCTCTAGCTTACATGCCCTTGGTAGCCAGGGTACGATTAACTAGGGACGTACAGTTAGGCTAGCTCAGCCAGTTGGGTAGAAGCCAATTCAATGTATCAGTTTAAGAGTAAGGGCATAGGCACTGGGGTCTGGTTAGCAGGCCCCAGTGCACTCGCAGAGTCAAAAAACCAGCAGCATCAGTCAAAAACGTGGGGGTGACCATCACGGCCGGAGTAGGAACCCAGGGCAGCCATAGCAAATTTGTCGAACCCAGCCTCTGAGGGGTGAGGGGGAGCAAGTGAGCACTGTGGCTTTTGTTACTGAGGACCAATATTGCAGGACTGCTGCAAAACCGGCCACCAGTAACAAAACCAGCCCCCACCACTGCAAAACTGGCCCGCATCCTTCTAACCTTCTGGGGAAATGCCCGATGCCCACTACTTCTAGTCCAGCCCTGGTGACCATACAAAAAGAGGCATTTTCTTACACCACAGAACTGAGAGAAGAGGAGTTTGGGAAAAAAGTGAATATTGGTAGTGTAAATCAAACAAAAAAAGGCCTACAAACATTCAGTGAATGCCATGACATCGACCCTCACAACTGGGAAACCCTATTAGTATCTGTTAAGAAGTCACTGGAAGCATAAGATAAGTAAAGAAGTCTTTATTCTAGTCTCCACTCTCCGCCTTATCAACACCCTCACAACAAGCCTCACAGATTAAGAGAACCTGTCAACATTCTAAAGTCAGTTTCAGCCGAACGGCTGGAATGCACCATATGTAGAAAAGGTGGGGGAAAGAGAAATACCATGAGGATTATAATAAAAAGGGATAACAACATTAAACATCAACTAGGATATAAATAAGATAAGTTATGAATTACAACACATCTTCCACCCTTGATAAATAAAGCAACAGGGAAGGAAATTACTTTCACGTGTAATAATGATCATGCCACTTTGGTGAGGACCTAATCTATGTGATGTCCTTGGTAGTAAGATCTTGCTGAAGCTCTGGCGTGGCAGGGGCATTGTTGGAACTGTTATTTATTGGGGGATGGTTTTTGGCTAGCCTGTCCATACTCCATTTTTTACCATTATCCATGACCGCAACATTGTGTTTGATTTCAACTATCCACATAGGTCCAAAGAATTTGGAGGCACCCTGGGGCTTTCCATTAGGTTTTTTAACATATACACAGTCACCCAACTCCCAATCCCGTTTATTGGCGCCGTGTTTGTGGTCGTATGATATTTTGTAATCATTTTGATAGGAAGTTATCTTATTTCTTGGGTCAATCGAACTGTATTCCACCTTTCCACCTCCCCCAATCCAATTTGGGAAGAACTTTGTACAAGGCTTCCTTCTTTTGAGGGAGGAAAAGGGGATATGCCTGTGACCTGGTTAGTATACTGTGGTATGCCCAGAGCATGTCCTGTATAGCCCTCTCAACAGGAAGGTAATTAACACAAGCTAGTTGTATACAATCCTTGATCATTCTGTTAACTCTTTCCACAAGGCCATTAGCCCTGGGACAGTACAAAGCCGTTTTAAGGTACCCACCTTGATGGCTAATTTAGAAAGGAATTCAGTCATGAGAGTAGAAGTAAATTGCACCCCATTATCCTTGATAAGGGTGGATTGGATGGCATCTGTTGTAAACGTGTCAATTAGGAAATCGATAAGGCACTCTGTGGTGATCTGATTTACTATCCTAGTGACAACCCAATGGGACTGGTAATCAACTAAGACAAAAGCAAAGCGTTTTGGCACACCTTTACGATTAATGGTGCCTATTATATCCAGAGCAAATTTTTCCCAGGGTTGTTCTGGAACAGATACAGGGGATAAGGGAGCTTTGTGAACGGCCTTGGATTTGTCACTATTAGCACAAATTAGGCAGTTTTTAAACTTGGATTCCACCAGCGAATCCATGTTGGGAAACCAGTAGCGTTCTCTAAGCCGGGCTTTAGTCAAACTCGTGCCACGGTGACCTTCATGGACGAGGTCAATCACCTTATTCCTTATACCTTCAGGGGGTATTATTTTGTCATTCCTGAATATTAAGCTCTGGTTTAGATTGATTTCATGATGGATTTCCCAGAAACCTTGGCCCCTTCAATGACTTCACTGTGACACTTGGGCCAACCTAGCTGGATATATGTCCTAAGTTGGTCAAAAGTCATCATTTGCAGAGCATTCTTCCCATTCCTCAGAAGTTATGGCGGACGAGTGGATCTGCAAAATAGGATATTCTGGAGTGTCAAACTATTCCACTTTGTTCAGAGGGGCTCGAGATAAGAAATCAGCGGCATTGTTTAGATTAGGTGGGACATATTCCATTTTGAAGCAAAAACCTTCCAACCCTAAGACCCAGCGGGCAATGCGTGGAGTGCTGTTAAAGGAACCTTTGGGGCTGAGCATGTATGTTAGCTGTTTATGGTCTGTGCGGATATAGAATTGTAGACCCCATAGGAACATTTTTAAATGTTTCACGGCCGAGAAACATGCAAGGGCCTCTCTTTCGACCACTGAGTAATTCCTTTCAGGTCTGGTAAGGTTACGCGAGGCAATGGGCCACAATTCTCTCTTTGCCATCAACTACTTGGGATAACGTGGCCCTTAATCCTTCATTGCTTCCGTTAGTGGTTAATATCGTTTTCCTGCAAGGGTTAAAGTTGCAAAGGTATGGAGAAGACAAAATAGCTTCTTTGATGTTCTCAAATGCACTTTGGTGTACATCAACCCATTTGTATTGTGTGTGTTTTGTTACGAGATTCCTAAGTGTGCTGGTTAAATCCGCAAAGTTTTTGACGTATTTACTCATGTATTCAGCGAGACCAAGGAACGATTTCAGTTCGTCTTTTGACTCTGGAGCGGGATTATCCTTAACTGCTTCAAGTAGGCACATTTTGGGTTTGAACTCATCTTTGAAAATCGTATGCCCCAGATACTTTACAGACCTGACACCGATTTTACACTTCTCGTTTTTAAGTGTCAGCCCTGCATCTTATAGTTTGGTAAAGACCTTCCTCAAAATCATATTGTGTTCCTCCACAGTGGCCCCATATATTAACACATCGTCCTGGAAGCACATTGTTTTAGGTATTCCATCTAATATTTGTTGCATTATTTTTTTGAACACCGCGTCCGCGGACACAAGTCCAAACGGCATTCTGCGGAACATGAATGTGCCCATGGGTGTGATGAGCGCTGTCATCCATCTCAACTTAGGATGGGGCTCAAACTGATGGTAGGCCATGGATAGGTCCAACACACTGAAACAATTGGCTTCCCCCATTGTGCTCAACATCTTGTGAATACGAGGTAAAGGGTGTCTCTCAACCCAGCTGTTGTTGTTGAGGTCACATAAGTCGACACATAATCTGATTTCATCTCCATGTTTTTTTTTCGCTATAACAATGGGAGCCACCCAGTTGGAACAATCAATATCTTGAATGATGACTAATTCCTTCAGCCTCAGAAGTTCTTTTTGTAAGGGGCCCCACATAAGTTGTGGTATGGGTCTGGTTTTATAAACCGCTGGTACAGCATTTGATTTAAGTTTGATTTTTATGTTAAAAATCTTTAAGTATCCCTAACTTCTTTGTGAACACCTCAGGGAATTCATCACAAATAGTTTCGCCCGTGATGGATTCATTTACGGTAGAGACCTGTTCGGGGTTATTAGGATCTAACTTAATCCCTAATTCCTTCTGATGTTGCCATCCCAGGAGATTGGAACCTTCTTCAACAACGTACACTTTCCCTACAGTGGAATAATCTTTAAAAGTAATGAGGGTTTTAACCATTCCCTTGAGGGGAATGGGATCCTTGGTGTACCCACTGGGAGAAATGTCAGCAAAGACTAAATTCTCCTTGAATTTTGTAGTCATTGATTTGTAGTCTGAGAAATTAATTAAAGTAACGTGCGAGCCTGAATCAGCAAACATTTTAATGTGCTTACCATCTAACAATATGTCACATTCGGGGTAATTAATTTTACTGCATGTTTGAATTTCCATCACTTGAAGTATTATTTTCTTGACAGATGATGACCTTTTATCCAGGTTTTCATTTTTGACACTCTCACTTTTCTTATAGTTGTTCCTGCATACCCTAGCTAGATGGCCTTTCTTGTTGCATTTCCTACAAACGGCTGATCTAGCCTGGCAATTAGGGTTGTTAGCTAAGTGATTGCTGCTGCCACAGCGGTATCATTTCAGCTTATTTCCTTCCAGCTCCCCAGATTGGTATGCACTTTTGTTATTTTTAACCTCGCATACAGTATCTTCCAGTACCGGTTCCTGGTCTTTATCAAGGATCTCCGAAATTTGCTTATTAGTGGTGGGTGTTATATTTTCCTTCAGATAAAGGGCTGTGTGCTCAATGGATTTGGCTATTTTAATAGCGTCTTGAAGATTGGGTTGTTTTTGTAGAAGTTTTTCCTGTATTCTGGTATTGTTAGTGCAACGCACTAACTGGTCTCTTATGAGTGACTCATTTAATTCAGCAAACTCACAAAACTTATGTTAGATTTGGGGGTCTCTAGTTGGCACAGGTAGGTACTTGTGACAAGTAGGGACCCTCGCCTCTAGTCAGGGTAGGGGGGTACACTCCTAAAATAACCCCTGCTCACCCCTTGGTAGCTTGGCACGAGCAGACAGGCTTATCTCAGAGGCAGTGTGTAAAGCATTTGTGAACACATACAGTAATCAAGTGACAACACTACAGATGGACACCACACAAGGTTTATATCAAAAATAAGTATTCTTTATATAGATTTAACACAAGACCATAAACGAAAGTGGTGCAGAGATGGAGATGCGGCAAAGATTCGGTGCAAAGAAATAAAGACGTCAAGTTCTTCCTGATGCGGCACGCTTCTCCGATGTTGCGAGAAGTCTCGACTCGATGCGTCAGCTGCAGCGGCGACACCCTTGTTCCGTGATGCGATGACAGCGGCGGGAGCCAACGGCTCCCTGAGCTGGTTTGCACTGGACTATGCAAGGAGGGCACCAAATGTGCCCTTCAAGCAGACTCAGTGGCACTGGCAAGCACTCCCACCCGGCCCCAGTACACTAAACCCTGTCTGGGAGGTGGTCACACCTCCCTGTGACAGGCTACCTATTGTTCTGCATTCCCCTGCTTGAGCTTGGCTGAGCAGCAGGAGGGCAGAATCGTGTCTCTGGTCGGCAGCAGCCATGTTGTGCTGTCCGGGTCTAGAAGACTGATACCAGGAGCACAGAGGGCCTCCCGGAGGAGCTTTACAGTGCATGGAATCATACCTCCCACACCATTTTCGGTGTGGGGGTATGATTCCAACATGTTTGATACCAAACATGACAAGGTTCGTTACAGCCAGTTTAGAGTTGATCATCGCATAATGACGCATGGTCACTCTATGTATCGTAATGGCTGATGCACTTACAACCGGGAGAATGGACTCCGAAGGCTGTAGGGGTATCCTACTCATGCAGGGGCACCCTCACACTTAGAATCGTGCACCCTGCCTTCAGGATTGAAAGGCATGCTTTAGGGGAGTCTTATAGGTTTTAAGTGAGGTGACTTTAGATATAGGGAAACCGAGGGCCTCCCGGAGGAGCTTTACAGTGCATGGAATCATACCTCCCACACTGTTTACGGTGTGGTGGTATGATTCCAACATGTTTGATACCAAACATGACAGGGTTCGTTACAGCCAGTTTAGAGATGGTCATCGCATAATTACGCAGTGCCCCTCTATATAGTATATGGCTGTCTCACTTACAACCCGGGAGAATGGACTCCATGGGCTGTAGGGGTGTCCTGGTCATGCAGGGGCACCCTCACACTTAGAACTGAGCACCCTGCCTTCAGGATCTTTTTTTAAAGATGTTTTTATTATTTTAAAGAACATATTAGTCACAAGTATATCAACATTTAGTACACCAACACAGTTATTTTCCACAGTGCATGTATAACAGGTTTTACTTCTGTTCAGCCACCTATATCCTGTCTGTCCCATTGTTTTTCTTTCATTTTCATCTCACTAGTGGGCGATATACACAGTTCACCCCGGTACATGTTCCATTTGCCCCATTTTTTATCCCATTTCTTGGGGCATCCTCTGGATTTGAATACCTCCTTTTCAGCAATCATACATTTATCTAGTTCCTTTGCCCAGCTCCCTGATGATGGCACCTCAGCTGCACCCCACTTCATCGCTATTGTGCATTTCACCAACGTATATCCTAGGGTGACCCATTGCTGTTCAACCCCCCCAAGGTCCGTCGCCTCCCATATATTTTGGAGCCCCAATTGCGGTGTCAGTGTAATCTCATTTCCTATGGCTCTTTGCATGTGTTGTGTAGCTTTTTCCCATAAGGCCTGTATGTTGGGACATTTCCATATAATATGATAAAAAGTTGCTTCCTCATGACATTGGTGGAGGCATAGAGCATCTTGTCTACTCCCTATCTTTCCCAGAGTAACCCCTGTGAGGTAAGTTCTATGCAGGACTTTTAATTGGATAAGACGGAGCTTAAGAGGGATGGAAGCCTCTCTTGGGCATATCAATGCTGTTTGCCAATCGTCATCTTCAATTGGTTCTATATCGGTTTGCCATTTTTCTCGGAGGGTCTGGAACGGGTCAGGTAAATTATTGCATAATTTCCGATATGTTAATGACTCGGCCTTCTTTAGCAGAGGTTCAGAGAGCAGTCTGTCCTCCGGGGGGATGACTCCGGTATGTCCTCATTGCCTGGCAGTGCCGCCTTGAGGGCATGGCAGATTTGTAAATAACGGAAGATCTCCCCCTGACCCAGATCATACTCTTCCTTTCATTCTGCAAATTTTAGTATTTTCCCCTTTTTCCACAGTTGGCCTACCATAGAGATGCCTATATTGTCCCATCTATCAAACCCGGGTTAGTTACATAGTGTTCCTAGTTTTTGAGCTGACCACAACGGGGTGGCCTGAGTCAGTATGTCTAGCCAGCTGAGTCTTCTATTAGCTTGTCGCCAAACCTTCACAGTATGGGCCGTTGGGCCCCAGTAATGACCCTTCCTGAGTTTTGAATAGAGGGCCCCTAGGTAGCCTTCTCTTCCCATTTGATATTTATCTAGGAGATACGCATGGTCCAACGGGGAGCGATATAACCATTGGTTCACTACCACCAGTTGCGAAGCCCAGTAATATAGACGCATGTCTGGGAGTGCAATACCCCCGTCATACCACCCTCTGGTTAATTTATGTAGAGTGATGCGAGGCGCCTTTCCATCCCACAGTAGAGTCCTAACCTCCCTTTCAATATTTCTGAAGTAGGACTCTGGGACCTTGTTCTGGCAATTCTGAAGGATGTATAAAAATCAGGGGAGAGCCAACATCTTAAAAAGGGCCGCTCGGCCCAGTAGGGAGAGGGGCAAAGTTCTCAAGTGTTTGACATCGTTAAGCAGTCTCTCCAAAGGCACCGCTAGATTTCTGGCGTAGAAAGTATTGGGGTCAGGGGTTACATAGATCCCGAGATACCGGAATCCATCCTCAGCTATTTCCACTTCGCATCCTGATGGGAGCTTTGGGATCGATCCTTGAATAGCAAAAATCACTGATTTAGACCAGTTAATCAAATATCCAGAATACTTGCCGAAATTGGTGAAAATTTTTAAAATTCTATGCACTGATTTTGTTGGCGACGCAAGATACAGCAGAATATCATCAGCATAGACCCCCTCAGTATTGGATCCCCTTTGACCCACGTTGCCAGAGGCTCTAGCATTAATGAGAAAATCAATGAGGACAGGGGGCATCCCTGTCTTGTGCCCCTTTTTAATGAAAATGTTCTGGATAAGCGATTGTTGACCTTAACCTGGCCTTTGAGATCCGTATAAAGCAGCTTGACCCATCCCAGGAATTTTGGGGTGAACGCTAGGCGCCGAAGCACCTCAAAGAGATAGGGCCATTCTATTGAATCAAACGCCATTCTGGCGTCCAGGGACAGCACAACAGCATCTTCCTCTATGACTTGTTTGCGGCCCAAGACACCATGGAGGCGACGGATATTTAACGCCGTGTTATGGCCCGGCACAAAGCCAGACTGGTCTACATGGAACAGAAACTTTAAGGGATTTGTCAGATGACCTGCAAACACAACACTCCACAACAAACCCATCAATCTCAGAATCCATTCCAGGCCACCAAAAGGTATCACGAATTCGCCGCTTAGTAAAAGAGGAACCTAAATGTCCTTCATGAGCCCTATCAATAAATATTTTCCTGAAAACATGTGGAGGAATAAGTTTGTCATTGCGCAACAAAATTCCATCTTCTAAAGAAATTTCATCCTCAATTTTGGCAAATGGTTGCAGAGAAGGGGAAAGTACTTTCTCTCTTGGCCACCCATTTCTAACAAGGTTGCAAACTTCTTGAAGGATACTGTCACCGCAAAATGCTGATCTCCATTCATCTTCAGAACAAAACTTGAGTTCAGGAATATCCACTCCTGCAACAAGACAATCCTCGCAATCCTCTTCAATAAGATCAGAAAAAGAAATTTCCTCATCATGATTTTCCTTAGCAGGAAAACGAGAGAGAAAATCTGCCCTGCCATTCTTTCCCCCAGAAATGTGCCCGACATCAAATTGGTACTGGTTAGTGACCATTCTCATAATTCTGGGAGTGCAACACTTGGTCAAACTCCCACCCAAGATATTAACAAGGGGCTTGTGATCAGTTTGAAGTAAAAAACGTTTTCCCCATAAATATGGGCGAAACTTATCAATAGCCCAGGCGCAAGCTAACAGCTCCCTCTCAATGACTGAATATTGCAACTCAGCAGCCCTTAGAACTCTGGATGCAAAGCCTATAGTCTTTTCAACTCCATCCTCCACTTGTGTCAAAGTAGCACCTAGTCCTACTTGACTAGCGTCAACAGTTAAACAGCAAGGTAAACTAGGATCAAAAGGCTTGAGGACCGTACTTTTCCCTAGAAGAACTTTAACCTCATCAAAAGCAGACACACATTCATCACTCCAAACAAACTTGGTCCCCTTTTTGAGGAGATTGCTAATGGGACGAACAATTGTGGCATAATGGGGAATAAATATCGAATAATATTCACAGAGTCCTAGAAGAGATTTAACCCCAGTCTTGTCAGTGGGAGTAGAAGCATTAGAAATGGCCTCAAGGAGACCAGGTCTTGGTTTAATACCTTCTTGAGTGAGAACGTGACCTAAGTACTCTACTTCAGTACAAAAAAACTTACATTTTTCCAATTTAAGTACAACACCATGTTGCTGAAAAAGACTTAACACATTGTGTAGAATAGAATCGTGTGAAGAAGCATCCTTAGCAAAAATGAGGACATCGTCTTAGAAGACTAATACACCGTCAACTCCCTTAAGAATGTTGCTCATCACCCTCTGGAATACCGACGCAGCCGATGCCAAGCCAAAGAGCATGCGTCGGTACTGAAACGTGCCTATAGGGGAGACAAACGCAGTAAGATGACGGGAATCCAGAAGTAACTCAACCTGGTGGTAAGCACTGGCAAGGTCCAACTTAGTGAAAAACTTAGCTCCTTTAGTAGAAGCAAAGAGGTCGTTGATTTTCGGAAGAGGATGTGAGTCAACCCAGATCTCTTTATTGTGAGACCTTAAGTCAACACATACCCTGAGTTGACCACACCTCTTCCTAGCAACAACCAAAGGAGAAAGCCATAGAGATGACTCAGCTGGCTCAATAACACCTTTCTTACAGAGTTGCAACAATTCTTTTTCCAAGTCCCTCACACTGTAGGGCACCCCTCTAAGTCTGTGTTTTATAGGAATGGACCCTTCTTTAACAATTATCCTGTGTTTAAAACCACAAATTTTACCTAAACCTTTCTATGCTCTTTGCTAATTTAATAGTATCATCAAGAGACGGATCACCCATACTGAGTAATTTCTGTCTAATGTTTTTGTCTTTACAATGACAAACAAATTGGTCTCTGATGAGTTGGTCTGTGAAGTTCTCAAACCTGCAGTCCGCTGCCAATCTGCGTAAAACGGAGATGTAAGAATCAACGTCTTGCTCTCAGATTGCTTCCTTTTAAAAAATGTATGCCTGAGGACCATGAGACTTGTCTGTTTGTCAAAACGAAGTTTGAGTTTTTGTACAGTTTCTCTATATTCATCGTTAGGTCCACCTTCTTCTTGAGGTAAATCAGGTAAATGTTTAAACGCAGATCTCCCTTCAAATCCAAGAGAATGTAACAGTAAACATTTCTTTCTATCCGCACTAAATCTTGCTGCACCTATGGCACCCAAATAAGTTTCAAATGCGTCATGCCAAATCTCCCATCTGATAGCTGGTTCTCCAGGAGTGTCAAGAAATGCTGGAGGAGGATTTACAGACTGTAAAGTACACATTATAAGTACTAAAAGTGAGGAATCGGCAACACACAAAATTACCTCCAAAAATGCAAATAAAAACTATAGAAAAAAATAAGATTGGTGTGGGATACACACAAAAAAATAGATGCAACAACGTTGAAGACCACCAAGAAAAAAATGATAAGTAGAAGTGGAGTGCTGCAACCAGTAGAAGGGTGTGTGTGTCACCGTAGAGTGCACACTGTAATAAATTAATGTAAGCTGAAATGGTGTGAGTCACCGCATGAAGCACGCACTAAACAAATATTTCCAGTGAATAAGATGGCATAGTATAATAGATATATATTGGGATGAAATGGTGTGTGGATCACCGCGTGAAACACACAAATTTTGGAGAGGAAATAAAGGTGTAAACGTTAGTAATTATACAGTAAAATGAGTAGAGCGTTGAAGGAGAAATTGCGTAAGTGCGTTGCGTGTGCTGATGTTGATGGGTGTGTGTATCACCGAGATGTGCACACGCTGACGGATAGAAAGTGACTGAAGTGGTGTGCGTATCACTGCCTGTAATACGCAATGAAGATGAAAAATTGGTGTGTGTGTACACGCTGGTAGACCGAAAATGGCTGAAATGGTGTGCGTATCACCGCTTGTAATACGCAGAAAATGAAAAATGCTAGATGTAGAATTGGTGTGTGAATCACCGTAAGATGCACACATTAAACAGACGAAACACAAGAAGTGAGCCTGTTCAAAGATGGCCTCCCAACATCAAAAAGCGTGATGACGTAAGCGTTGAGTATGAGGCTTGTACGTCACAAGGACAGGCAGTCAGTATGGAGGCTTGAGAAAACAAGTCGCGAGGGAAACAGCGCTCGGATGTCGTCAGGTAAGAGAATGTTGAAAGGCTCGCGGTAGAAGAGAAACATCGCTTTGAATGATGCGCTGGCTTGAGATGAAATAACTGTTAGGCGCACGTATTAAAAATACAAATTTGAAATGAGGCAGTAACGAGGTAGCGAGGCAAACTTTTAGATGATGCGCTAACTTGAGATGCGCTAATTGTTGGGCGCAAGTAGCGATCGTAAAAATTTGTAAAACTGCCAAAGACTTGGGGGCCGATTCCGATTCAGGCCGGAAATCTCCCCGACCAAGCCGGACCCGGAGAGATTTCCGACTGAATCGGACCCTAGCAGTCCGACCGAACGAGTACGATGCGTTCGCATGCTATCGGACTCGATTCGGTCGGACTCCCATTGAAGTCAATGGGAGCCGGTCGTACAATGCGTACGCGGGCTCCCATTCACTCAATGGGTGCGAGGCGAACAAGGGCGCCCCCTACAGCGGGTACGAGTCGAACCGACTTGCGCCGTACATGCACAGGAAGGGGGGACCCATGGGTCCCCCCTGTGTGCGACTCGCGCGGCTACGCGTCCAGGGGGGTCCGACACGGACCCCCAAAGTGCGGCTCCGACAGCTCTTTCGAGCTGGACTGCGCGAGTCGGTCGGACTGGTCAAGGTGCGCATCGTACTTACCCGGCCGGTGTACGTCTCCATTGCGCGCTGCGAGTCGTCTCCGTGCGAGTCGGTCGGTGCGGTTAGGTCCCGCGAACGAGTCGGTCAGAGCGGTCGGGTTCTGCGAACGAGTCGGTCGGCCATTTCGCGAGCGCACGCATCGTACTCGCTCGCCCGGAGGCACGTACGAATCGGTCGGGAAATAGGGCTTCCGAATCGGATCCGGTTAAGCCAAATCCGATTCGGTGCCCTACCGGCCGAGATCGGAATCGACCCCTTAGTTGTGAAAACAACCCGGAGAAGGCAGAATATGGTAGATAGGATATGAAATAAAAACGTCCTACCGTGTCAGATGACGAGCCAAGTCAATTTCAAAATGTTCCAAGTTGCTGACGAAAACGCTGTTGTACAACAGTATATGTTGTCCCTTGAAGGCTAAACAGGCTTGATTGTAGGAAGATCTCAGGGATGAGAAAACTTTGTTGTATGTGGATCTCAAATATGAGATTTCTCGCACGCTGGGTGGTCCATGTAACCAGGATCGTCGCCAATCAAATGTAGTAATGATGCAGGAAGCTGGTGATGTCTTGAGTATATTTATTGTAAGGTTACATGGAAGAGGAGCTACCTCGAGAGCAGCCAGCTCCAACAGACACCAACTCAAGAGTGAACCACAAACATTCTAATGTTCCTAAGCATCAAGAGAACATTCTAAAGGAAACTAAGACATTGCATTAACAGGCTAACACATGTAATATATGATATATACAAATGACTAAACCAAATACATGAGAGAATCACAATACCGATTACTACAGCTTTGTTTTTAATCACCTTACCTCCTTCACAGGGCCGGCTTTAACGCTGCTGGCTCCTGGTGGGATATTCAATTTTGGAGCCCCCATATCCCATGACTGCCTCCTCGGATTCTCTCACAACCATCGAACAAGAGTGCCCCTATTCTCTCTAATCATAAGTTATTGATGAACATGGCTCCCCCCCTGAGGTCAGCGCCCCCCTCCACAGGTCAGCGCACAGTGCAGCCGCACCGCCCTAAAGCCCTGCTCCTTCATCACTACACATAAACAGCTAGACCTGCTTCAGTCTGGATTCACTACATTTCACACTACAGAAAACACCCTCATCCATGAATCCAGCTTGCCAACATCTGGGTTGTCTGACAGACTATTGAGGAAACAAATATTGTGTGGACAGAACTTTAGGGCACATGCACAAGGAAATGGCACAGCGTAGTGCTGAGGAACGTTTTGCAGCGCAGCCCCACTTCCAAAACGCAGGGATGATATAGAAGGTAAGTGCAATGAGGTAAGTACAGATTTACTATTCTTAACTCACATCTACATACCCTGACGATAACTATCTATCTATCTCTCTATCTGACTAGATATATATATATATATCATCAAGGTACATATATACGTGTAGTTAAGTATAGTTAAAGTTTGCTTACCCATACAAACTTATCTTCATGATACTTTTGTCCTCAATATTCTTGACAAATTTTTTCCACACAATATTTTTCCTCCGATAGTTTGTGCAAACACCAACACAACATCTGCTTAGCGCAATCACCCTCTGCTGTTCTCATATTCCTGAACCTCTCTGCAGCTCTTGATACTGCTGCTCATCACAGGATCCAGTGTCAACTGGTTCTCACCCTATCTCTCTGACCAATAGTTTTATTCTCTTGAGGCTCCTCCCTCTCCACTCCTACACCAATATGGATTGGTGGCCCAGAAGGCTGTTTCAGTTTCACTCCTCTTTTCATTTTATACATCATCTCTCACCAATATCATCTTTTTCTTTGGCTTTTCCTATCACCTTCCAGGCAGTTGATGCTCATAACTTGTTCTTGCCTTTCACTGTCTCACATCTGCACACAGATCTCAAAGTGTCTTGACACCATGTTATACTGAATGGCAGTTAGATCAATGATGATATTAAGCCAAGATGGAAATAATGTATTGTTCTTACCACCTTAGTACCTGCTTCTCTCCCTTCCCCTATTCATTTCCCCAAGACATCAGGACCACAATTATTTCAGTTGTTGAATAAACATGAATACATTCACAAACAGCACAGCCACAACAGCGGATTTCAACTACTGAATGTTCACTAAATATGTTCTGGTGGCTTATTGGACTAATGCATCCACTGCAGGGACCTGTGTTCAACCTCATGGTCACAGGTTCAATTCCCGACGGGTCATCCTTTATGAGGTCGATAAAATAAGCACCATTGAGTTGGGTAACAACAAACATCTGTTATTCAGCACCAAGATGTGGTGAACGTGCGCTTTACAAATACATGTTATATTCTAAAATCCAGTTACACAGAGCCAAACACTCATCTCCTCACTGGTTGTTAGTTGCAATTTTCTACTATTTGTCACCACCTTATTATTTTACCACACGAGATAAAGTTCTATATTTCACTGTAAAACTGTCTGGACCCTCCCGAGTCATAGACCCACCTCCCAGTCCAGCCCCACTTGGCAGGATGTCAGCTAAAAACAGGGTTGTATACAAGCTGCTGATATTGGTCTTCAATGCCATGAATGGTTTCTCCCCACAACTACGTCTCTGAGAATCCAAGATGGTACATTCCAGCTCACAAGCTACTCTCAGCAAGGAAGGATCTGCTTGCTACACCCAGACGTCCATGTGCAGCATGTAGGTTCAGTCCTCTCCATCAACCTCCAGCTGAATCCCATCCAATCACGCTTCACATATCATTTAAAACAGCACTCAAGGACCCCCTCATTTTACAAGAATTGTCTTAACTTCCGTATCTAGGCGCTAGTCTGTTACTGTAATGGTGTATCTTTGACCTGTGCATGCACTGCCCTGTATTGGGTATCATCCATGGTCCATGATGTCCAGCCCCATCTCCATGTCCCCACTGCTATGAACTGCTGTGAAGTTCTGTACACTCTCTTTGGTAGCTACACTCTGCAATGCTTCCTGTTGGAGTGCTCTGTTGTTTGAGAGCGAGAGACTGTGCACCAATGTCTGGGACTCTCCCAATGGGAGACTGAGGCATGATACTCCCACCGAGTGAGTAAGACTACGCTGCAACACGTACATTTCACACTCACTGAGTAACTCTGTGCTCCCTCCAAGACGCAAAACTTAGACACAGTGAGTGAAACAATGCCCCAATGTATGGGACTTACACCCAATCAAAGATACCGTGCACTACAGCTTGCATCTCACACCCAGTGAGTGGGACAGGGCACCAAGGTGGGGGCCTCACAGCAAACTACTGTGGCTGTGCTGTACGAATGGGGACAAACTAACAGGAAGACAATGCTTCAGGAAGAGAGACCCACAGTGGTGAGTGAGAGGGTCTTCCACGGTGTAAGACATGTGCTGCAAGAATTGAGGCACAACCCAGGTACCAGCACTATGCTCCAAGACATAAGATTTCATTTCAATGTCTGACACTGTGCTTGAAGCGGTGAAGCTCACAGCCAATGAGTGCCACAATACCCAGTGAGAGAACCTGTGCGGCATGATGTACGACTGTCACCCAAGCACCGCTTTGACACACCCTGCATCTAGTGAAGGGGTGCCTTTAGTAAAAGCTCAAGTCAGAGACCTTTTAAGGCATGGGCAAAGTGGGCAATTTCCCAGGGCCCCCTCCTGTGAAAGTGACTCATTTATGCACAGTAATGGCCACAAAGTTCAGGGTTTTGTCTACCAGAGTAGTGACAGAATGACAACATGAGTGTCAAATGCTCATCTACCTGGGATGTAAGAATGTAGGTGACATGATGAGCCTGTGGTCCATGTTTTTTGGTCTCACCTACAATAGTACATGAGCTGCATGTCCTCTCACTAGCTAGAGATATTGTATACAACAAGGGGCTTTCACTCCTTATTGTTGTCACTCCTATGTGCTGCCTTCTAATTGGCCAGCGCATGCCGGCTTCCCTTCCTCTTCTTTCGGCTGGAGCATGGACCTAATGTTGATTGCTTTTGCTTGATTCCTGTCCTTCAGCTGATCGTGCTGTAATTGAGGTACTATTTTCATTTTTACTCCATGATGCTTCATCCTCTCCCATCCCCTGTGTACGTACAAGCTTCTTTCCCTCCCACTCCCTTTGTCTGTGTTGCTTCCTCCCCTCCCACCCCGCAGTCCATGTTGCTTCATCCTCTCATCCCCTGTGTACGTACAAGCTTCTTTCCCTCCCACTCCCTTTGTCTGTGTTGCTTCCTCCCCTCCCACCCCGCAGTCCATGTTGCTTCATCCTCTCCCATCCCGTGTACGTACAAGCTTCTTTCCCTCCCACTCCCTTTGTCTGTGTTGCTTCCTCCCCTCCCACTCCGCAGTCCATGTTGCTTCATCCTCTCCCATCCCCTGTGTACGTACAAGCTTCTTTCCCTCCCACTCCCTTTGTCTGTGTTGCTTCCTCCCCTCCCGTCCCCGCAGTCCATGTTGCTTCTTCTCCTATCACCTCTACCTTCCATTTGTCCGTGTTGCTTCTTTCCCATCCCACCCCCTTTGTGCTACTTCTTCACCTCTGACTCCTCACCCTCCCGTTGCCCGTGTTACCCACTCCCACCTTCCCACTCTCTCTTCTGTTGTCCGTGTTGCCCACGTGCCATAAGAAAAAAAAGAGCACTATGACGTGGCCAACGTTGGCCCTGTCATAGTGCTTTTTTAATAACTTTTAGCCATTAGGCACAGCAGCCGCAGTGATCTACATCATTGCCAAAAGAAATTGGCAAAGCCAATAGCTCTTGCATATGCGAGACCTATTGGCTTTGCCACTGCTTGTTTCTCTGTGTTCTCATTTTAACCTGAAAACTCAGCAGCATGATTAGTCTTATGAACTCATTGCCAATTTGAACATATGCTTCTCCTTGTAAGTAAGTAAGTAATATATTTATTGTACAGTTAATAAAAACCTTTACAAACGAGCATTTCTTAATAAAATTGAGAGAGAAAAACAAACTTCAATTTAAAAGGCTGAAAGCCACCGTTGAAAACACTGTAGAAATAGCAAGAAGGAAAGAGGAGAGGCAAGAGAGGGAGCCCCCGAGCCTTGCTGGGCCCAAGTCCAAGTGTTGATTTTTGCGAACGGGGATTTCGCAGCAATACAAATATTAAAATGTCCTCCCAGGACATAGTCTAAATTTAAAAAGTGTGAGGCCGTAAAAAGTAGATGAAAGTGCGTAGTGCAGCATCGACCTTTATGACTCAAGGGAAGGTGGCAGAGGTTATCCCGTTGATATGTTCCTTCAAGGATTGACTTTGCAAGGGTACTTGGTAGTTGATGTAATAAGGGTGCTGTCTGGATCTTTCTTGTGGGGCATCAGGGAGCCGGTTCCAGCCCCGCTCCATTGCCACCACGCAGGTGATCCGATTGTTTCTTAATGCGGAGTTCAGCGGCATTTAAGAATTTTACCAGGCGACAACTTAGTTGAATATCTTCGCCAGAGAAACTCGCTAGCACTGCTTGCCTACAGGTCCGTATTTGTTTCTTGTTGAAGAGTGGCCTAAGGAGGGACCGGCGCTCCTGTATTAGTTCTCTGCATATGGTGATGATATGCACTATGTCCTCCTCTCCTTCCCCACAAAGACGGCAGCTTGCTGGCTTCGGGGCGTAGCCACGGTGGCAAGTGATGTGCAGATGGCAATAGGCCCAGCCGAAATCTCAGAAACTTTTCTTTTGAGGTTTTAGAGAAGTTGGTTTGGGGGTATGCCTGAGGGGTTGCTTTGCTGTATGACTGTATAGTGAGCCAGCCGTGGGCACGTTCAGACATGATGGCTTTGTCTTGAATGATGGATTCTTTTTTGACGATCTTATTTACTATTTTTTTTAAACTTGTTAGAGCCCCCAATGATTCCCAAAGTTGCCGTAACCCCAGCTGGTCCAGTGTAGTGTCCAAGTAGTGTCTGGCTGGGCAGGACTCTGAGGCTTGTAGTTCCTTCCACAGGTAGGTGTTTAGTGTTTCGCGCTGCCCTATTTTGATTTTGTACCAATTTTCAATGAAAGCTCCTTTACGGGCCAGCTCTTGTCTCTGTAGCCCGAATTCGAGCCTCATTTGTGCGGGAGATGTATATCCTGGCAACCCGTAGATCATTCTCAAAGCTCTTGCTACGGTGCCGTTCAGCGTTTCAGCATCTCTCCCTCTCATGGCTTCACTTCCATAGGTGATTGATGGAATTCATTTTGCCTGTATCACCCTGATTAGTGGGAGGAAGCTTGGTCCAGAGGTCTTGTTTTTTAGGTTTCTTAATGCTACTGCTGTCGTTAATCCCCTCTTTTTTATTGCCTCGCATTGAGCTGTGTAGTTACCTCTGTTGTCGATGATGACTCCTAGGTATTTCTAGTCTTGTACTGCTTCCAGCTTGTGTTTTGCCAGGAACCAGTTATGCTTTATTTTTGTCTTCCGGAAGTTTACACACATGACTTTTGTTTTTTCTAGATTAATACTTAGTCTGTTGGTCTCCGAATACTGGGATGTGATGTCGAGCAGGCGTTGTAAACCTATGGGTGTCCGGCTGATAAGCACCAGGTCATCTGCGTATAGAAGGTTGGATAACTGGCGACCTCCTAGCTTGGGGGCATGTGAATTACATTCATTAAGTAGGACTGATAGCTTGGCCATGAAAAGATTAAAGAGTGTTGGGGCAAGCACACAGCCTTGTTTTAATCCTGAAGTTGTATGAATCTTTTTCGTTAAGTAGTCTCCTGCCCCCAGCTTTACTTGCACCCAGGTGTTGCTATGCAGGAGAGTTATTTGTTTTAATAGCAGTGGTGGAATACTCAGGCTTTTTAGTTTTTGCCACAAAATGCTTCTATTTATATGGTCAAACGCCGAGCTGTAGTCGATGAAGCACAGGTACAGGGGCTGTTTTATTACAAGAGCGGCATCTATCATTAGTGAGAGGGCTGAAATGTTAGTAGCAGTGCCCATATTCTTACAAAAACCTGTCTGATTGTATGGTATTGCTGTGATTTCTGTGGCCCATGATGTTAATTCTTGAAGAAGTAGTCCTGCATAGTATTTGGCTTCATTGTCCAGTAAAGCTACTAACTGATAGCTTTTCGGATCATTTCTATTACCTTTTTGTAGATGGGTGAAATGATCGATCCCCTCCAAGATGATGGTACTATCGGTGTTTGTAGAACTGATTCGAAGGTTGGTTTTAGGACTGAAGCCCAGAATTCTGGATCTTGTTTGAATAGAATGGGCGGGATCCCGTTTGGACCGGGAGCGCCCTCGCGCCTGCCCTTGAGGATTCTTTTACAGATTTGTTTGTTCGTGATTATGAGGTCCTGTTCCGGTGTTACTTGGTAGTTCAACTGGGATGCTTGTGTTTCCAGGGTGGGCGAGAAGTTAGTTGTGCAGGTTCGGGGATCCTCCTCTTTGTTAAAATGTGATTCAAGGAAGGTTGTCCATGCCTCTTCTGTAACATGCGAGTTGATGCCCTGGCTCTGAGGGTTAGACAGAGCGTTAAACTTCTGCCAGAATTGCGCGCTGTTGTTATTTTTGATGTCGTGCAGGAGTTTGGCCCAGAGAGACTCATCAGCTTCTTTTCTGAGGCGCCAAGTTAATTTCCTGCGGGTGGCTTTTAACTGCCTCAGTTCTAGCAGTGCCATAGGGTCTTTCTTCAGCCTCCGTAGTGTGTGGTTTATCGATGCTTTTAGCTTTTTTAATTTGGCGTTATTCCTAAAATTGTCGTGAGTATTGGTTTTGCGGATGAGCCGATCTCCTTTTTTGCGAGCGTCCGCTTGTGTCTTCATAACTATTACGTAGGGTTTTTGCAAACGCCTCCCAGCTTCCTATTCTGTCTGGATTGGCTACTTGCACTTCTCCAAGGAGTTGCTTTGCGAGGGAACAAAGACCTTCTGGATCGTTTATTCTGCATTTCACTCTTTTCTCGTTGTTGTTAAATTCGGGGCAGTGTGTGTTCCCTGGGGGCAATTTGCATGTTAACGGTGCTTCTACCGTGATCTACTGGGGGAGGTGATCGCTAAAATCTAAACTTCAGATGCGGTAGTCCTTTACTTTTGAGAAAATGCCGCGAGAACAGAATGTGTAGTCTAGTGTGGTACTTGCTACTGCATTGTGAAATGTTGCTGTCTGTGGGCGATCACCTGGAAATCTTCGTTTAATGCGCGAAAGCCCAGTTGCTCTAAAAACAGCAAAAGCTTTTGAGAGGTTTTTGTTGACTTCCGCCTGTGTTGTTATCTTGTGGTATTGCTTCCCATGCGAATGGATCCTCTTCTGGATGAATGTCCTCGGCTCTGTTGTTGAGCATGTTTAGATTAAAATCCCCTATGATGATCCAGCTCCTCGGCTACCTGAGAAAACAAAACATTCTATCAGTTCCTGGTCCTTCTTACACTAGGGTAGATCCCGTATTTTGGCCAGCCCTCTGGAGTATGTTTTTTTTCTTTGCTGTACTCTCTTTTGGGTTTCTGATGCAGTGTAGCACCGATGAGCTAAGGTCTGCAGTTGAGGCAGTGGGCGTGAGGGATAATTCAATGTAAGGATCTTGAACTCTACTGTCTCGCATGGGTCAGCAGCTCTATCCCATATGTTTTCCTTTTGCTGTTTTAGCCAAGCCATCAACGTATTGAATCTTGACCAGGTTCTGGATTCCTGCTGTTTTTGTTTAGTTAGGCCTATTTGTATTTAATCAGGGACGCAAATTTTATGAGGTGAACCACAATGGACCTGGAGGACCGCAAAGGAGATCCGTCAAGCGGGGGCCGAGAAAAAGGGGGGGTCCCAACATGCAAAATCTTCATGCATTTTCCATAGACTTTTCGCAATAACGTGAAAACTGCTGAACGGCATTACACCAAATTTGGCAAGTAGCTACATCTTCGTCCAGAAAGCCTGCTTTTTGTGATTTGGTGTAAATCATTTCAGTAGTTTTTGAGAAATGGAGGTTCAAAAATATTTGTATAACTGGACGGTTAGGTTTGAGGGACTCTTGCAAGAGCAGAACTTTAAAAAACAGAGCATTCTGATTGGCTTAGGTAGCATTTTTCCCTTGGGCCAACTCACTCCTGCTGGACCTTCACTCCCATAGCAGTGATCACTTTGACTGGCAGACCACAACATGAAAGAAAATGTAGCAGTGGCCATTACAGGACTCTGTGGGCCTAGTCCCCCGTCCTGAAAACATATATTTTTTTTAAAACAATATAAGGGGCAGGGTATGGACATCTTTGGCCATGCGCAGTGAGGGGTTGGGCACAGGGTCTGGCACCCAAACTCTTGTGAATACTTATAGCTGAATATAAGAGGTGGTATTTTAAGTAAGGCAAAGCTACTGACTTTGTCAAAGGGTCAGAAAACAAAAATATAAAAATTGGGCCTGTCGGCTTTATGAAGGGGTCAGAATATCAACATTTAAACAGTCTTTAAAGGCATATTCCTCTTCCTATATGTGCTGCAGAATGCAGCTCACATGGAAAGAGGAAGTAATGAGGAGAAATAAAAATATTTCTACTCGTTGGGCCTGGGGGGTGCACTATTCTGACACAATCCCAGGGTTCCTGACCTTATTAAATCTGGGAATGTGTCAAAAATCATGGGTGGAGGGGTGCACATACCCCACTCATAGACTGCCTCCCTGCAGTGATATGCGCTGCCTTGCGTTACTTCGGATTTACTAAACCACGCAGAGTCAGGCAAGGTGCCTTTGTGTGGCTTAGTAAGTCCCACTAAAGGACTTGCATTGCCTTGTGACAACTTGAGTCAAACAAGGGAAATCCAAGCCCTTCGTAAATCTGCCCCTTATGGGCTTGATTTAGAGTTCAGCAGATGGGTTACTCGGTCACAAACACGACAGATGTCGCGTCTTCCATATTACAGATGTCATTGAATATAATAAATACTTTACACATTGCCCTAAAAGCAGCCATTCTCCTCTATGCTATAGCTATATGAGCTTTATGAGCTCAGATTAACTTAGTGACTTTGAGGGTTCACCCTGACAAGGGTTTTGATTTATACCGGAGGTCGTTGACCACCCAATCCAAAGAATCATTTTTTTACTGTTATCCAGCAGTGGTTACTCCACTATGGCGGAGGAGCATCACCTCCCTCCCTCCCCCGCCAGCAGCCTCAAAAGTTGAAAAATAAAACAGGTTTATTATCATTTTATTTTTCAGGTTCTAAGGGCAGAGTCTTGGGGGTGGGCCGAGGAAAGACAGTCATGGAGGGGGAGCAGTTGCACTGGGTTTGGCCGGCCGTCTTAGGATGACCAAACCGACATGTGCACTGAGCTGTCTCCAACCCGAACTGCTTTGCCGGGTCGGCGACAGCAGGCACAGTCTCCCAGTCTCTCGGGAAGCGTACATCAAGCCCACTCAGGCCAATCCTGACGCTGCTCTCATGCATGAGAGCAGCATCAGGATTGGCTGTAGGGGAGTCTGTTAGCCTGTGTGGAGCCAGCAAGGAGCATAAGGGAGGCGATGCGGTGGGTACGTTATTATTTTTTCATATTCTTATGTATTTTCATCGTAGTTGCCCCCCCCGCCGCACCACTCTGCCGTAACACCAGCCACTACTGCCGTTATCTGTCAAAAGTCAATAATAGTTTCGCAGGAGCCACAATATTTTGGTCTGACATCGCTCCTAGAGTGGTCTAGCCTAATGGGCCGTCCTATATATGAATGAATCTGTGAAAAAATGTAATGACTATGCAGAAGCTATTTATTTACTCCGCTAGGCATGGTAAATAAACTCCATTTCAGAAGTGCAAAAATCTTCACCAGAGAGGGTGCATGTGTCTACCAAAGTCACAAGGCCCTCGTATGGATAATCCTCAGCATGATCGCTGGTAGAGCCGAGTTTGTGGTTGGAGGAGGGCAAGTTTTCCAGTGACCTCCATGCACCCTGTGGCAGAAAATATGACCTAAAGATCCCCAGATTGTTTGCGATACCGTCCATCTCTTGAGGGAATATGAACAGTTGGGCATGGAGCTGACTGGAGGAGGGGGCTGACCTGTTGGCGGTCCAGGGCCTTGTAGCTCGACTTCTGGGTTGTCTGTGGCATCACCACTTGAGTGTTGTACCTGCTAGTCTGGGCACAGGTGCCCCTGGCGGGGACTGTGTATCAGGCGGCTCCCTGGTGCTTTTGTTTTGGGATTCTGTCAATTTGTAGTTCAGATACTCACATTGTTTTGTGTATCACACTGTGGTGAATAAAGTGTGTATCTGTGTCAGCGTTATGTTTCTGGCCCTGTGGGGGGTGTAAATAGGACCCTAGAGGACTGTCATTTGTGAATATTTAATATTTGCGATGTATTTCGATTCTTGTGAATTATCTTGGTGTGCTGTCAAGCTTGACAGTTTGTTCAGCTATGTCAAAATGTTTCATGCCTTTGCATATACCTTGTGTGCTATTAAATCAAGCATAATGCTACTATACAATACGCCCTTGTTGGTGCTGTCCCTCAGATAGCTTACATGATAGTCACAGCACCGGTGCAGGGTCAGGGACAGCGTCGTCCTCAACAATATATGCGGAAATACGTCCCTCAAGATAAGATTAAAAAAAGAATTTCAAACAACAGTCATAAAATAATGATTGACTCAAAATGGGCTAGAGATCAGTAAATTAGAAAAAAATGAAGGTATATTAAAATATCAAGTGCAACACAGAAGGCAAGAATGTATTTAGTCTCAATAAATCAGTCATAAGGCTTAGAAATCAATTGCCATAAAGGTTCTTAGCATTTAAAACAGATTCAGCAGTAGGTAAATATGAAAAATAGACTAAGTCTACAATATACAACAAATCAATAAAGAATTCTCTGGATCACCCTCCAAAACAGGGCTTTTTCTAATAAATTTTACAGTGGAAAGCAATTGAAACCTCAGTCAGCATAGGATGAGCAAATGTATCAACATATCATCAAATCACAGAACAGCATTATTAAACGTCATATAATACCACCATCCTGGTAATAACCCCCCGAATGAATAATAATAAGTTCCTTCTGACCTAATGTCATCAGAAAAGTGTTAGACTAAATCTTGTTCCATAAACCATAGGAAGCCTCCCACATGAATAAACTACAGAGAGTGAGAAGGACGAGCCTTGAAGAGCATCAATAGGCTTCCTAAGAACAGCACGTCATCACAAAGAACCAGTGCACATTGTATTGCATGCAGTATCAATGAGAAAGATCAACACACGATGAATTGTATGAATGCTCTAAGAAACAAGATGGAGTTAAGGCCTAGTTTGCACATCCAGACAAACATAGTTCTGCACATCACAGCATTATTGTTCCAGCTGCATAATGTTCATGTTAATAGGTAAATATGATTCTAAACATAAAACAGCTACAACACCCCTTTGACCACACTTCCAGTTTTCCAGCTGTCTTTGACTTGTCTAAATATGGCTGTGTTATGGGAGTGAGGGGCGCCAGGGGTGTTTGGGTCAGTTCTGGGGTCATCCTGCAACACTGCCCATGGCACCCCACCCCCGCACTCCTCTCTGATGAAGGGTATTTTCCTCTGGGCTCGCTTACATGATACATGCCAACACTTTCATCCTGAAAATTGGGAGATTTTTAAATATTTCGCCAATGACTTCTATTGAAGTAGAGACAATTTTAGGCAGGAGACCCAGCTGAATCGGGTCTGTTGGCATGTTATCTGCCTCTGTGCCTTGAGCCAGTGCGTCAGAGCCCTGCCGGTGCAATTTCTGCCTCTAAAGTACTCTTACTTTCTGATAAAGAGATGCAGTTAGACAAGAAATTGAGTATAATTGATATGCAGGTCTCCACGCGGAAGCTAGAAAGACAGACACACTTTTTTTTTGTAAATATTTGTCTTTATTTTTCTTCATTCTTTCAGACAGAAACCAGACGTAAAAGATTGCCGGGACTCTCCTCTTTTAAAAATAATGTTTATTGAAGAATAAAAAAATGAAGAATAATGCTACGTAATAAATATATATATATATAACATTGCCAATAAAGCATATAAACCAATGCAAGGTAAGGATATTAAAACCAGTAACATAAGTTTTTAGGTATAAACTAAGAATATTTTTTATATAAAAAACAGCAGAGAGAAAGAAAAAGTAGAGGAGGAAAAGAGAAGGAAAGAAAATAAAAAGAGAAGAAGAAGAGAGGGAAGGATATAAAAAAGATAAATGCAGAAGAACAGTAAATAACTAAGTTACAGGAGAGTGAGAGAATAAATATGTAATAAAGAGTAACCAATATAAATGTGATTTAATCTTCTGATGAACTGATAACGTAGACTCATTGGCTATTCTATGCTCATCACAAATAAAATTCCACCATGTTAAAATAGATAACTTAAAAGTATCCTTCCAACAGGAAAACATAACTTTAAACGCAAGTGCAATAAAAAGATCAAACAGCATAGGTTTAGGTGAAAGATGTTCAAAGCCAGGTGCCATAGATCCAAAGAAAGCAAGTTTGAATTGATAATTGAAAATTACACTGAAAAATTCTTAAACATTTAGACCATATGACTTTCCAGAAACTAAACACATAAGGGCAAGAATAAAGTAAATGAGTTAAAGTTCCAGGAGATGTGGAACAAGACCAGCGTAATGGAGAGCAAGTTGGAGCATATTTAGATATACATTCAGGGGTAATAACAGCTCTATTATAAACACAAAAAAAGATTGTGTGAGACGGGCAGCCTTAGAGGTTCTGAATCTTTTAATCCTAATTATATCCCAAAGATGAACAGGGAATGATATGGAAAGATCAGTTTCCCATAGTAATTCAGTAGGGTTTTTTATTCGTGCAGTAGTAGGGGATGGTAACATTTTATATAAATAAGCAGCTTTGGGAATATTTCAGGAGCAATAGTACGTAATGGTGGCATGGATGAGGTTGGTACAATATCTGGAGGAAAATTATTGGTCAATAAAAAAGAGAGACGAGCAGATGACAATGGACTCTCGTCTTTGAAAATCCTGTTCGGATTTTTAGACGATTCAACTGAGTGCAAGATGCTGTAAAATAGTGTAAGCCTGACACCAAGTGGACAGTAGTAAAAAGGCAATGGGCAACATTTCAGAGTGCTGTAATTTAGCCGTCAGGCGCTACATACAAGCAGCTCAGAAAATTGCAATTAGTGAACCAGCGTCTACACACATTAACACTGGAGGGAGTGTTAATAAATTCGTTATTTTAAGACAGGGCCTCTTCCAGAACCCTAGGCCGGAACAGGGGCACTGCCAATTGGGGTCATCTTCCCTTAGCGGAAGCTGCTCATGGAAATTGTCTGAGCCATTTCTATATTCATTTACTCCCGTTTCATACGTTTTATATAGTGCGTGCCCCAGAAGTGCCCGAGCTCTTTTCAACTAATGCAATGACTAGAAACACCTGGTGTCGCTATAAGCAGCATCAGCAGGTGCGGCCGGTACATTGATGGGTAGCGGTTTCTTCACACCTCAGTGTATACATGGCTGGAATGTACCTGTGTTCACGCAGGAAATTGGAGACACTGACATTGGAAAGCGCAGGTCTCTGAGTATTTGTTTCCTGCTGAAATGAGCTGGTACTTGTTCCGTCGGGGACACAGGTACGGGATATAGCTATGGGGGTTTTATGAATGGGCCGGACGTATCCAATGTATAGAAACACTCTGATGCTGGTATGGCCACTGAACCCCGAGGTCCGGGTTCCGGTCCCTTTTATTAACTTCTCAGTTGATGGCCACTCCCACTTCTGGCCTCTACCACCTCGTTACTGGGAGAGGGTTCTGGCAGTGGCACACCCCTCATATCTCAGCAAGGTGGGGCAGCCCACCAAACAGAACAGTACTCTCCCATGAAAATATTGCACTCTGATTGAAAAGGGCGGGTGCTCTGGCTTTCAAATTAAATATGTGCCGGTGCTTCTGCGCTGCCCATTTAAAGCACTGACCACAACGTGTACCCAAAGGCGGTGTTGAAATAGATTCAAGGTTTCCCATCCCTAAATCTAATGGCTAATATTTCTAGATTCTATGGCAGGACCGGAGGCTCAGATTATGCTTTCTCAATTTCTTTACTACTCAAACAGCAGCCAATGAGAAAAAAGTAAACATTACACAAAACTACCTTTCCCATGAGGCTTTGAACCACGCCTCCTTAATCAACCAATAACATGAGAGGTTAACATACAAAATAATGAGGCACCATCTTGGCTTCCTCTTTCTTTGCTGCTCCGCAGTCAAGATAAGTGCCTCATTATTTTGCTCATGTGATAATTGGGTTTCTAATATTGTGATTTCATTATTTATGGCTTATTGATCTATTTCTTATGTGCGATTACACTCGTTGCTTAGTGATTGTGCTGTAGCGCTCTCGCGCCGCGACCGGCACGCGCGATCGCGCCTTCTTTCAGGTTTCTATCCTCAGCGCGTGTTGCGCTGTAATTAGGCATTGATTTGTTCGTTTTGTGACTTTATTTTGCCCCCTTTAGCGTTTAAATTTTTGTTTCTACTCGCGCCGCAAGTTCTGCCTGTGCGCGCTTAACGCGCTGACGGGGATTGGCCCCCCCCTTCAGGGAGCAAGACGCACGCTGGTATCCCGATCAGGAGGCCTGCGTGCGGCTGTGCACGCGTGCAGCCCCTCGCTCAACAGCTGGACAGACGCCTATGGGGATTATACGCAGCAGGCAGTCGGAGGAGCCGGTACCGGCCCATTAATTCAGGCAAATCTTTTTTCCTCTAATGCTGGGTGCATATATTAACCCCTGGACTCCCAGTTGCTGGGAATTTCAATTTTTGGAGACCCTGTGCTGTATAGGCATACAGGGTTTTTACACCCTCCATTAGTCCTATCAGCAAGGGTACATTTTGGTACCTGTGTGGCCCCCACTGCCCCAGCTTTGCTCCCGACCGACGCCTGTTCTCTTTGAGAGTTCTGAGTTGTAAAATTTGGCTTCTTTCTGGAGAAAATATTGAGTCATATATATTTAATTATATATTTACTGTACAATGTCGGACTGCGACGTCTATGAGGAGGAAGTGGCTGCGTTTGATGACCATGATGAAGATGAACATTACTATGAGGACTCAATGGATGCTATCATTGATAAGAAACTTGATTCTAAACTAGATAAAGTCCTCTCCTCCGCTTTACTGCCTATTTCACAACGTCTGGAACAACTAGTGGGTAATACCCCTGCTCCCTCTGATAATCAGACACCCGCCCCCCTTCCTGACCCTGAGCCACCTGGTCTTCCCTGGCCTCACGTTAAGGTCTGCTCCAAATTGCGCAATTCCAAAGAACAGGCCCAGGGGGACCTTCCTGCCCCATCTTCTCCCACTCCTACCTACTCTATTCCTCCCACTACTGCTACTGACACAGACACTGACTCCTCCCAAGAATCTCGACCCCGCGAACGCGCCAAGAAGCGTAAACACTCCTCCCCGCCCGTCCAACCTTCCCCTTTCTCTTTTGACCCTTCAGACATTGTCCATCCCCGATCCTCAGATTGGGCTCCCGCCCCGGCAGTGGCTGAATATATGCAAACACACTTGCGCAAGAGCTTCGACAAAGAAGTTAGAGCCCGCCTTAAATCCGAATGCCCCCGCCCCGACCTGGCTCACAAGGTGGCCGTTACTCCTGATATTGACTCATCTATGACCACTTTTTTTAAAAAATACAAGAAAGATCCTAAGAAGGGCATAGATTGCGCCCTCAGGGCATGCCAGGATAAGTTATTAGATGTGGCAGGGCCCCTGGCTATAATCCTTGAATTGGCCCTTCAGGCACAAGAGACTGGAGCTGCTATTCACCCAGAGGTCCTGGCAGGGTGGACCCAGAGGGCGATTTGCCTCCTGGGCAACACCAATTGCGCCCTCTCGTCCGAAAGGCGCAAGTCCGTCCTTTTGCGCATCGACCCGCAACTGGTTGAGTTGGCCGCAGCCGAACCAGGCCCTCTAGCGGAGGGATAGCTTTTTGGGGAGCGATTTGTCAAGGATATAGCCAAATTTGTCAATACCTTTGCATCCTTGGACAAGTCACAGTCGTCGCTCAAAAGGGTTTTTCACCCAGTCTCTGGCAGGGCCGGTCGTGGCAGGGGACGCTCGACCGGCCGCTACACCAATCCAAGTCCCCAACGAGGTTTCGCCCCCCGACGCAGAGGGTATACCCAGGAGCCGGAACAGGCGGGTTTCTACACCTCCAGGTCCCGAGGCTTCCGTGGCCGATTCAACAGAGGCGTCAACAGGGGTTACAAGAACTTCGATGCCCAGTCATCAGGTATGTCCGCCAATCTTTCCAATGCTCCCCCTCGGGGGCAGATTGTTGCATTTTGTGATGAATTGGACTCAGCTGACCACAGATGCGTGGGTCATCCACACTGTTCAGGGTTACCAGATAGAGCTTATAGACTCCCCTTGCCAAGTGACCCCTCCTCTTCCGCTCCTTTTATCCCTACAAGAGCAAGCTTTTATCAACTCCGAGCTTCAAGAGCTTTTGGCCAAGCAAGCTATTGCCGTAGGACCCTTCATTCCCGGCGGGTTTTGCAGCAACGTTTTCCTGGTCCAAAAGAAGGGAGGAGGTCAGTGATTAGTTTTAAATCTCAGGGAGTTCAACCCCTTTGTGGTATACAGACACTTCAAGATGGAGGGCATCCATCTGTTGAGAGATCTTCTTTTGGAGAACGACTGGATGGTCCGGTTGGACCTAAAAGATGCCTACCTCACGGTCCCCATTTGCCCTTCCCATCAGAAATGTCTCCAATTCTCCTGGAAAGGGCAATGGTACCGGTACCTTTCCCTCCCCTTCGGCCCTTCATCCGCCCCTTGGGTTTTTACCAAGCTGTTAAAGCAGGTGGTCACTCGGCTGCGAGAGATGGGAGTTCGCATGATCGTCTATCTCGACGACATGTTAATTCTGGCACAGGATCGGAACCTCCTGCTCACACATTTGGGGTGGACGACCTCACTGTTACAGGAGTTAGGGTTTGTAATAAATCTCAAGAAATCGATGACCGTCCTGAGCCAGCAGATGGACTTTCTGGGGTTTCAGATAAATTCAATCACCGCACAGTTACTCCTACCCATGACCAAGATCAAATCGATAAAGAGAGAGATCCGCTCTACCCTATCGAAGCAGCTGATCTCGTTAAGAGTCTTAGCGAGGATTGTAGGCCTACTGGCCTCATCCATTCAGGCCATCTTCCCAGGTCCCCTTCACTATAGGGCTCTACAACGACTCAAGATTTATTATCTTCAAAAAAGGTATTCGTACGACCACCTGATTCCCCTGTCTCCAGAGGCTCAGGAGGAGCTTCTAAGGTGGTTAGAACACATGGAAGCGTGGAATGGCAGGGCCATTTTCGGCGCCTCCCCGGACGTCATCATAGAGTCCGACGCCAGCCGCTGGGGCGCAAGATGTGGAGACTTTGCCACCGGCGGACGATGGTCCGCCGACGAGTTAAAGTTACACATCAATTGTCTGGAGCTGTTAGCGGGCTCCTTTGCCATAAAGTCAATCTCCCCTCTGAAGAGCAATTGTTGCATCCTTCTCAGGATGGACAATGTGTCGGCGGTGCGTTACATCAATCGCCTAGGAGGGACGAAATCACGACTGTTGGCCAACATTGTGAGGGACTTTTGGCATTTTTGCCTGGATCAGAAGATCAGTGTGATAGCGGAATATCTGCCCGGCAAGCTAAATCAAATAGCGGATTGGAACTCCAGGTTCCTGAGGGACTTCAGCGATTGGAGACTTCATCCTTCGCTTTTTGTAGAGATCATGACTATGCGAGGTCCTTTCAGGATAGACCTTTTTGCCTCTCGCCTCAATGCTCACCTCCCACTATTCTTCAGCTGGAGGCCGGACCCGATGGCGATGGGAACGGACGCGTTCCTTCACCATTGGGTGTCTCAGAGGAATTATGCTTTTCCCCCCTTTGCTCTGATTCCCAGGGTGGCGGCCCAGGTCCGTCGACAGGGAACGTCTTTAGTCTTGGTCACACCATTGTGGAAGACTCAGTCGTGGTTTCCGACACTGTTGGAGTTATCAGTGGATCTTCCTTTTCAGCTACATGTGTTCCCGTTGCTTCTCTAGGACCCAGTGGGATCTCCTCATCCTCTGGTCCTGCAGAACCAGTTATCCCTCATGGTTTGGACGATCTCAGGCGACATGAAAGAATTGAGGGCCTTTCATCGGCGGTTGCCGAGTTTATACACCAAGCTTGGGCTCCATCCACCCGCAAACGATATTCGGCTTCCTGGAAGCGATGGGTGGGTTGGTGCCTTCAACCACAGGTGGATCCTGTGGGATCAGATGTGAAGGAGGTATTAAACTTTTTATCTGAATGTGCGGAATCAGGTCTTGCATACAGGTCTGTTAATAATTTCAGGTCAGCCCTCTCGGCTGGACACAGTCACATCGATGGGAAGCCGGTGGGGATGCATCCCCTAGTGTGTAAGTTGCTGAAAGGTATCAGGGTGGCTTGTCCGCCTCGCCCCAGATACACTTCTTTGTGGGATGTTTCTAAAGTCTTGTCTTTATTGGAATCGTGGCCTCATAACAAGGACTTATCGTTGAAACAACTGTCCGCTAAACTTACTATGTTACTGTGTTTAATCTCCTGTAGAAGAGTTTCTGATGTGCACGCTTTAGACTTGGCAGGAAGGATGTTTTCTCCGCAGGGGGTGTCTTTCATCATCTCTAGGAGGACTAAGACCATGTCACGTTCGGTTGAGTATCCTGCTTTTCCTCACAATGACAAATTATGTGTCTTAAAATGTTTAAAAGTTTATGAAGAACGCACTCTAGCTCATAGGACAGATCCCTTGGGTCAATTGCTGTTAGCAATACAAAAGCCTTTTCGTCCAGTTTCAGCGGCCACCTTGGAGCGTTGGGTCAGGTGGGTTATGTCTGAAGCAGGGATTGATGTTTCTGTTTATGGTGCGCCCTCCACAAGAGGGGCCATGGCCTCTAAGGCATACATTCTGGGGTCTCGCTTAGAAGACATTTTGAAAGCGGTAGATTGGTCTTCGGATTCAATGTTTAAACTGTTTTATTATAAACCTATTACGCATGTTTCCTCTGTTGTTGTTGGTCAGCTTTGAACCAGCATAATCTGAGCCTCCGGTCCTGCCATAAAATACAAAATTTTCCAGCTATCGCGACAAGAATTTTAGATTCTATTAAGGACACGGAGGCGAGGATTATCCCACCCGTTGGGACAGGTAAGATGTCAACTGTCATGTTGCAAGATGTTAACCATGCAATGTTATTTTTTCCCACCCTGAAATCTTAAACCTTTTGGGTTCCCTATTTTCAAACTTGTTTCTGTTTCAGGAACTGATTCCAAACAGACTTAAACCTATGATGATCTGTGGTATGGATCTCCTCGTTGTTGTTGGAGGAAAACTGTTGTATCCAAGACCGTGGGACGCGCGCTCCGTTGAGAGTTGGATGTTTCTGTTATTGCTCTCCGTTGAGAGCCAGGACTGTTTTGCCTTTTTTCGGACACTTTAAGGACTGGTTTTGCAAAGAAAGAGGAAGCCAAGATGGTGCCTCATTATTTACAATCCTCTTGCGCCGCCTGTAAGTCACTTTGTCTCATATTAAAAGTGACATACCGGCGGCGCAAGGGGCTCGTAAATAAGCCCCTTTCAGCTTTTGCAAGACTCTGAACTATTAGTTCATGCTAGCCCCACTGCACTAGGAAACATCCTATTGTGTGCACCCATCACCTATGAAATCTGAGCCTTAACTATACAACGCTACTCACACATCGAGAAATACACTGGGGGTGTTTTCACTTCCACCTGTACCTGTATGGACATGTTTTCACTGTCAGTATTGATCACAAACACTTAGGGCCTGATTCACAAAGGACTGGCGCACTCCTCGTGGAGGCCCCGGAGTCGTGGGGGAGTCTCTGCACTCGGGGAAGGGGGGGGGAATCTCACCAATGAGATTTCTCATTGTGGAGATTCCGACCCAAGAGCAGAGACTCCAGCACAACTGCGGGGCCTCAGTCACGAGTGCGGAGACTCCAGCACAGCTGTGGGGCGTCTGCCACGAGTGCGGAGACTCCAGCACAACTGTGGGGCGTCTGCCACGAGTGCAGAGACTCCAGCACAACTGCGGGGCCTCAGTCACGAGTGCGGAGACTCCAGCACAACTGCGGGGCCTCAGTCACGAGTGCGGAGACTCCAGCACAACTGTGGGGCGTCTGCCACGAGTGCAGAGACTCCAGCACAACTGCGGGGCCTCAGTTACAAGTGCGGAGACTTCCCCATGACTGCGGGCCTCTGTCACAATTGCGGAGACTTCCCCATGACTGCGGGCCCTCTGACACGAGTGTGGAAGCCCTTTGTGAATCAGACCGAGTTCCTTTGTTTCAAAGCTCATCTCCTAAACCTCAGCCAATGTACGGAAATGAATACTTCGATTATATTACAGAAATAGGCATGATCACTAATCCATCAAACTTGATGTAGTTGCCACTGAAGATTAGAGCTGTTTGCAGCTTGCGATCTGTATAAGCCACCGTAGAAATTGGAGGTCGCTGACATCAGACCTGTCGATCCTCTCACAAGAAGTTGGACATTGTCTTATGTTGTTGTCTAAAGATAGATGTTAGCTGGAAGTGACATTAGGAGGATGTCTCCTGAGGAACCAATCTTGTCTGTCCTCAAGTTTTTGCTTTGAAAGCAGTTCAACTACTTGTTGTATGTTGGACACTGGGGGTTGTAAAAACTAAGAGCAGGCTTTGCAGCAAAGTATGGACCCCTGGACTGGATTAGATGGTAAAACCCATTGTAGGAGAATGCTTTCACTGTTAAGCGTTCAGTCACCCTGACCTCATGGTTCTAAAAACCATTGAAGAAAATTTTCCGGGTAGTAGCAAGTGTGGATTTTGGGGCTCTAGAGAATGGTCACCACTTGTTTGTGATCATCAATGATAATTCCAAACACCCCAAGTTGACATTGCATACTCTATGTCAGCGAAAGAGCTAATTCTGAAATTATAAAAAGTGATACCTACCCATGGGGAAATAAAAATTTTAATAAATGGATTATTAACACCCTTGACTCAGTGGCTCCATTAAAATGTCAGGCAACGAAAAGGTCCAAGCCCTCAGCCCCTGGTTCTCTCCCACGTTAAAGGAAGAGAAGAGCCGGTGGTAAAACCTGGAGCGACAGTTGAGAAAGTCCTATTGTTCGAAGGCTAAGCATCAATACAAAGAAGCTCTGAGAAATGTCCGCAAATCTTCCCATAAAGCACAGGGAGAGTATTTTCCCTCTCGTATCTTGGCAGCCCCAAAAACCTCACATGAGTTATCAAAAATTGTCTATTCTTTTCTCATTCCTGAGGTGTTAAATAGTAAAAAATGCCCTTCTCGTGAACATTCTGATGATTTATCATCTTTTTTTTTTTTTACAATACATTTCAGAAAATGTATGCTACCTTTCCTACCAGCAAAACACCGGAGGTGCCGGTAGACTCGGGGGTAGAATAAAGTCTTCTGCTCTCAAATTTTCCTACAATTTCGGAGGAAGTTGCGCTGAAAGAGCTTGAGAATTGAAAATCAGGATCCCCAGCAGATCCTTTCCCACTTCAGATCTTACAATGAATTGCCTCTACCGTCAATCCCGTGTTCAATAGAATACTGAACACCGCCCTAGAAGTTGGCAGTTTTCCTTCTGACTGGAAACAAGCTTTTCTCCAGCTCTTACTTAAGAAGCTTACGGAAGATCTGGCCACCTTGAGTAATTACAGGCCCATCTCCCTTTTACCAGCAACAACCCAGATCTTGGACAATTTGGTGAATGGACAGCTCTCCGCCTTTCTAGAATCTAATTCCAGTTGCATGACTCACAGTCTGGCGTTCGAGAAGGTATGAGTACTGACACTGCCTTGTTGGAAGTGACTGAATATATTAAAGAACATCTGGACTGTGGTCAGTGTGCGATGTTGATTATGCTGGACCTATCAACAGCATTCAATACGGTCTCACATGCCGCCCTTCTGAATAGACTTAGTGCGGCTGGCATGCAAGGCATGGCTTTTTTTGAAGGACAGATTTTAGCAGGTTTTTCTTCATCCTTTCCCATCCCACTCTAAGGCCCTTTTATTTGGAGTTCCTCAGGGCTCAGCTGTGAGTCCTACTTTGTTCAATCTTTATCTTACACCATTTTGCCAAGCTGATTGAGTCCTGGAGCGGACAATACCCAACTATTATTGTCATTCCAGCAACATTCGGATTGTGCCATCAATAAGCTCAAGGAATGTTTAAAGGGAGTCGCTGGCTGGATGGATGACAATTTTCTCAAATTAAATTCTGACAAAACTTACGTTGTTTGCCTTGGTTCATGTGGCCCACCTCCCCCAAGTCTTTTGTGGGCTGAGGAAATGAATCCACCCCGACCCCTGCTTCCACAGCTAGAAACCTGGGAATAGTATTTGACTCAAGCCTCTCTTTCGGGGCACCTTTTGGTGTCGGATTGTCTTGGTCGGAGCTAGTCGCGGTCAGGGGGACCCTTCATGTAGCGGCTGCAGGCGACTTGGTGGGGGTCCCAGAGAGGTCAGCCACTGATGGAGACAAGGTCAGGGTCACTGGGGAGACTTCACAGGACTGGTCAGCCACTCGAACTCAGGCCGTGGGCCTCGGGTGCAAAGTGGGCAGGGGTTGCGGATCCGCCTGGATCCGAAATACTTGGTGTAGTTTCTTTTTGGACAGGGCGCTGTCCTCTGAAGATCTAGTCTTGGCTGAAGAGTGGCAGTCTTCCTGGGGTTCTTTGAAGTTGCTGGCCATGGGACAGGCATCATCTTCTTCGCAAGGTCTTTGAGCAGGAGAAAGGCCGGTAGGGCTGGGGCCAAATCAGTAGTCGTCTTCTAGGTTCGGCTGCATGGTGTCTTCTTCATCCTTTTCTTTTTGGGTCACAGGAATCTGAGGATCCAGGTTCAGGGGTGCCCCTAAATACTGAATTTAGGGGTGTTACAGGTTCTGGCAGATGGTAGCCAATGGGCTACTTGCCTTTAGGGTGACTACACCCTTTGAATGTCCCCTCCCTTTGGGGAGGGGGCATCCCCCTAACCTAATTAGGTTGAATTATTCCATTCAAGATGGAGGATTTTCTAAGGAGGGGGTCACCTCGGTCCAGGGCAACTTAGGGGTGATCCTAGCAGAGAGGGGACACACCTCTCCTGACTACTAATTTTCCCACCAACCTTGCCGCCAAAAGTGGTGCTTGGCCAAGGGGGCGAGCATCCCACTAGCTGGAGAGGCCCTGGCTAGCATATCAAAGGGCAGTAAGCCTTTGAGGCTCACCGCCCTGAATGCTGTTCCTGCTACGGGATGGGTGTGAAGCACCTTCACCCTAAGCAGCCTTTGTCCCTGACCCACGAGAGCACAAGAGGGTCAAACTTGTCTGTGTGTGGTAGGCTGGTGCAGACCAACCAGCTGGACATGAAGGCGTTGGTAGTTTTTCAGGCGGCATCTCTAAGATGCCCCCTGAGTGCATTTTGTAATAAATCCAACACTTGCATCAGTGTGGGCTTATTATACTGAGGACTTTGATATCAAACACCTTAGCATTCAGTAAAGCCATCATGGAGCTGTGGAGTTCATAATGACAAACTCCCATCCCATGTACTCAATGTGGCTCCACTGCACTTACAATGTCTGTAAGTGGTACAGACACCGTAGGGGCACATTGCTCATGCAGCTGTGCCCTCACCTGTGGTATAGTTCACCCTGCCTTCGGGTTGTGAGGCCTGCTAGATGGGTGACTTACCTATGCCACAGGCAGTGGTTGGTGGGCATAGTGCACAGGGATGTGTGCCATGTAAACTCTGAAGTTTTGTCTGCACCAAAACACATAGGGGCATATTCCCAAGGACTCATCGGCGAGTTAGCGGCACTTTATCACAGCCAAAGTGGCGACAAATCTATCGCACCATTCACAAGCCGGTGCTAACAGCCGATATCACCAATTTTCCTGCGATAGCAGCCGCAAAAAACATCGCCACAAATGATACCGGCAACTAACGCTAATGATATGCAGAGTAGGCGTTCCCGTGCAAAAAGCCGCGAAAACACAACTTCGCAACATTCTCAACGACAAGCCAGATCGGCGATAAGATTCAAAAACATGCAATAAGGCGCATTAGCAGCAGGGATTTAACACCTGCTCTTACCTGGTGTTAAGTCGGACGACAACCTGCACCATGAAAGGGAGCCCAGCCCACAGCCACACCAGAAGACCAACAGATGCCATGGAGCTACTGATCATGCAGCTCGGAGCCCCAAGAGGCCACAACACCCACCGCCACCACCCCCAGGCCCCCACCCCCTCCAGGGCCCCCCCGGACTACCACACCGGCAGTGGGGTATGTGACGTGTGATGCAGCGCGTACAATAAAAACTATTCTCCTCCCAGGTCACTTTTAGGTCATCCAGGGGCAAACTATATTTTCTCACATCCACATGACGATGGGGCCCATAAACATCGCCTAACACACACGCACACCTGGATTTCCTTTATACCTTTATGAAATTCTGTACTCCTAGGAGAAGCATGAGAACTAAATGGAGAACACCATTTATGTACCGCTGGAAGGAGCCGGGATATCTTATTACCTTAACTTGTCGCTTTCTTTTAGTTATTTCTTAAGATATTCCTGCTCATTGTTTTGTCGATGAATCATTCATGTAAGAAATTAGTTCATAGTGATTAAGACCAGCTGAATCACAATAACCAATTACTGATGTCACAATCATTTAGGAAAAATAACCACTGAGTCATTTTGGTTTAAAGAATCTTAAATTTTATATAATTTTTAAAAGCATGAGAAAGAATTTAAACTTTATTCAATTATTCATTTATAAATTCAAATATTTATTAAGCATAATCAATTTATTGCAGAAAGGACATTTTTTGTCATGAAGCCAAAACCCTAATTACCTGCCTACCTTCCTAATTTAGACTAATGATTTCTAACCTAAATTTAAGAATTAGAAATAACCTGATTCTCATACTCAACTGGAAAATTAAGACAGCAACAGCAACTTCAGCTCGTCAGCATCAGCTACCTGCAACCCGTCTCATCTAACAGTCTTTCAGCATCTCCCGCTCAATAAGGGATCGATCAGGACCACCCAGCACTGGAAGCCACCAACACCAACACAACTCTCCAACTCCGCTCCTGACTGTGACAGCGATTCTCTGCGACTGACTGCGACTCTGGATTAACCCCTCCCACTAAGAGTAGGCCCTCTTATACCCTAATTCTAACTTTGCTAACTAATTGTTGCAACATTAATAACACGCTTTTCTTTCATTGGTCCATGCATGTCATCTTATTCATTCTTTTAATCAAGTTCTCTTGGATTCAATGGTCCTTGGATCATTTCCTTTCCCATACGCTCAAGACATGTTTCCATCCGCTTCGATCAGTACTTTTGTAACTTCTTTCGATACATTCGAGAACTCCGCAGTCATTGTCCTTTCTCTTAAACTGGTTTCCCACGGGTCTTCTGCTGATCACCACGGCACACTATCAGTTCAATTAGGTCACATCAGCCTTGACCATTTCTCGCATCCTAGCCTCAGAAACATCACAAGGTTTAGTTTTTCTCCGATTTCATCCCGTGTCACATGTCCCCTTGCGCCTGCACACATCTTCCCACTGGCGGCCATTTTATATCGCCACTCGGTTATACTTTAGAAGCACTAATTTGAGGCAAACAAAACATAATTAAAATAGAGAAAAATAGCCTTTTCGTTTCCCTCCCGTCATCTACGTACCCCAGTTAGTTATTACCTAGCAGAAAGCAACATTTAAGCTGTTCCTTACTTACCATCACTATTGTTTTTGAAACGACACGTTTTATTTCTATGAAGCACAAAAACATGCATTTATTTTTAATTAGTACGCATTTATTTTTACGTTATAATTAGACACACGGACATCCATTAATAGATTATTTAGCACACACATTGGCGTGTTACCTTTCCCACACATACAGTGTTGATTAATAAAATGTTCGTTTAAATGTATTAATCATTTATAAAATTTGTTAGGGGTTAAAAAATTTATTTTCCCTGCTCCATCAACTCCCCCCTTTGGTGATTTTTAAATCACCACATAAAACCCAAGTTATACTTCTTTTCAGGCAGCATGTCTTTTTTATCCTTTGCTTTCTGTCATTTACACATCTGTTTCTTCTTCATCTTGTCTTTTTGTCTCCTTATACATGCTTTCTTTCATTTTCTCCAACTCAATTTCACCCATTTCTCTCTCTCTCTCTCTTTCATTATTCTGTTATTTCTCTTTATCTTATTTTGTCTTACTTTTCTTTTTATACACGTTATTACTATTTTCAACACCATGGCTAACAGTATTATTACAGTTGCTATTATTATAACTTTCCCTATCATTAGTCTACTCATTCTGGTCAACCAATTTGCTACTGAAGAAAACCCTCTACCAAGTTTTCCCAAAACACTTTCAACCTCCAGTGGAACTAGTTCTTTGTGCAAATTTGTAATATTTGTAATATACTTCTGTATATTTTCACTTTTATCAGGAATGTAAGTACAACAATGTTGCACTTTCAACATTCCACAGACTCCACCCTCTTTTGCCAAAAGAATATCAAGGGCAAGCCGATTTTGCATCACCATAGCTCTCATGGCAACCATTTCGGTATTTACCATTAAGAACCCTCCCGCAGTATCTGTAGACAAACGATCTACTACTGTGGATAACTTCCGAATTTTAAATGCATTCAAAGATATTCCCACTGCTGGTATCAATGCTCCAAAAATATCACCTACAATTTCTGAAAAACTTTCCCTCTTTCTACGTGTAAAACTGTTAATCATCTTGTATGTTCCCTTTTCTTCTCTGTCCATGTGAAAATTTTTGGGAAAGACCAGGCCTACATAGCAAGTTCCATACCAATGGTCCGGTAACCTGTAATAAGCTCTATTCCCACAAATATAATAGATACCTGGAAATATTGGATCTTTTCCACCTTTGAATCCCCAACCTACCAGAATTTGATAATTGTCATGGCAGATACTGGAACCTACAAAGTAATTGTCATAGACTGTCTTATTTCTCCTAATACACAACTTTCCTGTTTGCGGCCAATCTAATGTCATTGCTGCATTTATCTTTTTCCCTTCATGATTTCCTTCCTCAAACGTCCATAGATGTTTTCCTTCCTCTTTTATTGCTTCTTTTTGAAATTTCATTCTTCTTTCTTCAACCATTTCTAAAAATACTTTTTCTTCTTTCTTTAACTCACAGGTAAGGTTGTTACTAACTATTTCTTCTAACGTTAATTTTCTATGTTCTAAAAAAAATTCTCCTAAAACTTTTGCTGGTTTTACTTTGTTAAGTTCTGGTACTACTGGAATGTGTGCAAAAATCTTATCTATGTCAGTATAATAAGAGTCTAATCTACCTGTTTTATAAAATAAACTTGCAATTACGCTACATGTTATTCCATAAGTTAGAGGTAGGTGATGATAAGTCACACCTTCTGACACTGATGCAGGCAACTGCATACAAACATAACAATCTCTCACATCCATTGTCTCTACATATTCGTACAACAATTTTGTAAAAACATTTTTAGAAAAGTCTGTTACTGACTTATCCTTATGTAACTCTGCACTACTTCTTAGGATAACTGGTTCTTTAATATTAGTCTCTTTTTCTGATTTAGTATCATTCTTTGCTTCTATCACAGCTAAACTAATAGGAATTGTGATTGCTAAAACTATCCATATGGTCATTAATCACCCTGTACAAAAGCAGCACATTTTGCACCATCTTTTTATAAACTCACATTTATCTCTTCTATCCCTATTATTTTCCATTTTGCTTTTTTCTATTTGTTAAGTTTCAGAAAATTGTGTCACTACACCTCAGAAATGACTTAGATGCCACTCTGCTTTCAAAAAGTCTTTGCTTGGTACTTTCTTTTAATTCTCTCCAGAATTCTTTCGTTGTCACATCCGGTGATTTGTCACATCCAGTAAAATTGTCATGTCCGGCAGAAGCACTATAAGTCTTCACTTCAAGTTTGTTGCATCTCGCCTTTTCCCATTCGACTTCTTAGTCTCTGGTTCTCGTGAGTGTTTTCTTCTTCTTTGTAATCTGTCAGTGCAATATACAGCCACTCAGGTGACTTATACTTTGCATTCACTTTCTTTGTCCTTTTGGACTTTTGTAATCTTTTTCCACTAGGTTTTTCTTGTCCCTTTTGACTTGTTACTTCATTCACTTGTTCAGCACTTTCGTCTCCCGCTCTTATTATTCTATATCTCAATTTTCTTATATAGCTGTTGGGCCAATTATCTCCTTTTCTTGGCCTTTTGGCTTCACCTTCTCTTTCTTCTCTTTCTGATTTCCAATTTCTTTTTCTTGATTCAGTTTTTGCCTTTTCCTCTTCTCCACTTTCTTCAGTTTCTGTTTCAACTGTTTCACTATTGTCTCTTATTTTGAAACTTATGATCTCGTCATCTCCTACTGGTGGATCTGTCTTCTCCTTCTTGTTTTCCCTTATTACTGTCCCTCCTCGGTGTTCTTCCGATTTGGTGTTTTCCTCCCTTTCTGCTTCTAAATTTCCCTGTTCTTCTGTTTCTCTATCTGTCCCTATTGCTCCTCGGGGTTCTTCTCGATTTTCTAACTTTTTGTGTACTTCTTTCCCTACTTCATCTATTAATATAATTTCTGAAGGATTTCCACCATAACTTGTACTTGGTTGTTCATCTAACTCAATTTCTTGCTCAGTTTCTTCTCTAATTGGTTTATAACCCCAAGTTCTCTTTCGGAATTCTTCACAGTTTGCAACTGAATCATCAGATTCTGAATTTGTGTCAGATATTTCCAGATGTCGACTTACAGGTCGATCTTCAGGTTCTGGAACTTCTGAATTTCTTTCCTCTTCTTCTTCTTCTTCTTTAGAGGTGTTTTCCGTTGGGGTTTCCAGATGTCGACTTTCAGGTCGATCTTCAAGTTCTGGCACCCTTTCTCTTATCCTTGTTGTCCCAGCTGTTAAACTTTTATCCCACACTTCCAGACGTCGACTCACATGTCGATCAGTAGGTTCTTGAACTCTGATTGTGTGGCTGGCATGGACCCAGTTCTTCACACCTGCACACTTGACTGCAGTCGTTGTTACTAGGATTACCTGTCGTGGTTCGTCCCAGCGAGGAACTAGACAGTTTCTTCTCCTGTGGATTTTTATACGGACCCAGTCTCCTGGATTCAAGTCGTGGGCTGGTTTTCTTTCAAGAGTGGTCGCATCCGGTCCAACCTGATGAAACACAGAACGCACCACATCAGCCAGTCCCTTGCAATAATCCAGTACTAGATCATCAGTTATAGTTAATAACTTGTTGACAGGTACGTGTGCTTGTCTCATTGCTCGTCCCATGATCATCTCATGAGGACTGAGTCCAGTTTTCTTTTCAGGGATGCTTCTTATGGTCATCAGAACAAGAGGCAGTGCATCTGGCCATTTGAGCCCTGTAGCTTGACACATTTTTCCTAACCTGTTTTTAATTGTTCCATTAATCTGCTCCACTACCCCAGAAGCCTCTGGTCTGTAAGCACAATGTAGTTTTTGTTTAATACTTAATGCTTCACAAATCAATTGGATCAACTCATTTTGAAAATGTGTTCCTCTATCTGTCTCAACCGTGACTGGAAAACCATACCTTGGAATGAACTCTCGCAGCATAAGTTTTGCCACTGTTGTTCCATCATTCCTTCTTGTGGGGTATGCCTCCACCCAACGAGAGAACAAACAGACGACCACCAGAACATATCTTAGTCTGTTACTAGGGGGCATCTCTATAAAGTCCAACTGCATCCTAGTGAATGGACCTCCTTCTCGTCCTATTGTTCCTAGACTCACTACTGTTTTCCTTCCTGGGTTAAACTGCTGACAAATAAGACATCTTTGACAAAGACTTTCAGCAATGGCTCTGAATTTTGGGTTATACCCGGTTTGTCTAAAAAGTCTGATCATTGCATCTCTCCCAATATGAGCTTGTCCATGGTACATCCGTGCCATGTCTGCAATCATGCTATCAGGCATAACTGGTCTTTCATCTCTGTATACCCACACACCATTATTTTCCTGTCTTCTACATCCTGCTTTTATCCAGTAATCTTTTTCCTCATCTCTTGCAGTTTCTTGTAACTGCCTTACTTCATCCCATGTCTCGACAGTATTAGTAAAAAGCAAAGGACAAGAGACATGCTCCCTTTCTCTACTTTTGTTCATGGACACCATGTTCTCTGCACAATATTTTGCGATCTCATCAGCATAATTATTTCCAACGGATATGTAATCTTCGTTTTTCTTATGCGCTTTGCACTTCACTACTGCTATTTGTTTAGGCAACTGTATCGCCTCAAGCAGCTTTTTAACAAAATCTCCATTTCTGATAGGTGTTCCTGCAGATGTCAAAAATCCTCTTTGTGACCAAATCTGACCGAAGTCATGTACGATGCCGAAACCATATTGGCTATCGGTCACAATCGTGACTCGTACATTTCTTCCTAATTTCCATGCTTGAAACAAAGCAATCAGTTCCGCAACTTGTGCAGACCTTATTCCTTTCAGACAAGACGCTTCCATCACAGTTGCCACTGTGCACACTGCGTAAGCTGCGCTTAAAACTCCTTCTTTTGTTCTCAAGCATGAGCCATCCACAAACATGACATAATCAGATTCCTTTAACGGTTCATCTTTTATGTCAGCTCTTGGTTTCGTGCAATATTCCAGCACGTTCAGACAATCATGATCTACTTCGTCCTGTTCAATTATATTTTCCTCATCTGGCAATGATGTTGAAGGATTTACATTCATGCATCTATCTATGGTCACATTTTCAGCACTCAAGATGACTTTTTCGTACTTAGTCAGCCGACTATGTGTCATGTACTGTGTTTTTGTTCTTGTCAAAAGAATTTCTACTGAGTGGGGAACATATACTCTCAGTGGATACCCCATCACTATACCTTCACTTTTTTCCAGACTTACACAAGTAGCAGCAACTGCTTTCAGACATCCAGGCAATGCTTTTGCTATAGGATCTAAAACAGCTGAAAAATAAGCAATCGGTCTTTTCGTCGTACCATGTTTTTGTACCAGTACTGAAAACGCACATCCATCTCTTTCACTGCAGTACAATTCAAAATCCTTCTCATAATCAGGCATGCCTAATGCAGGTGCCTCACACAGTTTCTTTTTCAATTCTTTGAAAGATTTCATTTCTTCTTTGTTTAACTCAAAAGGGTCTTTTACGTATTTCTTGGTCAATTTTTGTAATGGTTTTGCAATCAAAGAGAAACCACTTATCCATTGTCGGCAATATCCAACCATTCCCAAAAACATTCTTACCTCTCTTTGAGTCATTGGTGCTCTCATTCCTTGAATCATTCTTACTCTTTCTGTCGCTATCTTTCGCACTCCTTTCTCAATTTTATGCCCTAAATACTGGACTTCTTTCTGACAAAACTGTAATTTTGAAGGAGACACTTTATGTCCTCTTTTCTCTAGATGGTTCAGTAAAGCAATTGTATCACTTACACATGCTTCTTTGGTTTTCGATGCCACCAACAGGTCATCGATATACTGCACCATCACTGATTTTTCTGGCATTTTCAAATCTTCCAGAGATTTCTTTAGAATCTGATTAAAGATTGAGGGGCTTTCTGTATACCCCTGAGGAATTCGGCACCATGCCAAAATACGCTCTCCAAACCGGAACGCAAATAATGGCTGGCTATCTGGATGCAAAGGAATAGAGAAAAATGCGTGACACAAATCTATCGCAGTGTACCACTCAGCTTCATGTGGAATTTGATATAGAATTACTGCAGGGTTTGGCACTATTGGACAACAGGGCACAACTATTTTGTTGATCTTTCTCAAATCCTGTACTATTCTATATGTTCCATTGGCTTTTTCAGTCCCATAATAGGTGAATTACATGGACTGCTCATGATTTCTTTTAGAATTCCCTGTTCAATCATTTTATTTATTACAGGAGTTATTCCTTCAATTATTTCTGGAGTTAACTTGTACTGTGGCGTATTCGGGTAAGTTGTCCCTTCTTTTACTGTCACTTTTACGGGATCAACTTCTTTCATTAATCCAATGTCTTCTCCTGTAAAATCCCACACACTTTCTTTTACTGCACTTTTTAGTTCTTCTGGAAGTTTTTCTGCGTCAAATGCAGGAAACAAACCATTCGTTTCAGGTTCCTGATTCATCAAAGTTACTTTATACAAAACATCTTCATCTGAAGTCTGAAATCCAATTCCATCTGGCGTACAATAAATTGTGCAATTCATCTTGCACAAGAGGTCACGACCCAAAAGATTTACAGGACTACAATCGCACACTACAAATTTATGCATTTTGCTAAAAGAACCAATTTTTACTTCCACCAATTCAGTAAGTGGGGTTTTAATCTGCTGATTGGCTACTCCTACTACTTGGATGTATTCACCTGAGAGAGGAGGGTTTGGAATTTCCACTGATCTAACAGTAGAACGGGTAGCTCCAGTATCGACAAGGAATGTTACATTTGCACCATTCACTTCTCCATCCACAAAGGGACCAGACTGATCTACCTCTAGAGTTGCGCCAAGCACGCACTCTTTCCCCTCTCCTGGGCACCGTCAGAATCTTTCATCCGGGTCATCCTCACTCTGACGCAACCAATACTGAGAAATATTAGCTGCTCGCGGCAACTGTGTTACCTGCTCTCCTCCGTAGAATCCTGTTTCTGTACTGTATCTTTGTTGGTTAACAGTGTTGGGAAGTGGTGGTTGCGGCACCTGACTTTGTTGAACAACTACCTCATTCTGCACCTGTGGAGTTAATGATTGATGTTCCGGATTAGGTTTAGGTGGGAACTTACACTCGTTTCTCCAATGCCTTAATTTTCCGCAATTATGACATGGCCATTTCTTCTTTGCCTCTTCTAGACTCACTTGACCCTTTCCTTTACCTATGTTCGGTCGCATTTTATTCTGTCCTGTTTCATTTCCATTATTATTGTCCAATTGAGCTTCTTGTTTTTCTGCCACCTTCACCTGTGCCCACATTGCCTTCTCTTTCAACTTACGCTGTTTACTCTCTATTTCATCACTACAATACTTAGCATACCTCAGCACCTCATCTACACTTCCATTCTGCCAGTTTATCATGTGTTGCTTAATCATATCACTTATTTCTTGTTTCAGGCCAAACACAAATCGGTATACAAAATGACTCATGTCTTTTTCACTCAACTCTTCATAACCACTATACTGCTTGAAAACCAATAACAATCGCTCATAATATGCATGTACAGACTCCTTACTTTCCTGTGTAGTTCTATCGATTTTTACCCAATCTGTCTCTTTAGGAGGAATCTTATTCTTCAAAAAGGTAATCACCTTATCGTACTACTTCATCACATCAGGACCTGGAGCTCCTGTCTTAGGATCTCTTGGATATTCTGTAGTTGGCCAGTCAACTGTAATCTTACATTCTGACCACAAATCTGTTGGTACCACTATGTCAAATAATCCATCTAAATCTATCCACAACACTTTTGAGACTTTTACAAACCTCTCTACTTGTCGGTACCACTCAACTGGCTTCTCTCTTAACTTTGGAAAGTCATTGGTAAATGACAGTATGTCCTGCCTAGTCCAGGGAACATGCACGTAACTACCACCTGGAGTTTCTCTCATGGGGTATTCTTTGGCAACAGATTCTTTTTCAGTTATCATAAAAGCCAATGAACCTTTGTCTGTAGTTTTCTCATTCTTCTTTGTCCATCTAACCTTCCATCTGTCCACATCACCCCATTTTCTCAACAACACAATTAACTCCTTTATCTGTGTCAGCCTTCCTGCCGTGTTCAAATTTTCAATATCCTTTTCACAAAAGTCTACTCTGTATGGTTTCTGCAACGTTTTCACTTTCGCAAAGTCTATTCCAATCTCACTGGCTACTTCTTCTAGTTTGTCATGTAAATTCTTTGCCCTCCATGTAATACTTTTGCACAGAAACATTATTTCATCATCCTGATAATTTTTTATCTTTTCGGTACCAATTGTTCCTAGAATTAATTCTTCTATATCGATTTTTAACCTAATTACATCTAATGGTTTTTCTTCTGGTTCTTTTATTTTAAATGCCTTCATCCACTCATTTAACTCATCAGGAGTCGGACCTATGGGTGTATTATTTAGTTCTATCCAATTACCACTCTTTTCAGGGGTTTCTGTTGCAGATTCTGTTACCATATGCATTTTCCTACCATTGCACTCATTTACCGTCAAATTTGTAGGTGGACTTGGTCTGTAAGTACTAGCCAAATTACTTGTACTTGCACTTCGTTCCATCCTTTCCTTTTCTCTCTGAAATTGTGAACTCATGGGAATTACCAAAGATCGTTCATCAATTTTCTGATTCTCAAAAACGGGTATTACTGGACCTATTGTTACAGGCACAGTAACTGCTTCCATATTTTTCGTTAATTCTCTAATCTTCTCAGTTAGTTATTTTGTTGTCCTTGCTAATTCGCTTGCATTGTCGCTTTCTATTCCTTCATTTTGAGAAGTTCTCATTTGTTCTTGTGACCTATTTATTTCAATTCTCTTTTCCGGGCTTTTATTTCGCATAGTCTCTATTAGCGGCGCATTTGGTGTCACCACTGTAGAACTCTGCTGATACGGAGGTGGATTTCTATTTAAAATATCTTCCAGCAACTCGTCATCCGTTTCGCTCTCATGCATATACTTTTCCCTCTCCATATGTTTCTTTTTCTCAGTCCGTTTTTTCTTAGTCCCTTCCTCAACTGTAAAAGCTGGAAACAAACCTCCTGTCATGTTAGCACATCTCCATCGTTTTATTCTGTCCTCATGATTTACTCCCCACAATCTTCCAGGCATAAACTCATGATCTCTCATTCCTCTGAATCTCTCTCGTTCATACATCTCATCTTCCCATTCCGTCAATGCTTCAAACTGTGTCGGTCTAGGTTCTAGATTTGTCATCTTTTCTCGCAAATTTTGCAAAACTGCTACACTAAATGAACCATTCTCAGGGAAAGCTAAAGCACCATCATTCTTCGTATACTTTGCCCAGTTTTCCAACCATATGCACGTATGATATCCATATTTCAGCATCATATGTGAAGCTGCTGATTTCGGCGGAGGAATTACTTGTCCCTCTCTAGTCACAACCTTTTTGTCTTTCTTAAAGAAATTCTTCAATTTCGTCGTCCATGATGTTCTCTCCCTTTCATACTCGTAATACGGCATGTTTTCTATTTGTTTTTCTCTTTACGCTAGCGCTGTTCTGTGTACAGAACTTCAACCAATTACAGCGCGACTCACACTAACGTACCAATCAGAACAATTTCCTTCGTCCGTGAACCAACCAATCCTAGCGAGGCACTTTTCTACGTCACTCCTGCTCTGTGTTCACGTGACTAGCGCACTATCCAATCCTAGCGCGGCACTGTTCTACGTCACTTCTGCTCTTTTACCCCTCCTTTACAAAATTTATCGGCAATTTTCTTTTCACTGTTTTCTCCGTTAGTTACAACAATTAAAACAATTCCATAGTCTGATTCGCTAAACAAAAGTGACCGCTTTGTCCTTTTACACAAGAACCCTGTATTTCCAGTAGGCAGCGCTTACCTCTACCCTACCACAGAATTTTTACTCTCGCCGATAAAGTAGCACTTCCCTCTACCTTACCCTTCTTTCAAGCAAACAATTTACTCGTTTCTCTGGGGATAAGACCCATGTGGAGACTAGGCTCCTGAGAATTAAGGCCAAAGTTTCACAAGTAAACGTGATTTGCTATTTCAATTACACACTTTTCGTACAGAAAATCCCTAACATAACACAACCTGCGTTATTACCAAAATGAATTCAGACCATGTACCAAATTCCATGTGACTTCTCTTGCCACACGTGTTCCACTTCCTACATCCCAGAAGCGTGAAAACTCACATATAACATAACGCGACTCAACATATAATGTTAGTCATAAAATAATCAATAATCAATAAACAATAATCACTAAACTAATCTATAGAAAACCATAACTCTGCTACCAAGAAATCTGATGCAGCGCGTACAATAAAAACTATTCTCCTCCCAGGTCACTTTTAGGTCATCCAGGGGCAAACTATATTTTCTCACATCCACATGACGATGGGGCCCATAAACATCGCCTAACACACACGCACACCTGGATTTCCTTTATACCTTTATGAAATTCTGTACTCCTAGGAGAAGCATGAGAACTAAATGGAGAACACCATTTATGTACCGCTGGAAGGAGCCGGGATATCTTATTACCTTAACTTGTCGCTTTCTTTTAGTTATTTCTTAAGATATTCCTGCTCATTGTTTTGTCGATGAATCATTCATGTAAGAAATTAGTTCATAGTGATTAAGACCAGCTGAATCACAATAACCAATTACTGATGTCACAATCATTTAGGAAAAATAACCACTGAGTCATTTTGGTTTAAAGAATCTTAAATTTTATATAATTTTTAAAAGCATGAGAAAGAATTTAAACTTTATTCAATTATTCATTTATAAATTCAAATATTTATTAAGCATAATCAATTTATTGCAGAAAGGAAATTTTTGGTCATGAAGCCAAAACCCTAATTACCTGCCTACCTTCCTAATTTAGACTAATGATTTCTAACCTAAATTTAAGAATTAGAAATAACCTGATTCTCATACTCAACTGGAAAATTAAGACAGCAACAGCAACTTCAGCTCGTCAGCATCAGCTACCTGCAACCCGTCTCATCTAACAGTCTTTCAGCATCTCCCGCTCAATAAGGGATCGATCAGGACCACCCAGCACTGGAAGCCACCAACACCAACACGACTCTCCAACTCCGCTCCTGACTGTGACAGCGACTCTCTGCGATTCTCTGCGACTGACTGCGACTCTGGATTGACCCCCTCCCACTAAGAGTAGGCCCTCTTATACCCTAATTCTAACTTTGCTAACTAATTGTTGCAACATTAATAACACGCTTTTCTTTCATTGGTCCATGCATGTCATCTTATTCATTCTTTTAATCAAGTTCTCTTGGATTCAATGGTCCTTGGATCATTTCCTTTCCCATACGCTCAAGACATGTTTCCATCCGCTTCGATCAGTACATTTGTAACTTCTTTCGATACATTCGAGAACTCCGCAGTCATTGTCCTTTCTCTTAAACTGGTTTCCCACGGGTCTTCTGCTGATCACCACGGCACACTATCAGTTCAATTAGGTCACATCAGCCTTGACCATTTCTCGCATCCTAGCCTCTCAGAAACATCACGAGGTTTAGTTTTTCTCCGATTTCATCCCGTGTCACATGTCCCCTTGCGCCTGCGCACATCTTCCCACTGGCAGCCATTTTATATCGCCACTCGGTTATACTTTAGAAGCACTAATTTGAGGCAAACAAAACATAATTAAAATAGAGAAAAATAGCCTTTTCGTTTCCCTCCCGTCATCTACGTACCCCAGTTAGTTATTACCTAGCAGAAAGCAACATTTAAGCTGTTCCTTACTTACCATCACTATTGTTTTTGCAACGACACGTTTTATTTCTATGAAGCACAAAAACATGCATTTATTTTTAATTAGTACGCATTTATTTTTACGTTATAATTAGACACACGGACATCCATTAATAGATTATTTAGCACACACATTGGCGTGTTACCTTTCCCACACATACAGTGTTGATTAATACATTTAAACGAACATTTTATTAATCATTTATAAAATTTGTTAGGGGTTAAAAATTTTATTTTCCCTGCTCCATCACGTGCCAGGCCCCTTTGATTGGCAGGATCACATGTCCTGTGACGCCTGTGCTGGATGGGTGTGGTGTGGGTCTGAACGAGCCCTCAGGGAGTGGCCGTGGCATGCTGACGACTAGACCAGTGATCAGCAGATCACTACAGGGACGACCTGGGACATTTAGCATTGTCGTCCCCCCCTGTAAGCGTAAGCGGAGTGGACTGGCCTGGCGTATGGCAGGCCAGCGTAGGGGTGGGAACAATGAACCCGGGGCTCTGGGCGTGCTCCAGTTCTGGGCTGGACATGGAAGTAACTGATGCGTGTGTCCCTATTGTAGTGACTACGCCACCCGGACCGCAATCGGCACTGTTGCACCCAGTCACTCAAGTTCCACGACATGAGCAACATGGACGTCAGGGGGAATCTCTCACCCTACATTCAACCATACTCACATACGTGAATGATCAAAGGCATGACACATCTGTGCGATTCTGAATGTTTAATTCACATCCAGTGGAGTGTTGCAGCTGGAGCAGTACAGGGCCATGCAAACCCCACTTCACATTATTGGCCCGTGGAGGGCCAGCCAGAGTCCTTCAGGGAATGACAAGTACATCGGAAGGGGAAGAGTTCGGTCCGCAGTCTGATCGCTGTGTCATTGGTAACCAAACAGGAGTTGCAGTCCATGTCGAGGTCCAAGGTGAGTGTCGTACAGTGTATCGGGGGACAGTGGAAGGTGATGATGCAAAGGGCAGGACCAAGCAGAAACCCGCCATTTTGCGGAGATGAATGCTACTGCCTCCTCCTTACCAGTAAGGTTGGCTCACCCGCATCTTCGTCCTCTGATGGCACATGTGCCTCACACGTGGGTGGTGGTGGATTGCCTGCCGCACTGTGAGGCACTGAGACATCAGGGGGCGAAGATGTGGATGTAGAAGCTGCAGCAGCACTCATCTGAGCAAGGCCTTGAGGCAGCAATGCCATGACGATGTGCTGCAGGGCATTGAAGGCCCCAGCCACATCCCGCTGGTGTGCAGCCATGGCAGCCATCCTGTCCGCCGCCATCCGCACCATGTTCGCCATGAGCCCCCGCATCTGTCCCAACTCCCGGCAGACATCGCTGGAGCCACTCTGACTGGACAGTTGTTCTTGTCTCAGTATCATGACTCCAGCGATGTCAGCCATGGATCGCTGGAGAGCAAGGAGCATGGAGCATGGAGCGGACTGTGGGTGTCCATTAGGGACTGAAAGTGGTCCCTGATGGGAATCAGACACCCATGTATGGCATCAAGTTTGGCGGTCGAACCCCACCCGCACCTGATCAGCCACCTTCTCCTGGCACTCCAACACACGGCGTTGGAAGGCCATGTGTTGTTCGTGGGGGTCCTGGGAGTCAGCCGTGGTGGTAGGTGCTTCCTGCTGTGTGGTCTGTTCAGGGGGTGGGGTTTCCTCGATGCAGCTGGGCTGCCCTGCTCCTGGGCGTGGGGTCCTGAGGGTGTCCATGAGCTGTTGGAGGGCGTCGGGGTCGATGGTGGTGTGGTCCTCTTCGTCATCAGTGAAGAGAGGTTGGGTCTGCTCTGCAGGAGGTGTTGGTTCTCCCTCTGCAATGTGAAGGGTAGATGCAGTTTAACATTGTGTTCACATGTATGTTAACGCATTGTACAAATTTACATACAGACTGCATGACAATGTACATTGTGACTGTTTGGGAGGAGCTGACTATTTGATGCGGGACAGTGGACATTTCGACGACATCACGGATGTGTGTTTGTACTTGTACATTTTCATCCTCGTTTCCCTGCTATGCCAAATTTGATTGGCCAGTTTCTACACACAAGCGGCACCACTTGGGTCCTCTGTTCGGTTGTGAATGTTTTGCAGTTCATACCACATTGTTGTCAATGTTGATGTGCTCTGAATATTATGTGTGTGTGCTGCATTTTGGGAGAGTCGCCACTGCAGCTCTGATGTGGCTGGCCCTTATCCCTTTCAGGCAGTGTGCCTTGTCTTCTGTGCTTCTACAGTGCTGAGATGTTGCATACTTGGGTAAATTGGGCTCTTGGTGGGAGTTGGGACTGTGGGGCATGGTTTGTCCGCAGGTGTGTTGTTGAGGTCAGGGTTTGTTTGTGCAGGTGGATGTGTCAGAGTGTGACCTGCTCCTTTATGGATGTGGTCTACACTCAGCCACCTCAGTGTCGTAGCATGCAACATGTCATGTTATATTGACTGCAGCCATGCTGTTCGTCATGCAGTGTCACTTGCATTGTCAGTGTGGCTCACTGACGCACCGCTTTGCTGGGTTCGGCACATGTGCATGGGTTTGTTGTGAGATTAGTGATGTGTGGGGAGTGCCCCCTCTGTGCACATTGTGGACGGGGGCCCACTTGCTGTTTCTATGTGTGCTGCAGTATGCCAAGGAGATTAGGGGCATGACCCAGAGTCATTGTGGGTGTGCAGTGTGCTATTCTTGATTGTGCATGTGTGCCATTGTGCCCATCTCCCCCTGTCCCCCCAGTCCCTGGTGGTTACTCACCCTGTTGCTGTTGTGTCCGGTGATGTTGAGCAGTGTCCAGTCCCCCAACTCCTGCCACCGTCTCCCCACTGATGACTGTGGACACCATTTCCTCCATCTCATCCAGCTCCTCCTGTGGATCTGGGCTCCCCCTCCAGTCTGCATTGCTGCCTTCTGGTTGTTGGCGAGTTTCTGCTTGGTTTTGCGCTTGACATCATTCCAGCGCCTCTTGACCTCTTCCATTGTCCTCCTCAGCACTCCGACTGCATTCACCTTGTCCAGGATGGACTGCCATGTTGCATTTTTGGTTGCCAATGACACAGTGGAGGTGACGAACAGTTGGTGGTGGTGTTCTTCCACCTCCGTGATCAGGATCCTGTTTTCCTGCGGACTGAACTTCGTCTTCCTCTTTTTATTGTCCTTGCCCTCCCCTGTCCCCGGGGTCACAGGCTAGACCTCCGTGGGGCTTGGGGGTTCTGGCCGTCCTCTGTACCTGCTCCGGCTGCCTCCATTGTGCTTTGCTGTGGTTCGGTTTTTGTTTGTGTTTTTTTTTCTGCTTTTATGGTGATTTTTCCCGCCTGACGTGTGTGATTTGCAGGCCTGGCGCTGCTTTTCGCTGATTGTCTTATCGCGATTGGGCCCATCGCAACTTTTTTCACGTTCGGCTTTGGATTTTTATTGCCGTCCCGGTGAGTTACTCGCGGTCATTTTCCGCGTTATCGCAAAACTATCGCATATTACCGCCGTGTTGGGAATACGACGTTAACACAGTGTTATTTTCCCGCGATAGACTGCGATGTGAGAAGTTGCGTTAAGCGAATTTGGCGATAGTTAACACATGCTCTTGAGAATGTCCCCCATAGTCTGCAATGGCAGTGTGCATGTGTTTGGTGAGGGGGCCAGAGGGTGGCACAATACATGCTGCAGCCCTTAGAGACCCTCTCTGGTCACAAGGCCCTTGCTATCACTGGTACCTTTTACAAGGGACTTACAGGTGAGCTAGAGGTGTGCCAATTGTGAAAACAAAGGTACGGTTTTGAGAAAGAACACAGGCCCTGGGAACCTGATTGCCAGAGACCCAGGGCACATTCAGTCACAGTGCATCAGAAACCTGGCAAAAAGTGGGGGGGGTTACTGCAACAGAAACCCACTTTCCTACATATCACTACATGCGAAGAGGCCTTATCTGATCTCCAGACCGTCGAAGTGGACTGGAACACTTGACTCTATCCTCACTGCGAACTGCTATTGGTCACAACATGTCTTCTCAATGTAACGTTAAGAAAGATGCTTCCCTGAAAGACATCTTCACTAAGACTTCAGCGAAGAAGACGAACCAGACGCAAAAAACACCATTGACTGTTCCATCAACCGAGGGCTCCGTGACAGAGGAGCCGAATTCTGGTGAAGCACCCATAACAAGGTCCATTTTGGAGACTTATTCGGGATTTTTCATGATGACTTTGCGGCCCTTAAACAGGACCAACAGAGGTTAAAGACGCCCGCCGTGACTTAGATGACCTTGGCTAGAGAGTAAATTGACTAGAACAGAGCCAGGATTCCCGGGAAGAGGAATTAGATGCCCATCGCCGTGAACTTTTGGAACTATGAGATAAGAATCAGGAGCTATGTTATCACTTGGAAGATCTGGAAAACAGGTTGCGTCACTCAAATATACACATCAATGGAGTGCCTCTGAAAACCATACCTGGTAAGCTTGAGGACTTTGCTGTACATCTCTTTTGTCATGTGGCACTGGAGCTTGCAGACCAGGAGATCATTCTTGACCACACACACCGCGCTGGTCGACCGCCCAGTATGTCTCGTCAACCTCAGGATATTCTTACATGCCTCCATTATTACCGTCAAAAAGAGATGATCATGGCTGCGGCACAAGATAATTGAATTTGAGGGTCTGCAGCTGTGGCTCTATCAAGACCTATCTATGATAACTTTGCAGCGACGGAAAGCTCTTCAGCCCCTAAAAGACTTTCTTACGAGGGAAAGTGTCAGACACAAATGGAGTCAACCCTTCCGCCTCCACTTTGTTTGGCAGGAGGAGTTACGAAGTGTTCGTGCTCTTGACAAAGCTCGGTCCTTCTTGGACTTGCCCATGTTGCTGGCTGATGATTAGGCTTCCTCACCATCCTGGATACCGGCTGTCTATATATCGGACTCATGCCACTCTACCCATCGCAGGAGGAAACCAGTGAGCAAGCCCTCGAGGCTGAGACCCGTAAATAGCGAACGAACAGCACTACCAAAGCTGATAGTGACCATTGACACCTCCTGTAAAGGGCCCCCTGACTCACTTCTTGGGGTTACGGTCGTCTAGGCGAGCAGCGATATATTTACCTGATCATTGCATTTGAACTCTACCGGGGGAGCTCCCCCTCCATGCGAGGTGATTTACCGGACTGTGTCACGCCGACGACATGGACCCTCGCAAACCAGTTAAGGGAACTTTGTTCTTCTGTTGTTCTCTAATTTCCTCTCTCACTTCCCTATGTCGTCCCTTGTCCACTCTTATTTTCTGGGGTTACTTACTCTCATTTTCTGTACCATGGCTGTCTTGTCCCTGTAATCAAACATTTAGCACACTGTTGCACTACACACGCATAAGTAATGATATCCATACTTAGTCTTAATGTCAGGGGACTCAATGCCTTGGTAAAGCATCCGGCATTCAGGCGAAGTGTGATACCTGTCTCCTACAGGAGACTCACCTGCTTACCGGCATTCCTCTCCTTCCTTAGGGAGGCGAAGTGTGATACCTGTCTCCTACAGGAGGCTCGCCTGCTTACCGGCATTCCTCTCCTTCCTTAGGGAGGCGAAGTGTGATACCTGTCTCCTACAGGAGGCTCGCCTGCTTACCGGCATTCCTCTCCTTCCTTAGGGAGGCGTAGTGTGATACCTGTCTCCTACAGGAGACTCGCCTGCTTACCGGCATTCCTCTCCTTCCTTAGGGAGGCGAAGTGTTATACCTGTCTCCTACAGGAGGCTCACCTGCTTACCGGCATTCCTCTCCTTCCTTAGGGAGGCGAAGTGTGATACCTGTCTCCTACAGGAGGCGCACCTGCTTACCGGCATTCCTCTCCTTCCTTAGGGAGGCGAAGTGTGATATATGTCTCCTACAGGAGACTCACCTGCTTACCGGCATTCCTCTCCTTCCTTAGGGAGGCGAAGTGTGATACCTGTCTCCTACAGGAGGCTCACCTGCTTACCGGCATTCCTCTCCTTCCTTAGGGAGGCAAAGTGTGATACCTGTCTCCTACAGGAGGCTCACCTGCTTACCGGCATTCCTCTCCTTCCTTAGGGAGGCGAAGTGTGATACCTGTCTCCTACAGGAGGCTCACCTGCTTACCGGCATTCCTCTCCTTCCTTAGGGAGGCAAAGTGTGATACCTGTCTCCTACAGGAGGCTCACCTGCTTACCGGCATTCCTCTCCTTCCTTAGGGAGGCGAAGTGTGATACCTGTCTCCTACAGGAGGCTCACCTGCTTACCGGCATTCCTCTCCTTCCTTAGGGAGGCGAAGTGTGATACCTGTATCCTACAGGAGACTCACCTGCTTACCGGCATTCCTCTCCTTCCTTAGGGAGGCGAAGTGTGATACCTGTCTCCTACAGGAGACTCACCTGCTTACCGGCATTCCTCTCCTTCCTTAGGGAGGCGAAGTGTGATACCTGTCTCCTACAGGAGGCTCACCTGCTTACCGGCATTCCTCTCCTTCCTTAGGGAGGCGAAGTGTGATACCTGTCTCCTACAGGAGGCTCACCTGCTTAGGAGGCGCTTGCGCTCTTGCTGATTTGACTGCCAATAATTTTCATCTGGGGTGGTCAAGAAGGCAGGAGATGCGTTTCTTCTTGCAACACACTTCCTGGGATGTGTGACACACTTTCATACTGATTAATCCAGTAGATGTTTGGCTCTACGCATAGACTTGAGGGGGCATGGGCTTACTTTGGCGAACATATATGCTCCCATTCACCATCATGAGGCCTTTATAATGGATGCTCTAGCCCGGGTACTGTCCACACCGGATATAGATATTTTTGTGGGAGGGGATTTTAACATAGTGATGGATGTGCAGAGAGATAGATCCACCCCCAGAGCGGGACAGACCAGAGGCCTCACCCTTGCTAATAGACAGTGGCTGATAGATGCAGGCTTAACGGATGTTTGGCGGCATACTCATCCTGTAGATACAGAATACACTTTTTTCTCAGCAGCACACTAAACATACGAACGCATGATTTTTTCTCACTTCGAGTATTACACATGTGACATTAGCCATGGATATTGATGTGTCAGCCCTTTCAGATCACACTCCTATAGTTCTCAGCTATGTTTCCCATACCAGCCCTCCGGCCACGCGGATCTAGCGACTCAATGTGAAACTGCTTACCTATAACCACATACACACTGACATCCCGACAGCCATTACATCTTATCTAGAGATTAATGATAAACCTGGTACCCCTATTTCAACCCTGTGGGAGAACCTGAAGGTGGTTATACAGGGCCACTTTATCGCTATGACCACTTGTTACAATAGGCACAGGTGCCATAAACCCCTTCAATTGGAAAGATTTGGGAGCCTCCCATAAACAATCTGGCTCTCTGGTGATTCGTCGTTGGCTGACTACAGCTCGGAATAGGATAAAAGCCTTGGACATGTGTTGAGCAAAATATGCGCCTCTTAGGGTGAAACAGCAATACTATGCTGGGGGAAATAAGGCTGGTCATTTGCTAGCCCACCGCCTTTGAACTCAAGCAATGAATCATAGAACAGCAGAACTTGTGGGTCCTGATAGCTCCCTGCAGTTTTGGGATAAAGAAATTGCTCATGAATTTGAGAGATTCTATACCATCTTGTACTCAGCTGACGCTCTTCTGTTGGCTGATGTGGAGGCCTATATGTCGATGATTCTCCTATCCACTATTCCACAGGCTGCTGTTCCCTCTCTTGACAAGGACATTACTCATACGGAGGTATTTAAGGCTATACAATATTTGAAGCCGGGCAAGGCCCCTGGACCAGATTGCTACAGTGCCAAATTCTACAAGTCGTTTAGTACCCTATTGGCACCTATATTCGTACGTCTCTTCAATGCATTCAGGGCCAGTGGTACGCCGTCTAACTCAATGCATTTTGCCACTATCACTGTGATTCTCAAGGCTGGTAAAAACCCTAAACAATGCACCTCATACCGCCCAATTTTGCTTTTAAATGCTGATGCGAAAATATTCACAAGTATTCTGGCACGCAGACTTGCTCCCTATGTGCAGGGGTTGGTAGATCCCGATCAGACTGGTTTTGTCTCAGAGAGGAACTGTAGAGACAAGATAAAATGGGTCTGTCACCTCTTGGATAAGGTACAGTGCTCCTGCACACCAGCTCTACTCCTATCTATCAATGCAGAAAAGGCCTTTGGGTCTACCGCTGCTATACCTCCCCCATAGCCAAAGTGCAAGTTAATGGGGTACTATCTGCACCCTTTGCAGTTGCCCGTGAGACTAGACAAGGTTGCCCCCTGTCCCCCTTACTCTTTGCTCTATATATGTAGTCTTTTGCAGAGCGGCTTCGTGGACATCCGCAGATTGCGGGCATACGAATGGGGGGTAGAGAGCATAAAATTATGCTAGATGTGAACGATGTCCTCCTGACCATCATAACTCCCTGACTTGTAATTGCAGAAATAGAAGCATTTGGAGGAGCATCTGGTTTTAAAACTAATTTATAGAAGTCCTCTATACTTAATTTGACCATTTCTGAAGCAACCCAGATCCAACTTGCTTTCCGGTTCCCCTTTATGTGGGCGGAACAAGGATTAACATAGTTAGGCTTTCATTTACATTCTACCCCCGAAAGCATAGCACCACACAATTATGGCAGCCTCCTGACAACTGTGCGGTCAGACCTTTTGAAATGGAAGAACCATGGCCTTTCTTGGTTGGGTCACCTGGCTGCAGTCAAAATGACACCATTGTCCAAGATTCTTTACATAATTTAAACGCTGCCACTGCAGCCCCGCCCCGCCCGCCCCTCCCCCCCACAAAACCCTCGCAGATGCTACATACATTGTAATCCCTTATATGGGACTTCATTTGGGAAAACAAATGTGCGTGGTTGGCTAAGTCTCAGGCATATCTTCCACAGGCAGAGGCTGGATTAGGAGTCCCTAACTTGCACTGTTATTATCAGGCCACACAGTTACGATATATGTTGGAGTGGTCCCGATATAGCACTGAAAAACATTGGTGCTTCATTGACCAAGCTGTCGCTCGCATACTGATAAGGAAGGTGCACTGGTTGCCAAAGCCTTATAGACCTGCAGGAGTATACATCTCTCCAATACTGCATGCTACAGTGGGGGTGTGGGATAGGGTGCAGTTATGGCTGGGTTTGTCTACCCCTATGTCTCCACGAACACCGATAATAAGGAATCCGAACTTCCTTCTGGCAGAGTGGGTCTGCCTTTGCAATTTGGCAGGAAGCTAATTGCAAATGCATAGGGGACCTGTTTGATGTAGACGGTCTCATGGATTTTCCAAAGATCCAATCGGTGTTTGGACTACCTTACGCAGCTCGCTGGCAGCACATTGCCATTTATCATTGGTTGCCGCAACCCTGGATCTGACCTCACGCCGATTGGGTGCTCACACCTCTTGAGAAATGGCTTCTTACCCGTTTCTCTGGCAAGAGGCTTTCCTTTGATATTTATGCCTTTCTCGTCATCCCGCGCAAGCCACTGAAATCTGTGGCGTGATGTATATAGGAAAAGGAATGAAAACGCACCTTCACAGACAAGGAGTGACATGATATTCTTCACTGTGCCTGGGCATCTGCCCTCAACACCACCAGGAAGGAAATGGCCAGCATTGCCCAATGGAATGCGAATAGAGATAATACATGTTGCCAACAGTGTGGGCAGCTGGGCACCCTTACACACATACTATGGCAGTGCCTCAAGATTGTCTCCTTTTGGGATGAGGTATTACAGGCCGTGAACAAAATGTTTGATACAGACCCCTAAATTGCCAAGCTACATTCTCTTGGGAATTCATAATCCATTGACAAATACATTAAAGTCATGTACAGGTCAAGCGATTACCCTGGCCTTAGGGGGTACTAAACTGGTCCTTCTCTCTAAGTGAGGCACCAATGTCATTCGATGTACCTAGATTGGCTACATAAACTTTGGGAAATACTGGGAATGAATAAACTAACCACAGTAGCCACTCATATTCTCTCTTTATTTGACCAGCCATGGGAGGCTTGTATCCTTTATCTCTCGGAGGAGTTTCGGGAGCTATCCTGTCTGCTTTACCTGCGGATCGTACTATTGACTTCCCCTAGCAATCCTAGCCCATATTGCACTTACCTGTTTCAGTGATCAATCTCTGCTTTTTAGCGCTGGGACGCTTCTGGTGAAGCAGCTGCATATAAATGTTTTTTGATTGATTGATTGAAAAAGTTGAGAACTGACGATGAGCTCCCATTTCAGAGTCATGAGTTCTCTGAGCATCTTGATTCTCTAAGAAGTAAGCATCTCAAAAATACACAAAGGTGGCCGCAGGCTAATGTAGAAGCAGAACATTGTCGTGTAGTTCCTATAGTACCCATGCAGGACCTGCGCGTTTGGATAACATAAACCGTGGGATTGGTGGTAGACTGACTCTGTGCACCCCCACCGCGTATGTTAGCCGGATTTGCATTAGCTAGCTCACAGTGCCACTAGAATCTCCTCTTATCAGGGAGAGATTAGTTTCTGGCAACCTTAGATCATGACAACCCTGATCCCTCAGAATCGTGGAAACAATGTACTACTTTTCGCTCAGTCACTCGTGCTTACTTATTCGGTTTGTCTCAGAGAGTTACACAGAATAAACAGTCTGGGCGTTTCAATAAGTATTTATTGAACAGTTGTTATTCTGGTGTAGAATATATGTGCTGCAGTAACCAGCAGACAATAGCAGAGATATATTATCAGCAGTACGATAAAAGTGAAAGGGTAGTACAGTTCTACCATAGTGCAAGAATCATGAATACATACATGAATATAAAATGCATTATAAAAAGTGCGCGTACTCCTACGATGCCTAACTAGATGTACCTAAGTGTACCTAGCATGTGTGTAGGTCTAAAAGCCTAAGAGCCAAAAATCCTTCTAGAATTTAGTCGAACCCCATTACCTGAATAGAGAGAGTGTGGGACCCCATCCTGGTCTAGAGTTGGACACCCCGCAAGGGCTGTGTTAGACCGCTGTCAGCTGGAGCGACTGCATGCAGGAGCCTCAGCGTCTCTGGTCAGTGTGTCAGCATGGAAGTCTCGGTTCCCTCTATCTTACCGTGGCAAGATGTGGTGTATTTATACCCTAAAGTGTCTCGTCCCTCAGTATGGTTTGTATTGGTCTTTGTTAGACATGAGGAAGACGTCAGGGGTGAACTTTGTACATACATATTATGCGGGAGATGTAGCTGGTGAATGCTCAGGCATAATTTATGAGTACATTCTAGGCCTGTGTTCGGGAAAAACCCTGCAGTGTTCTAACCACAGACTAGATAACGTTCAACCCTCAGAGCTCGTTGTGTACTGTAGGGAACTAATGTAGGTGAAAGATCATGCCTATATTAGGGCATAGGAGATCATGACCATAATAGGGCATAGACGGTTATGACTATAATAGGGCATATACGAATATGACCATGATGGGGCATATACGATTATGACCATATACGGCAAATATGAACGTGTCTATATTAGGGCCTCTATACGAAACATAACACCCACTCCACTTTCGAATTGGATGACAATGACCATACTTAAAATCTGGACAATTTAAAAATTTTCTTAAAAACAGCTAAACACATGGTTTTAAAAAGACATTTAAAAAATGTTTAAAAATGTTACAAATCAGCTATTCTTTTGTTGCCACTTGAAAAGCCAATTTTTTATCAGTTATAAAAGTTGCATTACTACAAGCAGAAGAAGGCCATTCGTTCTCAAGTGAAAAGTGTCAATTAAGGAAACGTTCCAAATTTAGTTCGTTTATTTATGAAACTAAGTGGAGAAGCCGAATTCTTTCCCAGGACGCAATGAGCCAATTCAAGATTAAGTGTCCTAACTGGGAGATACAGTATTATCGGTGTTAGCTACTGCAGACGACAAATCCAATGCCTCACAGAGAACGTCAATCGCACATAGATGGAATTCAGCACTGCCAACAGTCGGTGCTGCGGCAGCTTGTGCGGCAGTTGTTACCTGAGTGCCTGTGGAGGAGCCACCTCAGAAATTGGGCCGTCCATTGCGTAGCAGTAAGATTACAATCAGGACTCCTGCAATTTGGAACAGGATAAGCGGGAGACCTCCAAACACGCTTCCCAATACGGAGTGTATAAAATTTGGGATTACTCCGAAAACTGTCTGAAAGGTGCTTAATAATCCTGACCCTATGGTCTTAAATAGGTGTACAATACCGCTCGTATCAGACATGTTAAAGATACGACCCACCATTTCTGCGAAATGAAAGGGGCAGTTCGTACGTATAAGCGCCCGTATCTCAGTCGAGGTCCTTGCAACTTGAAGTTCAAAGGTTTCTCGAGCAGAGGTTAAGGGCATGGGTTGCTGTAAAAGCATGGCTTTCAGTCTGCTCAAAGTATCAAATTGTATAAAGGAAACATTCAACGAAGGCCATAACGGCGCCTCCCTGACTGTGTTCAGTGGCGGAAACCATACTTGCATACAGCAAGTAACCCTGGAGTTAACAGTGACCAGATAGGCGACGCCCGGAAGCATCTCACAGCAACCTTGATCGTTTAGCATCAAGTAACTCCCATTCGAGAGCAGCTGGAAAACCAGTGTGATCATGGCCGCTGGGGTCCCTGACATGTGACAAGATAGATTCGCTACCGAACCACTACATGCTCCGTGCAGAGAAATATCCTGACACATGAGAGAACCGCTTAAAGCGTTCTTGCAGTTTGTACCACTCAGAAACACTTCTCGATCCCCGCTACGGCATCAATATCTATAGGGTAACTCCCAAGTTTCCTTAATGTATCCCTTACCCATGTTTTCATATTTGCCTGCCTGCCTTTGCTCAAGGCAATATTGAAACTGAAACGTAGTGACCGGCAGAGTGATTTGGCCATGGATTAGCCATTCAGTTGATGGTAATTCGGCTACAGTGAATGGTAACCTTTCCAGTTTCTCAATACGCAGCATTGTATATTTGGCTCCCCTTTGTGCCATTTCTGTCTGTTTATCAGTTAGATTGTATTCTGAAAACAGAGACGTGGTGTTTATAAAATGCCAGGGCACATAGCCTGCACGCAAAGATTGCAGCGTCCAGCTGAACATCACAATAGAACGTAACTGTGATTGCCCGTGTTGTAACAAGGTCAGATCTTGTTCTAATATGTCGATTGCCGAAGACACAATGTTGCCTAAGGAGTAAATCCTGGAGGTTAAAGTCGTTAACCAATTATCCACTACAGCTAATGCCTTTTCTAAGTTAATACGGTCTATTTCCCGTATTCTTTCTGCGGCCTCCTGTTGGGATATTTTCCAGTTTTCATTATAGTAGGCATAAATGCCAGCATATATGAAACGTTTCTGACGTGTTTTCTTTGGGCCTAGCAGGAAATCCCTAAGGTCCACATCAGGTGTGAGTAAGGTCAAGTGATGTTTCACTTCTGTGAGTGTTGAGGTCTCTAGCCAATCAAGGCACAACTTCCCAACACTATAGGATGTCACTACCGCTGGGTGTTGTCTCTGTACATAGCGTGTATCTGGCCTACTGATACTAAACCCCTCGGCTATACCTAGGAATCTCTGTTGACGTGTTTGTGTCAATGGGCCAAATCAGCCATTCTGTCCAATTGGGATCTGATCTGTTGTACTGGAGAATGTAATCTAATCCTACCCCATGTGTAGTTGAATTCTGCCCCCCACCCATCTGTGATGGTGCTGGAAACCCAGGTGTGTTCATTTCCTTGTTCTTGGCTAGTCCAAGACAGGATGTCTGTTGCACAGTGTCATTTAGAAATATCATCTGCTCTGGAATGAGGCATGCTCTAAAAAGCGCTTCTGTTCCCTGGACTTGCCAGTCCCTAGAACCCCAGATTGATTTTAAATCTATAGTGTCTTTCCATAGGTCGAAACCCTGTGTAGACAACTGGGCCATAAAGGAAGCAGAGTAAATCTGTTTGGTGTTAGTCAACATAATTTTCTGTGCTGATGTTGTTGCCACTTTGTAATAAAATGACTTCGGGTCAGATGTATTAAACCCTGAAAAGTATGTGAATTTCTGTGCAAAAGTTTGCGAACTACCTTTTGGAGGTGTTGGGCAGTGTTCCCACTGGTGGTATTCAAATACATTTCTAGGTGTTATAGATTTGTGCAAGAAATGATGACCATAATGTTGGTAACAGTACAATGTATCATAGTCTGAAGTACCTTCTAACATTTCGTTATTCAGAAATGCTGCAGTTTTTTCTAAATCAGACATCCTATTATTTACAGTTTCAGTGTCCCAATCATCAGACAATGTACTGGAGGTAATGATATCACTTAAAGAAATTTTTAATACATGTTTAAGCTTTAAAAGTTCAGTCGGACCGAATATATCGAAATCAATCTTGTCCCATACTATACCGTCCGGTATAGGAACTGCTGTGATGTTCACTGTAGACAAGTCTCTTGGTTCACGATGTGAAGACTGGTGTGGTTTTAAAATCAAATTGACTCGTTGGGCTGTAGAGCTTGTTTGGCGGTTTCGTCCATTAATAAGCATACTAAAATTTATAGTTAAACCTAGCCAGAAAAGAAAAAATAGAATCCCAGTGATATACCATAGTTCTACCCAAGATGACACCAGGTAAGTCTTTCTAAAAAAGTTCAAAAAGTCAATGAGTTTCTGTTTGTGTGATTTTGGGCTGGCGTAGTTTCCGGCTCGCTTGGATCAAGTGAAAACGTATCAAAGTTCATGAAATAGCCAGAAGCAGTTCGATCAATTGTTGGAATTTCATCGGGATTTGTTGAAACTGGATTTTGCTCTTGATGAGGCATGTTGACGTAGACGTCTGTAGTCGGTCTGATTGCAACTTGGTTGTTAAGTTGATTTTCTTCTTGTAGAAGCGGAACGAGTTCCATAGCATTGTTGCTTAGTCCTTCATTCCGTACAGGTGGCTCTTCAAACGTGATGAGTCTTTCTGTTTGAACTTCCTGGATTGTAGCGAGAGGAGGGTGTCTGCTACTGTGGAGTGCACGAGGCCTATTGTTTAGTATCAGCCACATAGTGCGGTTTGATTAAGTCGATTGAGACAAATATTTTCTCCTTTTTCCCGGCAAGAGGCGGCAGAAGTACAGTTCTTGTGCCTTGAATTGCTAGGACCGGTACAGCTGTTCTGTAGGATGGTCCGAATTCTTTCTTGCCTGCAATCTTTTCTCTGACCAGATCCCCGACTTTTGGGATCCAGACAGGTCTTGCCGTTACTGCCTTGACTACCTCAGTGGCGGTCTGTTTTAAGTGGACGTTGCTTTGTTGTGTCCTGGATTCATTTAGATCCTGTAAAACAGCCAAATGATCATGGATATCAAATGGTTTTTCATCCGCCACTGTGCCTCCACAATCAAGATCGATCAGGTACCCACATTCTTGTCCCAAATAGGACCTCGTAAGGAGTGACACCCCCTAGAGAGCTTCTTGGCTGGTTGTTAATTGCTCTTTGGACCCCATAAAGGTGACTGACTCAACTACCGCCCTTGCCTAATACCCTAGCTGTTAAAGATTGCTTTAAGTCACGGTTTTTCCTCTCCACAACCGAATTTCCCTCAGGATGGTACAGAGAGGAGTACCGCAATGCTACGCCCATTCCTTCCATGGCCTCTTTGTAAGCCCGAGAGCTAAACGCCGGGCCACGGTCAGAATGTAACGTGCCAACTGCATATGTGCCGATAAAGACTCGCAAATCTTTTATAACAGTTCGAGCGTCAGCCGAGCGCTGAGGCCAGACCCATAGGAATCTAGAGCAGGAATCCACTGCAACCATGATATATTTCTAGGCCCCATCACATTGTAGGGGTCTGCAGTGGTCCAAATACACACATGCGAGAGGTTTGTCTGATTTTAGTAATGGTGTCTGCGCTGGGCGTGCTACGGTGGAGCCTTTCATCTGCTGGCAGATGTCGCACTTTAAGACGTAGTCTTTGGTCCGCTTTGTTAACCCTGGCCACAAGTAGCGCTGTTTCAGTAAAGAAATAGTCGCTGTGATGCCTGTATGCGCAGAACCCAAACCCTCGTGTGCTGCTAGAATTAAGCCTTGCCTACGATCCATATTTGGTATTACTCTATCCCCCACTCCAGGAATCTGAGCATATGGAATGTTTTGTGCATCTAACTTGTAGGAGTACTTGAGTGGAAATTTCTTTGGTACTGCTGGGCTACCTTTGCCTGAAGCAATGACAGCTACCATAATCTCGACGTCTATTCTCGTTTTTGAACGAGTGATTGCAGCTACGGACGCTGTGCGTACAGCCCCCTTTGCAGCTTCATCAGCCAATGAATTCCCTTCAACGTGAACGCCATCACGCTGATGACTCAGTGTATGTATCACGTGAGCCCTTGGTAGTTCGTTTCTCAACTCCACTACCTGTTCCCATAGCATTTTATGCTTAATTGTGCCACCTTTCCCATCTTTGAACCCGTTTTGTTCCCAATGATGTAAATATTCATTGTACGACTGTACACAGTAAAAGGAATCACACACAATTAGTGTGGGGAATTCGTGATCCGTATTTACCAGTGCCAGTATTAGTGCTTTTAATTCTGCTAACTGAGCCGTGCAGTCTCATAGAGATTGCGTTTTAGTGCAACTTGGATGGAACTTTCCATCGCGCATGCGACCTTTAACAATCGCACACGCTGCGCTGTAAGCTTGCTTACTCCCTATGGCCGGTTGAGCAGATCCGTCAGTGTAAATAATGTATTCATACTGATCTAGAGGCAAAATCTCATTTGGTAGAGGATATTCTCGTTCGTATTGCAGAAATGCTTGTGTTTTTAAACTTGGATCAAATCTGTATTCAACATCCGTTGCAGTAAGAGAATTAGCCCATTGTATCCATCTGGGATGTAAGGCTTTCGCATTTGGAATGCTAGCCTTTGTAACAGCCTCTAAGACTGGTACTGGGGTCACGACTATTATGCGCTTTCCCTGAGCCAGAGCTCTTTCTCTTGCTACAGCGGTCTGTACTGCTGTCAGGATTTTTTCTGTTGAAGTGAAACGCATCTCTGCGTTTGTGTACAGGTGTGATTCGTATGCGATTGGTACCGTTTCGCCTTCATTGAAAGTTAAATAAGTGTACCCGCATTGACCCGCTATTACTCGGATCACTAAGTTGCGTACGTTTACGCGTGTCTGTAAATGTTTTGAAGTTATCATGTCTTCTTGTAGTGAACGTAGGATATTGGTATGTTCCTTTGTCCATTGTCTGACTGTAAAATCAGGTTTTATTAAGTCGTAGAAAGGTTTTACTCTTTCTGCGTAATCCAAAATGTATGTTCGACCAAAATTTAGGAACCCCAGAATTGATAGTAAATTCTTTAATGATTTTGGAGGTTGGAGCAGCGCACACTTTTCTAAAAAGTTAGCTGCTAGGCTTTTTCCTTCACTTGACAGCTCACACCCTAAGAACAGGACATTGAGATGGGCAATTTTTGATTTTTTGAAATTAAATTTATAGCCCTCAGAGGCGAATCCCATAATAATGGTGCTCACCCTGGTCAAGTGCCTCGGTAAGTCATCGTCCGTCAGATAAATATCATCTACATAGGACAATGCTTCTTCATCCAAATTTTTGAGTAACTCTGTTACCCTTGCTGAAAACAACCCCGGGCTATTCTTATACCCCTGGGGGAGTTGACAAAATTGCCGTTGTGACCCTAGTGCTGAGAATGCGGTCAAATACTTGCTTTCAGGCGCTATATTTTGGCAGAAAAATCCATTTGAGATATCAAGTGTTGTTTTGTATTTTTGTCGCACAATGTTATTCATTAATGCGGCACTGTGTGCATTTTGAACTGCAAATGTCTTTGTGCAAGTGTTTAAATGTCTGTAATCTAAAACTAAACGATATGTGTTGTCAGGTTTTGATACGGGGAACAAAGGATTGTTCATTGGTGAGGTGCAATTTTCTATCACCCGATGGTATTCAAGTTGATCTAGGAGCTCCCTGACTTGTTTTTTAGCTTCCTGTTTTATAGGATATTGCCTTTGAGCATTTGTGGAAACTTTTAACGGGATCACGTGGTGGGTCGAATCCTCATCCCAACCAGCATGATTTTTGTATAATGCTGGAGCTAGGGCAACCGTCCACTCCTGCGCATATGCAGGTTTTAAATGTATGGGAACGAGGTCGGAAAATGCTGGAAAAAATACCTTTTCTCCCTTAGGGCACTCCATGACGAATGCTGGCGGCCAGTCTTGCTCTGCTAATAGGATGTCATATCCAGAGACAGATTTTTCCAAAATAGACCATTAATTTTCCTGGGCTTGTCCCCCTCCATCCGGAGTGTTATCTCATGTAACTTATGTGGGACACTTACCCGAGTATCAGGTGTTTCCACCGTAATATACTCACTCAACTCCGCTGTCACCAGAAATTCCTTCAGGTTCTGGCAAGCTATTGTTACTTCTGCCGCGCTGTCTAGCATCGTCAGAGCCCATTCCCTGTTCAGAAGCTGTGTCCTCAGAATTCTGGGCATGTCAGATCTTAAGACCTGCTACATTCTTCTTTTTGAACTGAGGTTTTTTTTTTGTTTATCTTCTTTTTTAGGTGCGTAGTCCACAGCGCGTTGCGTGTCTCTGGACTTTGTACGCTCCTCTGACCGTCCTTCCCTCTCGGAGTTTTTTGATGAACCCTGAAAGGAACGAGAGGAACGTGTATCAGTATCCTGATACCTGTCAGGTTTTTTAATATTATCCCTATTCCGGAGGTTATACCTCCTTTCAGAGGGCTCCTGTTGAGGAGACCTGCCTCTGGATTGAGATCTGCTGTCTTTAGACTTTTGTTGTTTTTTATTTTCCCACTTCTTTTTAGAAGAAGAAGGTGTCTGCTTTGTAGTGTCCTTTTCAGGACTGCCCACCAGTTGTGGTTTTAATGCTTTCCCACCTAGACTGTCTCTGCCTAGTTCTGCATATGCAGTTTCAATTATTTTGGGTAGTTCGTGTGGTTGATCTACTGGACTGAACTCCCTTAGGCGTTGGCGGATCGCCACTGAAGCTGCTTCCCCCTTAATGTTAGCTAGTATTATGGCTGATAACTGTTCGTAGTTACCTAGTAACTTCATCCCTAAGTTAAGGGCAGGCTTTGCTCCGTACTCATTTTGTATCTGTCTCAATACATCAGGTACTACTGCTAATGACGGGATACCATGCGTTCTGGTATATATGGCAGCAAAGACTGTAGCCCAAGAGGTGCAGTCCTCTATTTGTGGTGTGATCCCCATGGGCAAGCAGATTGTTAGTATTCTGTGTTTATCACAGGTGGTAGTATTCGGGAATACCACCTCAAGCTGAGTTATTTTCTGAGCTATCCAGAATGGTATTTGTTCGCGTTTTGCGGGCATTTTGCTCATTACCGCGTGTAATGTTTGAGGAGTAATTTTATTTCCTGCACCCTGAGCTAGAGTACTGTTTGCTGCACCTGGTGCAGGTTGGATTGTTAAAGTTCTCATGACAAATTGTGTCAGGTTTCTGTAGATTTTAATTAAATCTCTGTGTTGTATGAGTAAGTCTGGCTGTGGCATTGTGTCAATGTTAGGGTGCGGTGTGTAAGCCGCTAGTATTGGCCATGTGGCCCCGTCTCCGCCGAGCGGGCCTTATCTTACTCTTTCTCGTACGTGGGGTAGGGCGCCATTAAACCAGTAATAATGTTCCTGGTAAGTGAGTGGAATCTCTATGTCCTCAAATGGACAATATTCCCATGGTGCGTCTCCTTCTATATAGTAGTGAAATGTCTTTGTTATTGCATTTGCTGCTGGGAGTGTAACCCATGAATAGAATACCTCTGTTTTGTTTGATTCGTGTGCCTCAATCACGAAAACTACAATGCCACCCTTGGCTTGTAAGCCATTTTCTAATAGTCTTATTGTGACTGCACCAAAATTCAGAAGGACAATCTGTATTGCATCTTCAGGATCTTCTTCCTCGTCTGACGGGGGCAGTGGCATCTGTAGTGGATCTAAGACCGCGGTAGTCATCGTGTATAGAACACAGACTAATGTTTCAAAGAAACTATGATAAGGTTTTAGGCACAATTTTAGGAACACTATGTCCTTTCAAGCATGAATAACCAACAGCCAATAAATAGTATTTTCGTACTACTGGCTGCGGCGGATTTTGTGCCCACCCACTCCAGACGTCTCTGGGGTTTTGTGAGTAGGTTCTCTGAGAATAGCACGACTGAACTACTCAGATTCTCCTGTTAAATAAGTACCCAACCAACGTTGGTGGCGCCATGTCGTGTAGTTCCTATAGTACCCATGCAGGACCTGCGCGTTTGGATAACATAAACCATGGGATTGGTGGTAGACTGACTCTGTGCACCCCCACCGCATATGTTAGCCAGATTTGCATTAGCTAGCTCACAGTACCACTAGAATCTCCTCAATAAGTATTTATTGAACAGTTGTTAATCTGGTGTAGAATATATGTGCTGCAGTAACCAGCAGACAATAGCAGAGATATATTATCAGCAGTACGATAAAAGTGAAAGGGTAGTACAGTTCTACCATAGTGCAAGAATCATGAATACATACATGAATATAAAATGCATTATAAAAAGTGCGCATACTCCTACGATGCCTAACTAGATGTACCTAAATGTACCTAGCATGTGTGTAGGTCTAAAAGCCTAAGAGCCAAGAATCCATCTAGGATTTAGTCGAACCCCATTACCTGAATAGCGAGAGTGTGGGACCCTGTCCTGGTCTCGAGTTGGACATCCCGCAAGGGCTGTGTTAGACCGCTGTCAGCTGGAGCGACTGCATGCAGGAGCCTCAGCGTCTCTGGTCAGTGTGTCAGCATGGAAGTCTCGGTTCCCTCTATATTACTGTGGCAAGATGTGGTGTATTTATACCCTAAAGTGTCTCGTCCCTCAGTATGGTTTGTATTGGTCTTTGTTAGACATGAGGAAGACGTCAGGGGTGAACTTTGTACATACATATTATGCGGGAGATGTAGCTGGGGAATGCTCATGCATAATTTATGAGTACATTGTAGGCCTGTGTTCGGGAAAAACCCTGCAGTGTTCTAACCACAGACTAGATAACGTTCAACCCTCAGAGCTCGTTGTGTACTGTAGGGAACTAATGTGGGTGAAAGATCATGCCTATATTAGGGCATAGGAGATCATGACCATAATAGGGCATAGACGGTTATGATCATAATAGGGCATATACGAATAGGACCATAATAGGGCATATACGATTATGACCATATACGGCAAATATGAACGTGTCTATATTATGGACTCTATACGAAACATAACAACATTTCATGAGGACACTTTAGAATTGGCCATTGATGCTTTACTCATAGAAAACACACTGACTCCGCATATCACTACAGGTCAAGTCCTGAGCCAGCTGTATCTATGCATATATATATGTATGTATGTATGTATGCATGTATGTATGTATGCATGTATGTATGTATGTAGTATTTCTAAAGTGCAAACCAAGCCAAAAGGCAAAGGAGCTCTTAGTCTTTACACGGTGAAAGGCAAGCTCCAAGTTAATGAGTAAAATTAAGGTAGCTTATTTGTGGTTTGTTAATGCATTTTGACATAGTGCTCTTTAAAGAGACGAGTCTTCAACTCTTTTCTAAATTGGAGATTTGTTTGGGTGGCCCTGGGATGCTTGTTTCTGGTCCAGGGAGGACCTGGCCTGGTAGTCAGGCTGGACTGTTCCCAAGGGGATCTGAAGCAGGCAGCGACCCTGTTGTAGAGAATGGGTCTCTGAATGGGGCTGATCCAAGTAATGTTGTTTTTTGTTCAGTAGCTTTGCCTGCTCCCTCACCGTTGTCCCCATGGTCACAGGTACCGGAGGGTTCGCTACAGATCCTTGCTATGGCACCTTCTCAGCATTTAGTAGATTTGATCATCTTCGATCCTCTTTGAAGATCGATCCTCCACCGTCCCAGCGAATCTGAGACCATGTGCAGCGTCAAGTTTTATTATTTGTGCTATTCTTTCTGTTGGACTTGGCCCTGCTTGCAGGGTCATCCCTAAACTTTTTGGCCTTCCCCCTAGTCTTTTTCCTGACTTAAGGTTGGTGGTTTCAGGACTCTGGGCACTTTAGCGCTGGTTAGCAGTGCAAAGTGCGTGTGCTTTCTGCCTTCCATAGGCTTACATTAGGAACCCCCCCTTATGGGATATCTCCTACATGGAATAAAATAAGTATGTCATGTTTGGTGTGTATGAAATGGAAATAATAAATGCTGCGCAATGGGGTGCGCAGGTTTACTTTCCCTATGTTAGAAATGCCACTTTTAAACCTTGGCATTTCGGTGTGCTGTGTGCCTGCCTTGTGTAAGGCTGGCTCCGCCCCCTGGGGTGTGTCTGTCTCCCAGACCCCAGCTCAGGAAGGGAGGAGGGAAGTCTGGCAGACAGGGTGCTCTACACCTCCCCCAAAACCAGTTGGGACCGGTTTCCCCAGAGACCCTTCCAGAAGCTTCTGGCCCTTTCTAGTAGGTGGGGTGAGGGGTGTATAAATAGAGGAGCTGAGACTCCATGGGCTTGTGCTTGGACTTTGACTTGGAGGGGACACTCTGCCAGGAGGTACCGCCGCAAGGGCCTGCGTGCTGGCCCCTGTGCCCATATGTCCCCTTCTGCTGTCCACAGGACCAGTAAGAGACCTTTGCTGGAGTGAAGGCTGCTGTGCCAGAAGGAGTGCCACATTATGGGGGTTGACTGTTCCAAGGAACTGCTGTCCTGTTCTGATGAGTGCCCACTGCCTGCTGATCTTGCCCAACATTGCCTGTCTGCTCTCCTGGCCCCTAGCGCCTCGTGGGCGCTACCTTATTAGGTGGGACCCTGAATCTTTGCCAGCCTTCTAGCGCCTCGTGGGCGCTACAGCTAGAACCTGCCAGGAGAAGAGGAGCTGGCGCCTGCAGCGCGAGGCTGCGAGGGAATCCCCGAGGTGTGGGATTCCCCTCTAGGCGATCCAAGCCAGCGGGAGCCTACCCCGCGTGTCTGCCGCATTTTGATCGCCTGCGCGGGTGCCCACCCCGCCTGATACGCTCCCTTAAGAGGGAGCCTACCCCTCATTGCCGCCAGGAATCACTGCCGCTGCCCGGGACCCGAAGCGCTGTGTAGCGTGAGTCACCGCCGCCGCCAGGGGCCTGCGTGCGCTGTGAAGCACTGCAAAGAAATCGCCGGAATCACCGCCGCCGGCCCGGGAGCTGCGGGAAGCACCGTGAGGAATCCCCAGCGACGTCAGGAGAACGCCGCGCTGGGATTGGTGCTAGCGGGAGGCGTTGCCCGGCAACAGAAGTGCCGGAAGGAGAATCCAGGTGGGAGCCCACCCCGCGCTGGACGGTGCTAAAGGAAGGCGGGGCCCCCGTGTGCGGTGGGAGCCCAGCGTGTCGCCGCCAGGAGAGCCCTGCACCTTAGCCTCTTTTTGACTGGAGCGGGAGCCCACCCCGCCGGTCTGTGCCCCCGTAGTCGAGGGGAGCCGCCGGAGAGGTGCTGCTGTTGGCGGGGCTCCCGTGAGCTGAGGGGAGCCCCGCGGCCTGGCCAAGACATCCGGAGCCTTGCAGGCTCCTTGCCCAAGTCCCGGTCCAAGGGAAAGGGACCGGGTGAAGAACGGAGTTACTGCAGCCAACGAGGAGCTGGAGCGGGGTATGCCCCTTCCCGCAGCCTGCCACCTGCCAGAAAGAGGACCGGAGCCGCCCAGAAGAGGTCCCGTGATCAGGGCCGGCCCGCCTTCAGACTAGCACGAAGAGCAGAGAGCCGGAGGAGTACGGGAACGGAGGAGGCCGGGAGTTCCCGAAGAGTCTGGTGAGTGGGGCTTGGGGCGAGCCAAGAGGGGGGGGTTAGTCGAGGCACACTGTTGGTGCCTTCCCCCAGTATTCCCAAGCCCCAGAGAGAGAGAGGGGGCTCCCACGTGCCCCTGTGCCCGGTGCTGCGTTGACCTCCTTTTCCAGCTGCCCCGCTTGCCAGTGGGCAGCTGCAACAAGCAGCCACATTGGTTTGGAAGCCCCCGTGGGGCTTCAAGACGGACCAGGCCACAGTGCCCCGGGGGCTACACAGCGACGCCACAGTTGTGGGTCGCTGCCACGCGAGGCATTTTTCTGAGCCTCGGGTCCCCGAAGGGGACTCCCACTGGCCGGTACTTTGTGGGCCACATAATTGTTGTATTTTAGAGTCCCCGAGTGGGGCTCCAACGGGCACAGTGGTGCCAGGGTTGCTTTGGCTTCGGTGGGCCTGACTCTGCCTCAGCTGTGCCGCTGCAGCGGGCAGCTGCAACGTTGGACAACCCTTTCTTCTAGAGTCCCAGAGTAGGGGCTCCCCAGGCGCCATAGCGCCACCTGCTTATTTCCCCAGCTGCACCACGAGAGCGTGGGCAGCTGCAGCGACTGGGGGACATTATAGTAGGTGTGCTTGGGTGGTAAAATGTGTGCACTACTGATTATGTTTTATGCCCCAAGCCCATATGTTACGCCTAATGTTGCCTTCATGCTTCTAATATGGTTATGCAGAATGTATTTTTAGGCTCATGGTTATGCCCACTGCTAATGAGGTTTATGCCAATGCTCTGACCCTAATGTTGGGACCTCTATGCTCACATTTTGATGTGTAATGCTAATGTGCTATATGCTAATGCTATTGGAATGTATGCCTAATGAGATGCCCCGTGCTATGCCTACTATCATTATTTGGTTATGCCTAAGGCAGTGATGGAGGGTACATGGGGTTACCGTGCTTTTCATACATGTCATGCTATGACGCTTGCATTTCATGCCTAATGCGGTTTATGCTAATGTGTTTAGGCCGAATGCCAAGGTGACTTACGACTATTGTGATGTTGCCAAGTTTATGATCTTGCCAGTAGGTACTGGCTGTTATACCCTTATTGCTGGTGTTTTGCATTTATTACCTGTACTTCTGTGATGGTTCTGGCAGCGACCCGATTGGCGCTGCCCTGTATATAATCCCCTGTAAATGGTGACCTGGCGCCAGTTGGTGCAGTGTATAGATTTCTGTGATTATACTGTGTTTTACACAATACAAACGTTATTTTTACATAACCTTGTGTAGAGTCTCTTTGTAGTGTGCCTAGTGTGTCGTCGTGTGTGGGTGCTGCGCAGATGCTTTACACATTGCCTCCAGAGTTTAGCCTACTCGCTCCGCGCCAAGCTACCCCGTTTCTAACATTGGTGTTCAGCGGTGGGATAGGACTTGTGTTTGCGCAGTACCACAGCGACAACTGGTTGCACTACAAACTCTGCACGTAGAAAATCACAGATTTGGGGATTATTTTGTCTGATTATTGTTCCTCCTAAAAGTGCCATTTTTGAATTGTGTTCCCCTGTTTACTGGGGGCTGTGTATCTCGCCAAGATGGAGTTAGTCTATGATGAGGAGAACATTTGGGAGTACACTGAGGAGGAAGTAATGAATTTCTGCAGGAAAAGGGGGATACCCTTAGAAGGCAACTCCCGCAGAAAACTGTTCCTCTATGAAGCCTTTAAAACTGGAGAACCCTTAGAGCTCTGTGGGGACCTTTCAGATTACCCTTCCGCATATCTAGGGGGTGGAATTGAGGGAGACCCTGAGGAGGATCCCAAGAGTAGGGAGGACTCTGAGAGCGAGGGTTCCCAGTCCATAACCCTGGAGGGCGGTGGCTCTGGAGAGGAGGAAGAAAATAACAGGGTGGAGACGCCAGTAGCTAGTGAGGACACCATAGATAGGGAGTCCCGTGCTGGGTCCAGTCCCGGGGGCAGTGCCCCATCCCTTTCCCTGTCCCCAGAGAAGTGGGTGGATAGGAGGGAAGAAAGGGAGCATCAGCTGGTGTTGGAAAGGCTCAGAGTGGAGCTAGCGCAGCTGAGTTTGGAAGAGAAAAAGCTGGAGACCGAAAGGGTCCTGGCGCAGGAGAGGATGGCGGAGGCAGAGAGGGCCTTCGCCAGGGAGAAACTACCTCTAGAGGGTAGATTGTCCCCTGAGAGTGGTTTCAGGAGTCTGGACTCACCAGGGAGGGTGGGGTCCAGTGGTGGCAGCAGAAGTGATTCCAGTGTGGGAAGTCCCACTCACAGAGCCCAGAAGACGGTACCTAGTTCCAGGGAAGAGGGGTACAGGTTGAAGTTCAGGGGCAGTAGAAAACTGTCTCACCAGTCCTGGGGGGAGTTTGTGGATGCGTGTTGCAGTGCACTGGAGGATTGGGTGGTGTGTAGCGCGGTGAACGATTTGGAAGGGCTGTTCCATCTGGTTATCAGGGAGCACCAGCTCAGGAATTGTTTTCCAATATTGCACCAGCACCTGTTGGAGTGTGGGTTCTCCGATCCCAGGGGACTCGCACGGGAGGCAGACCTCTGGGTAAGTGCCAGACGGTCTGAGGAGGCATTGGGGAGCCTAGGCTGTCCTGATGGGCCGTCCATTGAGGGGGATCTCCTAGTCTCAGGAGAGCCTGTGTCTTCCAGGGGTACTTCTCCAGGTGGGAGGGTGCGGAACTCTGGAAGGGGGTGCAGGGGGAGGGAGGACTCGCCTCTGGCACCGGTGCCACCTAAGGGTTTAGACCCTAGGTTGGTGAATCAGTTATAGGGTCAAGGTCCTGGACTGGTGGGAGAGTGGTGTTCTGAGGGTGCCTCGCATAGGAGGAGAGTGCGGAACCCCAGAAGGAGAGGTAGGGAGAGGAGAGCCTCACCCCTGAATTCTGGTCAGCCTGAGGGTGCGGACCCCAGGTGGGAGGACCAGTGGCAGTTTGGAACTGCACGGAGGAGAGGTAGAGTGGCCAAGGGGTACTATGTGCCTGGGGCTACTGCCCCCCACTTGGTGAGGCGGCAAGGACCAGAGACATCTGGATGGCCTAGAGAGTACCAGTGGGGTAGCTCGGGGGGTCCTGGGAGCTCTGACAGAGGGAACTACCGGGGTCCAGAATGGCGGAGAACCTGCGGGTGCCCCTGCAGTTGCGGGCCCGCGTCCATGTTCTCTCGCCCCAAGCAGGGAAGCCCATCAAGGCGTTGATTGGTCTACCCTGGCTTTTGGCTGGAAGGGGGTTGTGTTGGACTTTGCCCTGCTTGCAGGGTCATCCCTAAACTTTTTGGCCTTCCCCCTAGTCTTTTTCCTGACATAAGGTTGGTGGTTTCAGGACTCTGGGCACTTTAGCACTGGTTAGCAGTGCAAAGTGCGTGTGCTTTCTGCCTTCCATAGGCTTACATTAGGAACCCCCCCCCCCCTTATGGGATATCTCCTACATGGAATAAAATAAGTATGTCATGTTTGGTGTGTATGAAATGGAAATAATAAATGCTGCGCAATGGTGTGCGCAGGTTTACTTTCCCTATGTTAGAAATGCCACTTTTAAACCTTGGCATTTCGGTGTGCTGTGTTCCTGCCTTGTGTAAGGCTGGCTCTGCCCCCTGGGGTGTGTCGGTCTCCCAGACCCCAGCTCAGGAAGGGAGGAGGGAAGTCTGGCAGACAGGGTGCTCTACACCTCCCCCAAAACCAGTTGGGACCGGTTTCCCCAGAGACCCTTCCAGAAGCTTCTGGCCCTTTCTAGTAGGTGGGGTGAGGGGTGTATAAATAGAGGAGCTGAGACTCCATGGGCTTGTGCTTGGACTTTGACTTGGAGGGGACACTCTGCCAGGAGGTACCGCTGCAAGGGCCTGCGTGCTGGCCCCTGTGCCCATCTGTCCCCCTCTACTGTCCACAGGACCAGTGAGAGACCTTTGCTGGAGTAAAGACTGCTGTGCCAGGAGGAGTGCCACATTATGGGGGTTGACTGTTCCAATGAACTGCTGTCCTGTTCTGATGAGTGCCCACTGCCTGCTGATCTTGCCCAACATTGCCTGTCTGCTCTCCTGGCCCCTAGCGCCTCGTGGGCGCTACCTTATTAGGTGGGACCCTGAATCTTTGCCAGCCTTCTAGCGCCTCGTGGGCGCTACAGCTAGAACCTGCCCAGGAGAAGAGGAGCTGGCGCCTGCAGCGCGAGGCTGCGAGGGAATCCCCGAGGTGTGGGATTCCCCTGTAGGCGATCAAAGCCAGCGGGAGCCTACCCCGCGTGTCTGCCGCATTTTGATCGCCTGCGCGGGTGCCCACCCCGCCTGATACTCTCCCTTAAGAGGGAGCCTACCCCTCATTGCCGCCAGGAATCACCGCCGCTGCCCAGGACCCGAAGCGCTGTGTAGCGTGAGTCACCGCCGCCGCCAGGGGCCTGCGTGCGCTGTGAAGCGCTGCAGAGAAGTCGCCGGAATCACCGCCGCCGGCCCGGGATCCGCGGGAAGCACCGTGAGGAATCCCCAGCGACGTCAGGAGAATGCCGCGCTGGGATTGGTGCTAGCGGGAGGTGTTGCCCGGCAACAGAAGTGCCGGAAGGAGAATCCAGGCGGGAGCCCACCCCGCGTGGTGAACGGTGCCGAAGGAAGGCGGGCCCCCATGTGCTGTGGGAGCCACGCGTGTCGCCGCCAGGAGAGCCCTGCACCTTTGCCTCTTTTTGACCGGAGCGGGAGCCCACCCCGCCGGTCTGTGCCCCCGTAGTCGAGAAGAGCTGCCAGAGAGGTGCTGCTGTTGGCGGGGCCCCCGTGAGCTGAGGGGAGCCCCGCGGCCTGGCCAAGATATCCGGAGCCTTGCAGGCTCCTTGCCCAAGTCCCGGTCCAAGGGAAAGGGACCGGGTGAAGAACGGAGTTACTGCAGCCAACGAGGAGCTGGAGCGGGGTACGCCCCTTCCCGCAGCCTGCCGCCTGCCAGAAAGAGGACCGGAGCCGCCCAGAAGAGGTCCCGTGATCGGGGCCGGCCCGCCTTCAGACCAGCACGAAGAGCGGAGAGCCGGAGGAGAACGGGAACGGAGGAGGCCGGGAGTTCCCGAAGAGTCTGGTGAGTGGGGCTTGGGGCGAGCCAAGAGGGGGGGGTTAGTCGAGGCACACTGTCGGTGCCTTCCCCCAGTATTCCCAAGCCCCAGAGAGAGAGAGGGCTCCCACGTGCCCCTGTGCCCGGTGCTGCGTTGACCTCCTTTTCCAGCTGCCCCGCTTGGCAGTGGGCAGCTGCAACGAGCAGCCACATTGGTTTGGAAGCCCCCGTGGGGCTTCAACACGGACCGGGCCACAGTGCCCCGGGGGCTACACAGCGACGCCGCAGTTGCGGGTCGCTGCCACGGGAGGCATTTTTCTGAGCCTCGGGTCCCCGGAGGGGACTCCCACTGGCCGGTACTTTGTGGGCCACATAATTTTTGTGTCCCCGAGTGGGGCTCCAACGCGCACAGTGGTGCCAGGGTTGCTTTGGCTTCGGTGGGCCTGACTCTGCCTCAGCTGCGCCGCCGCAGCGGGCAGCTGCAACGTTGGACAACCCTTTCTTCTAGAGTCCCAGAGTAGGGGCTCCCCAGGCGCCATAGCGCCACCTGCTTATTTCCCCAGCTGCACCACGAGAGCGTGGGCAGCTGCAGCGACTGGGGGACATTATAGTAGGTGTGCTCGGGTGGTAAAATGTGTGCACTACTGATTATGTTTTATGCCCCAAGCCCATATGTTACGCCTAATGTTGCCTTCATGTTTCTAATATGGTTATGCAGAATGTATTTTTAGGCTCATGGTTATGCCCACTGCTAATGAGGTTTATGCCAATGCTCTGACCCTAATGTTGGGACCTCTATGCTCACATTTTGATGTGTAATGCTAATGTGCTATATGCTAATGCTATTGGAATGTATGCCTAATGAGATGCCCCGTGCTATGCCTACTATCATTATTTGGTTATGCCTAAGGCAGTGATGGAGGGTACATGGGGTTACCGTGCTTTTCATACATGTCATGCTATGACGCTTGCATTTCATGCCTAATGCGGTTTATGCTAATGTGTTTAGGCCGTATGCCAAGGTGACTTACGACTATTGTGATGTTGCCAAGTTTATGATCTTGCCAGTAGGTACTGGCTGTTATACCCTTATTGCTGGTGTTTTGCATTTATTACCTGTACTTCTGTGATGGTTCTGGCAGCGACCCGATTGGCGCTGCCCTGTATATAATCCCCTGTAAATGGTGACCTGGCGCCAGTTGGTGCAGTGTATAGATTTCTGTGATTATACTGTGTTTTACACAATACAAACGTTATTTTTACATAACCTTGTGTAGAGTCTCTTTGTAGTGTGCCTAGTGTGTCGTCGTGTGTGGGTGCTGCGCAGATGCTTTACACATTGCCTCCGGAGTTTAGCCTACTCGCTCCGCGCCAAGCTACCCCGTTTCTA